>JACATO010000113.1:0-600000 GCA_018389105.1 Nautilus pompilius
GGGCGCAAAATTGGGTACTTATAGGTAAAGTTTGAACACCAAAATCATTAGTTGACAGTAAAATTTTCATAAATTTGTCCTACGTTTGAGCTGACACGCCCAAACGCGCACATCTTTACAAGCAGGTGGCCCGGGCTCTTGCGCACTGGCCGCGTGTGTGTTGTAGACGTGCCTGGATGACCTCGCATGTGTGCGCGTACTCACGCGCGTCATAAGGGCTCAATTGTTATGCAAGTGAATGCACTTGCAAATTTACTTATCCTCGTACGGTGACCGCGCTTGCAAAATTTATTCACTGTAAGTTGGCCGTGTGAAACAGAGGTCTTTTATGAAATTTACCAGAGCTCGTTCTGGAAGTTATTGATAGATTTGATATTTTCGAAATCATTTATTTTTCAAATTTAGTTAACAATGTCAGCTCAGAAAAGCAAGAGAACTGACTTTACGCTGCAGGAGAAGAAGAAGATCATCGATGCCGCGAAGAAGGAGTCGAATCAGTCCAAGCTGGCCAGGGAGATAAGCAAGAAATGGGGCGTCGAAGTTAAGAGAACCACCGTGAAGGGCATTCTCAGCAAGAAGGATGCAATCGAGGGTGCAATTAAAGCTGGAGTTCCATCAAAGCGCATGAAGCTGACGCAGGCTCAAGACCCGAAGCTCGATGAGGGGGGTGCTCATGTGGCTGAAGCAAGCAAGAGGACAGAATCTGCCTGTCAGCGGCGATCTGATCAAGGAGAAGGCGACGAAACTGGCTGAGCTGATGCACATCTCAGACTTCATGGCGAGCGACGGTTGGCTGGCCAACTTCAGGAAGCGCCACGGCATCACGTTTAAGACAGTGCAAGGCGAAGCTGGAGCGGTGGATTCGCAATCCCTTCTTGATTGGCACCAACAGGTTCTCTCCGGCCCTTGCTCGGACAGTTCTCTGCAGACGATGTCTTCAATCTGGACGAGACTGGACTCTTCTGGCAGCTGCTTCCGAACAAGACCATGGCTTTCAGGGGAGATCGGTGCACTGGAGGAAAGAAAAGCAAGCAAAGGATCACTCTTCTGGTCGGGGCAAACATGAGCGGCAGCGAGAAGTTCCCTCTTCTGGTGATCGGCAATTCCAAGAGACCCCGTGCCTTCAAGAACAAGGAAATCCCGGTCACATACAAGGCGAACTCGAAGGCATGGATGACGGCGGAGCTTTTCGAGGAGATGTTGCATGCGTGGGACGGACGACTCGGCCAGCAGGGACGCAGAGTGCTGCTCTGTCTCGATAACTTCTCTGGCCACCCTCCTGAGCTCCAGCTGGACAACATCCAACTAGTCTTCTTCCCACCCAACACAACAGCCAATTCGCAACCAATGGATCAGGGAATCATAGAGAATCTCAAGCGTCACTACAAGAAGCTCCTGCTGAGCCGCCGGCTTGGGGCCATGGACGAGGGAAAGGAGTTCAAGTTCACGTTGCTCGACGCTCTACACGTCGCCCGGTGTGCTTGGGAGCAGGTCAGCGAGTCGGCGATCAGGAACTGTTTCGCGAAGGCAAAGTTCGTCGAAGAAGAGGTCCAGACTGAGCCAGAGGATGCGGAACTACTCGAGATCTGGAAAGCTCTGCCTGCCGAGGAAAAGATGCACGAGAGCGAGGAGATCGAGCTGTCTGACTGACTTTCTCGAAGCCGACGAGCGCCTCGCGACTGGTGGGTTTTACGCTGGAGGAGATTGCGAAGGAGATACTGTGCCGCGAGGAGCCAGTGGAAAACGAAGATGACGAGGTCACTGTCGAGGAAAAAATCGTTCCTTTCGAGGAAGCCCAGCGCGCATGGAGCATCGTCCGGAAGTTCATGCAGCAGAGAAGCGGGCAGCCCGGTGTGATGCAAGCCTGTGATCAGTTAGACAATGAGCTGCTCCAGATCCGCCGGAAGAAGATGCGCCAGCCGACGATATTTGAGAGCTTTGGACTGAGATGATGGATAGCGTGCGAAAATAAAGCCTTTTTACTTACAATAAAGCCGTTTTTAAAAACCTTCTTTACTATGCCACTCTCGCTACTATGCCACTTTTGCTCGGTCCCGACGGGTGGCATAGTAGCGAGCTTTGACTGTATATGTATTTAAAAATGTTCTGCTCGATCTTTCATCAACAGCCAAGTAATTACTATATCAAACCTGCACACACAAGTTCTGCAGGTAAGAATCTATTAAATACTTGATTTGTATGCATATCGATTATCCGTGATTTTTACGGATAACCAGCTTCCAACAAACCTATTTACCTGCTTCGACACTGAGAGTGCTCCAAATTGTACATTGTGTGTGTATTTTCTGTGACATTTCTGAGCTTTTAACATAAATATTCGTAGATTTGGCTGGTTTGAGAACCACAGCATCTTAAAATCGGTTGATGCGTGTTTACAATGTTTGTTTACTCGGTATGCTTATTGTTACTACTGGGATAATCGATGTCATTAAATAATTATTGGTTTGTTTATTCTGGTGGAAATGGGTCAGGTGATGTGAAATATTTCAAGTTGATTATTAGCTGCTTCAGGGATCCTAATGGTTTTCTGTTGTTTACTTTTGTTTCCACCTCCTGTCTGTATCTCTGGCCACAAATAAATTGTAAAAAATAATACATAGGAAAACAAATTAGCGTAATAAAGGAGTTTTAAGGAGGATAGAATCTGTTTCGACAGATATTTACTTCTATGATTATTTTATTGCTGTAAATATTCAAATTTAACTGCTGAGCTCGCATCTCGTTTTGCTCTGAACTTTTTGTCCTCTATTTTATACTTTTAAAATTATTTGATAATTTCGTGCATCCGAAATTAATCCTGATGTGTTTTGAACTGAAGACCGACACATTAAGACATTTGAACCACATCCGGAATATGAAGACAGATGAATATTTAAACTTCCCTTTATCAACTTAAGAAACGGCAAATTTACTGCTTGAGGCCAGTTATAGTTGATCAAAACTGATGTTGCGTTAATTATATCAGAGGGTGATCCGTCAGGGAAGCCTAGAGTGATAGCCAGGTGTGTGTGTGTGTGTGTGTGAGATTGAGCGTGTGTGTGAGATTGAGCGTGTGTGTGTGAGCGTGTGTGTGTGAGCGCGTGTGTGAGATCGAGCGTGTATTTGTGACGTTTGAGCGTGTGTGAGTGTGTGTGTGTGACTGGGAGGCGGAATGTTTACCTAACGCCAATAACAATCGTCCTTACTTGTATGTAAAGTACCTGGCACAGTTCACCTATCCACTCGCAAGACCCTTGCACTTGGTACTGGACGGCGCTCACCGAGCCTACATATTCCATCAAAGGGCGCCATTTATTTGCACCTGGCCATGTCTGATGATTAATTTTGTTCAACTCTTCTTCGCAGTCTGTAAAGAAGAAAAACCAATGTCGAACTGGTTCACGAAACTGATAGTCGAAGTATTGCTGATCTGTCACCTTGGATCGATTGCACCTGAGGGTATGTGGTGATTTACTTGACAATCGAATAAGGTTCGGTGGAGAGGCATTCCAAATACACGAATACCTTTATCTTCACAAGATTATTTCTTTTGTTATAAAACATAAAGTTGACCGGGTGCAAAGATTCCTGGCGAAAGAAACTAGAAATTTCAGGAGAACCCGGTCGTTTACCACCTAAATATTCCATATAATTAATGTATAAAAAACGAATTAGCAAGATAAAATAAACAAAGATCAACAACAACACGGAGAAAGGCACCGATGCGACATAGTAAATGAGCCACACCTAAAGAGGATTAAACAAACCATTTGGTAAACAGAAAGTCCCTTTTGTGGGGCTGCTTAAGAAGAGACCAGTAGAATGTTTTCACTCTGATAGGATCTTGTCACGCACGAAGGTCGTCGTCTCAAGGTGAGCTAAGCACTGCAGCCATACTTGGCCTGAAACAAATCCAATAACAGTTAAAGAATGATGCCATTTTTAACAATTCTATTTATTGACACTAAGATTATTTTAAAATCAAAAGCTGATATTTTAACTCTATTCGTTTTGCCTACTTGTAATAGAAGAA
The DNA here is from genome assembly GCA_018389105.1 of Nautilus pompilius. Lineage (NCBI taxonomy): Eukaryota > Metazoa > Mollusca > Cephalopoda > Nautilida > Nautilidae > Nautilus > Nautilus pompilius. Next base: position 4,034 of record JACATO010000113.1, read on the forward strand.
AATCACAATGTGATTGATTTTATTCAAACTATAATTAACTCTTCGAAGTGCTCTTATCGATTTTCGATTTTGATCTTCACTATAAAATATCCCTGAGGAAAATATGGCTTCAATTATTTAGCAAAAAATTATATATTAAATTATAGAAAACAGCGTTCAACTTATTACCATTTGTTGTACGTTTATATTTCTAACAAAAAAAACAACAACAAAAGTCTGAGTATTTGCAGAAAAAACTTGATTTCAAGAAGCTTGAATGTTTACGTCTCCTGAGATATATTCAGCCTTTCTGTTTGTCTAATTACTTCAGAAACAATCAGTCAGTAAAATTCTTTAAATTGATTACTGGAAACAATGCCTTCCCTTTCATAAAGCTTCAGTTTAAAGTCTACCACTTCTTATCAATCCTACCAAAATGACAAAATAGTTTTCGCTCATATTTAGATTTAATATTCTACTATTCTTGGAAAACGTTAACATTAATAAGCGAACGGCTATTAAATGTAGAAAGATTTGCTTCTTGGTCTTAACCTTTAGCGGTTTGAAATCCTAACAATATGTCTGGACTCTTTATTTCCTGCTGCAATAGTCAACCTGCAATCCAAATTAGTGCCTTGTGGAATTACAACTAAAAAGCATTTTATATTAATATAAACAATAGTATAACTTAAAGTTAAGCATCTTAAACAATTTTTGTTAGAGCTCATGGGACAACACCTCGAACATCATTTACAGGGCTGTCTATAAGAAATTTACGTGCCCACCAGAGCAATTTTCTCTCGGTATTGCATCATCCTTCATGCAAGTCACAATGATTGCTGCTTCAGGGCACTACAACATTTTCGAAAAGTCTTCACAAAACCCACAAAAGGGAATTGAGGCGAGAAGAAACTAAAGATACGATTTGATTTCTCTCTTATTTAATAACGGATCTAGCTGTTGCGTGTATCGACTTACAGTTCCTCAGCTCTTAAACGGGTCAATGAAAGTGAGAAACCATATTTGATGTAGATATAATAATTATTTTCTAGCGCTTTTAATGTTAAACTTTCGTCATACTTTAAAATATTCAACATCCGAGTCTGAGTTGCCCAACTTAACTAACTAATTTAATTTAACAATCTTTTTACTCCATTGATTCAATAGTTTCCAGATTATGCTTACTAAAATTGCAATAAAAATGTATAATAAAACTCCTTTTCTTCTACAGGTTTCTCCAAACTGACCGCCATGTTACCTCCACTCGTTCTCGAAATTTAAAAATCTAACTGTAGACATTTGGTTATTCCTCTGTAGCTGCCATATCTCTTTTACCAGGTTGTTTAAATAATGATGAAATATTCTTTTCGGTATTTTATGGTATGATACTTAAATTCCTTATTTAGCCGAATTTCCAAAGAAGAGATGCGCAGAGATCATTAGATAACTAATGAAATATAACGGGCATGTGATTAGGATATCTACGGTTGGACGACTGGAGAGACAGCGACCCTGATCTTGCCACTGAAGCGATAGATCTCTGCCTCACCTTCATTCCTCACAGATAAGGAAAAATTCAGAAATTATCAAGATTTTAATCTTCATTTCTATGAATCATATCCCTTGGCTTTTTTTAGAATTGAATAAATTTGATGAGCTTCTTTTTTCATTCGAATTATAAAGATTTTAGCAATATTTTTTACCTGTTTGTTTGTAGCTTTAAAGAGAACAAGTGTTGACTTTGCTTAATGGGAGACACTATAACAACAAACGGATGATGGATTATGTCAATTAAAATATTGTGCTTTTGGTATCTTCTCCTTCCAGCAAAAGCACTTTCAAAATCTGCATGCTTTACAAATAGTGTTTTTCACTTTGGTGTAAAGGTTCTAAATTCTAATTTTGTTATAACACGTTATAGGCAACAGCAGGGAGTCGGTAAAATTTACTATCAAGTTTTTCTCGTCTCTATTAGTTAATACAAAGGAGGTGCAGATCAGGGGGTTTTGATTAGGCTTTGATCTTTGCTTTTCAATTATTCTACATAGATATTAATTACCGTATAATTAATTTCATGTTATATATATATATATATATTAAGCCAGATATTTACGTTTTCTGGCGTCATTTATATTTGTAGTTTTATATGGTGGAACATTCTTGTTATTCTCATCAAACCAATAACCGAGATGCTATTGCTTTCAAACTTGTTCATTTTGTTTACCGCGTCTCCATAGTTACGCCTGCCATCTTGCATTCATATTCAGTATTTTGTTACCTCATATTTGTCCACTTTGTTGATTTGTACGTAGTGGTTTCCACTTGATGAACTCTGTTGTTCTGGTGATTTACTGAATTAAAGTTACCACAACACACACACACACACACACACACAACACACACACACATACACACACACAAACACACAAATACACACACACATACAAATACACATACACACCCACAGACACACACATACACACACAAACACACACACACACATACAAATACACATACACACCCACAGACACACACAGACGCATACAAATACACACACAAACACACACACACAAAAGTTGAAGTAATATTTTGCATGTCTCACTCTTTCCCTAGTTACACCAAGAGATGGCGTAAACTACTTTGAAGAAAGAAGAAAACTGTTTCTTGAAGAGGAAGTGAACTCGGTGAAACGTCCAATAAGATCTATCGTTCCAAGAAACTTTTACCAGACAAAGAAAAACTGTAACCCTCATAACTTCAACTACATGATCAACCAGGCAGGCATCTGTTCCAAACATCGCCGGGTGTTCTTGGTATTCATCATCCGATCCATCCTTCCTCACTATGACCGGCGGATGGTGATACGAAACACGTGGGGCAAAGCAGAACATTATAACGGTACCACGGTGGTTGTGTTTTTGTTTGCTAATACCAGAAACAAAGAGCTGCAGAAGATCATCGAAATGGAGAGCGACATGTACGAAGACATCATCCAGGAAGACTTTGTGGAGTCGTACACCAACATGACTCTTAAAGCGGTGATGGCATGGAAATGGGCCGTGAACTTCTGCCCCCAACCCGACTCTGTTATGGTGATGAACGACGAAGCGTTTGTCGACCCTTTCAAAATTTCCAACAATACAGCAAAGAATGCAGGCGTCGGGATACTTGAATACGTTTACATTCTGCTATCTTCTGCAAAATTCAGTTGGCCACTTGAAAATGAAGAAGTTCACCTCTCTGGTCCACGGATATTGTATCATGGGAATAGATATCCACCTTACGGTCACGGAGTGGCCTACGTAGCTCCCATCCAGCTGATAAAACAGACTGTACCTCATGTCGCTAGAAACTCCGCATGTGATGCCGTCAGACGTCTGGATCGGGATCATGGCAGAGAAACTGGGAATTAGGGTTGTTCAATTCTTACAGGTTTTTTGCAGGTTTGGGATATTAAACAAACCACTTTTGCCCGTTTACACCGATTTGAAATATTCTTCGAGTCCTCCCGTAATAGGAGTGACGGACATTCAGTACGAAAAGAGGGAATCTATTATAATGAATTTGTGTCTGGTTTCTAATTAAGAGTCACCACAGCGTAAGAATTCTACTGACTTTTCAGAATTGTCGCGTAACAATACGACTCTGTTAATCATCAAGAACCAACATTCTATGTATTAATCATAGTAATTAACATAGCTTTTAATTCTGATTACCTTTCCTATGTGGAAAAAAATATGTTTATTTGCAATGTAGAAGCTAAACCGATGTCGGGAATCAGTTTTCAGTATATGATTTTTTTACTCTAAATATCTTTTAAAATACCGATATATTTTCAGCGGTTTGAAATATTTAACAGTTTTCTTTTTTGTCGTTGAAACTGTAAATAAGTGTCTGATAAAGGCAGGAGGAAAAGGTAAATATAATACATACTGGAAAATGTTTTATGTATAGTACAAAGAAAATATACACAGAGCGTTTTGTTTGGCGGTAAAGCGAAGTCCCAGTTGCAGTACCTTGAGTTTCTTCAGAAAATAGCTTTTCAAAAAATGCAGAAAGGATCACAGGACTTTTAGAGTGGTGTGTGTGTGTCTCTGTATCAACATTTAGGTTTCCTTTGATTCACATTTCTTTAAACTCTTATTGCTATTATTTCTAATCTAATTAAAAAGATTTTTAAAAAGCACTTTTATGTTACTTTTTAAACAGAATAACCGCCTCGCGAGTGATATTTACATATCTTAGATACTTTACGAGGAGATATATTGAGAACCTAAATAACTGTTTGAGATACCGTAAAATTGTTTCGATGAAATACTTTGGATAGTAGAGAACATAACGGAACGTTAGAAACAACAATGGCAATGGGTTAGAGCCATTATTTGTTGGCAGTGAAGGACAGAAGTATATCCGCTAGTGCATACAATCTTCAGTGTTCCGATTTCCTGGCTATTTCTTTACTTGCACACCGTATTGTCTCTAAGATTGGTGATCAAGTTCCTTTGGATCATAATATCTGCAGTTTATCAGAGTCCTAATATTGAAGACAGAAAAAAATAGGAAAACAGATAATACATCTGCGGTAGAGAAAATCGAAATTGGAATAAGAGATCTACAACCAACGCCCTCTAGCGCCACATCGGTGAACGGACGACAATTCTTGGATGCGGCGACCTGAATAGGATTTGGTGTGCAGTAACGTGATTACTACTGTCATCTGGTGGCTGTTCTGTGTCGTTGACCAATCATTATGCCACCTTGAGTGCCGAGATCAACGGCCCGAGTTCGATTCCCGCAGAAGACCCCTCTCAGTTTGACGTATCTGTCTAACGTCGCTTTTCCTCCCTACCTACACCTACCGGATGCGTCAATTTATTTGCATTTCTTTAAACAAAAGGGTAAATGATAAGATTTTCCTGCAGAAGCAGAAAGTGCGAGGCCCTACCAGACGCAGGTTCGGCATCGCATCTGATCCCTCTTCCGCAGCAATTCGATCCTCACCCGTTTTCTTTCACCTGAATGTGCGTAAACCTGGCCAAACTTCGTATTTCTCCAACCAAAAAAAATACTCATCACATTCAGGAAATCTTTGCTCAAATAAAATGGTTTCCGAAATTAAAGGTTTATCTTCTTGGCGGTCATTCGTGTTAGAGAGAGAAAAAAGGAAATATATGGGCCCTCTGACGTTTCTGGTAAACCTCGGCGCTGGGGCAATTGTGTTGTCTTTTGAATGTAAAATGGTATTTACCTTCACGTTTTCACAGTGGCAAGAACTGGTGGCCTGCTAGGTCACACACCTCGTCGGCGACCTAACGAACGTAAAGGGTTAATACGCCAGATCATCAAGAATTTGTGTAATGGACAAAAACATCTGACCATCTTGAGAAACCTTGAAAACTTGGAGGTGCTCGTACTTTCATAGTCCATCTGCCATTCCGCCTCCTATCTTTTTGGGGGGTGTGGTGCAAATGTTGGGGTGTGTGTGTGAAGTTGCAGGTGAGTGGTTGGAGCTGGGTCGGTTCCACGACCGGCCGCCACAGCTGTTTATAAGTGAGGTCTTATTTCGACCTGTATTATTTTTTAGTGTTAGTGTACCTCATCCTAGCGAGAGCCGGTTATGGGGACCACCCGCTGTATCCTTGTTGTTGAGGTCCGCTGAGACAGTCAGCGTTCGAATGAGAAAATTTGGTTAACTAAAAACGTGCTCTGCATGTAACAATGCTGAATACAAACTCTTTCGTCAGTAAAGGAAAACCGGATAAATATTGCCATAATACAGTACTATCTTAAGAGTTACCGGTAGACAAGATTGTCGACAAACTATCGGTGGCGGGCTTTGAAAACTCTGGGGAAAGTCGGCTGCAGTTTAAATCACAACTTCTGATACAGTATGAAAGTAGGAATCAAACTTACTATGCAGTCCAAGTGATGGAGATTTAGGAAAAACTCCCACACAATGCACAGCTCTGATTTGTGCTGGAACTGGGGGGAGGACAGGAAAGAGAGGCTGAGCCCTGTAACGATTGGCGGCTGTTCTCGCCTCCAATGTCACCTGGTGAATCTGGAATTTGCTTGCGGTTAATAAAACCAAAGCCCGGAATCTCCATTAAATATCTCCTCTGATGCGCCGAAAGAAAAGTGGAAGTGTCTTTTCTTCCCATTCTCTACAACTGCAGGGACACCACTCATGCCGTATGCCTGTACGCACACAAACTGATGCCTGTAAATCGGCGGATCATCAACTTCACCGGAAGTGAATGGATTTATTTTCATGATAAAAGTCTCGTGTGACGAAAAGAAAATGAACTTTCTTTACCCGTTTAGACTTCGACAGAGTCATATATTTATATACACTACTGTGCACGTCAAAGATATTTAGAATTATTGTAGATAATTTAACGTTAAGTCAACGGTGATATTGCAGTTCCTACAGGTGACGATTCTGCCTGAAGAATAGCATGGTTTATGAGAATGTGCGCCTCCTGAAGGAAAACGGCACAAACTCGGTGTAGTATCTGGGGGTGACCATTAACGTCAACAACAACAACAACAACATAATAATATAATAATAATAATAATAATAATAAATAATATAATAATAATAATAATAATAATAATAATAATAATAAAGAGATGGTCGGCATTCGTAAGTGAAGATGGCTTCACATGTCGAGCCACCACGTGAATGCGTGAGTTGTTTTGTTTAACTGGAACAGCTGCTGGAACCTTCCATTGGACGAAACAGATGAGCTAAGTTGTTGGTCAATTGTTTATAAAGAAGAATCTCTGAGAAATGTATCCTCCTAAGTCAGGAAGAGATCAATAGATAGATTTGTGAGACTTATATCATCATGAAAGTATCGATCTTAGGAGAACAGAATCTTTACTGTTTAGCTACTTTTTGTAGGGCCGTTAGAAAGGGTCGATTCACAGTAACGACTGTAATTGTCCAAAACTGTTGTTGTTTTTATAATTTAGATAAAACTCCTTCGTTCCTGCGCAGTTGATGTTCAGGTCGTTTGGCTGCTGCGGATCGTGATAGAGCACAAAGACGACACCTGCGCGCGATCCGTACGTCACCTGGTGGTAACCCGGATTCAGACAATAGCACGTGCTCTTTAACCAAAACCACCAATGAAAGGAGAACTGAGAGAGAACTTCCGGTTGTCCACATTCATTTACTCGTAGATTATAATCAGCCGGGAAACTTCGTCATTAGATAAATAGTCGGCCAACGTCACGTGATTGATGAAGGTAACTTCGATTTGGTTGAGCAGTGATTTCTCTGTACTTATATGAAGCAGAACAACTACAAAAAGGAAATCCATGTTGTAACATTTAGAAGTCTGCTTACAGATGGCATCGTGCTTGGGTTAGCAATCTTCCTCCACGATAGAGCAGACCGATTGGCAGCGGACGGTTTCGAGCCAATAACGGATCAATGTCGTTAATATTATGAAAGTAAATAACTGGCATCTTTTACCTGGACTTGCTAAAGTTTTTGGTACAGTGATTTCTGAGTCGAACCGGTGGAGTTCTGTCAACAAAGCTTCTTCCCAGTCTGGACTTACGCGATCAAACGAAGGCAGAAAGGGACCCAGTTTGAAATCGAATCCTTTGTTCTTTTGATTAAACCTCTAGCGAAAGTTCTTTCGAAAGTTGTCATTATTCTATAATTAAAGGGCGACGAAAGAAAGTTTCCGAGTTACCGAGTTACTGCCTTCAAGTATTCTTCTCGTTTTCTAAGCACCAGCAACTGTTAAATGGCTGTGGAGATTCCTTCGGTTTGATTCACGTTCTCAAAATATTTTTCAAAGACAGATGCCGTCGATTTATTCCGTGCACCATGGAATCTTTACTTGCATTGGAACTACATGTACACGGCTCAGTTTGTTACCCAAATTCCTTAACTAGAAAATTCCCTTCTTCCACTAGATGATTAATGTAATAGGTATCTGTGAGGTGATTATCTATGAAGTGCTTCAGAATTCATGGTAGGAAACCATCCTTTCACGGTTTTATTTGTGGCCCCCCTCTAGTGACGTCAAAACCGGATGCACCGCCATATTTAAATGCGACTGAAGAGGAGCTGTTTGCGGATTCTGTGGAAAACTATAAATTTACGCAGCCAGTGCTATAATTTGTCTATTTATTTATTTTGCTAAAGTTAAAAAGAGCTTTGATAAAACCTATTTATTCAAATCGTCGGATATCGAATAATAGCTGACATTTTCCTGGATAGATTTTTTTATATATGTGAGAAGTTTTTCTACTGTCTTTCTCAACTCCTTCTTAATGAACGTGACAGAAATATACTGTACATAAACAACCACGATATTTCTGTGAAGCAGTATATTACTTATTATTTCTGTGAATCCTATTTAACTTACCTGAAGTCGATCATCAAAATGTTCGCGTATAGTGTTTCCGTATCTGGTCAGCAGTGACCCCTTTCGGCGTAACAACAAAACCAGAGGACTCAAAGGACAGCTGGATTTAAAAATTCTATTTAGATAAGCTCTTGTTCCTTGGACATTTACTTGAAGTGAATTACACCTTCCAGAAACTTATACTCAAGAAAAATACCTCAGTTTTAAGCTTCTTCGATGTTCTCTTACCCAATGGGTGCCAGTCAAGGACAGGTAGCAGTGGAACAAAACCACTCATAATTGTATAATAAACTCCATTCCAAATTTTATAACCTGCCATTTTTATGCATATTCCTTTTGAAAAATACTCAGATTTCTGAGTAAAACAACCGGCCTATTTGTTGAAGCTCCAGCAATTCTTAATTTAACGTATTGATGAGGCTATGGAATGAATACAGATTTATGTCTCCCTACATCTTCCTGTACTCCATACTATGGATCTCGGAGACACCTGCACATATTTTAGAGAAGGAACCGCCAGTAGCTTCGTGCTACACCAGACAAAAACTCATTAAAGGGATGTTTGGAGGCGAAGAGAATCCAGGCGACAAGAGTAAACATCGCTCGCTCTGTTGCCAAAATTAGTGTGAAAAATACAACCAGGTTACACACTACCTCTCAGCCCCTTGTTTACTGCATGGAACACGTGTGTACAAACATATTCTACTAGTAAATTAGTCATAGAACCGTATACTAACGGGTGATAGGCGAAGAACCAAAGCATGCAGCTCCCAGGAATAGACCTCATCTAGAAAAAAATAGCATGAAATTTAACGCACCTGTACTATATATATATATATATTAGGTATCCAATTACTTTTGTCCTGAATCTTACATGGTTCGATTAACAGAGGATTTTCTTTCACTCTCTGGTCAATATGGAGAGATGGGCTGAATGAACAGCTCTCTGAAGTGGAAAGGGTGACGTTCCCATCCCTGGTTTTGACCTACACAGGCTTTGCCTTTCGTATTAATGACTCTACAAAACGGAGTTGACGGGTGGTTCCCTTATTTCCCCTTCCCATTCTGCTTGTGTCATCATAGTCAATGGGCAGGAAGTTCGCCGGTTTCCTCCTCCCACATCTAATACAGAAGAGACCTAGGAGGCGGTTTTCGTGTCACAGCCTCATCCTTTGTGCAGGGTGACGGGAAACTCCCTGGTATAATGAGCTTCGACCTGTTCACATCATATTTACAAAGATATATCATAAAATATGAAGGGAAGTTAAACAACAACAACAACAACAACAACAACAACAACAACAATAATAATAATAATATAATAATAAAATAATAATAATAATAATAATAATATAATAATATATAATAATAATAATAATAATAATAATAATAATAATAATAATAATAATAATAATAATAATAATAATAAATAGAATAATAATAATAATAATAATAATAATAATAATAATAATAATAATAATAATAAATAATAATAATAATAATGCCACCAACGCTGAATTCTAGTCTTTGTTTGTATCGTTCTCTTCAAATCCCAAATCACCAGTCTTTAGGATGGTTTACGACAAATAAATCCAGAATTAATTTTTGTATAACTGATTGTTTTCGGTTTACCGACTAATTTAAGATAAAAATTAAAATATTCATTATGTTAGTGAGATATAATCTCTGAATCAGTCAAAACGTCTCCATTAAAGAGAAGAGGTCATGGATACTTACCTTCGGCTGTTCAGTATTACGACTGCAGGTGAGTATCCATAGAAACAGCGGTAGAAAGACAAGAACAAAACGCAATGGAAGGTTTTGGACTTCCGCTCGATGAAACGGAATCTTTGCTTTAATGGATCTTACAGAAAACCAGCTTTGTGTGATGTTTATCTACCTTTCTGTTATCTTTTAGTCCAGGTAAAGACCACAAAAAGACGGTCCGCTGGTATTTCGTGATAGTGATTAAAAGAAGTAGAGAGTCAGTGACCCTGTGTTGCTGACGTATTCGCCATGGCCGCCCTTGATACCTTCGTCAGTAATTAACCATTCCACATTTATGCTGCTGACAAGTGAAACCTGGAGCAACGTTTAGCACAAAGCATAACCAACAACGAACGGCCAACAGACCGGAACAGGGTTGCATTTCTTTCATTATGACAGGTAAGAGCTCTGTGTGGTCCTGAGCTGATTACAGGGCAATAAACAGGAGAACAAGTCAGGGCCACTCCACCATTATTACCAATGTGACGGTTAAACGAAATCTAGGAGCCAGTATTGCGTGAAGAAACCAGTCAGCGCCAACAAATAGCAGCCAGTAGAATTTATTAGTTGTCCAACCCTAATTGTTATAAACTACACATATATTAGGGAATAATATGGCTAATTTATTCCTGTCATCATCATAAGAAACTTACTCGCTGATGTTGACTGGGTACATTGTGTAATTAACAGCTCAGTCTTAGTTATTGTTAACAATGTTAGAAATACCTGCTAACGTTTCTGAAGATTACTTTTCTTACAACAGACAAAACAAAATATATTTCTTTTCCACGAACAGAGCATTACTAGGATGAAAAAGAAGTTGAAGATGACTAAAGATGTGTAAAGATAGCTCTGCGAGGTGGAAAAGTAACCTGAGTCCATGCTTTCCTAATCTTGTCGGCTTTGGTTTGATTATGATGCTTGAGTATCAGATGCCAAATATAATTCATTCCAAAAGTTTCTGTCCCTTTAAAATGATAGTCTGTCACACCTATGAGTAATAAGCTAGAGGTGTAGTTACGAATTAAATATCAAGTAATGGTGACACATTTTTTTTTGATATACCTCTGAACAAAGAGTTGTTGTTATAAATTTTGATACCAATTTTTTCCGATAAAATGCCAATCCAAGCATCTGAGGGCATCACAGGTCTTGTGTCTAAAGACATCAAAAACAGTTTATTTATCAGTTCTGTTGGCGCAACGTATGCAACACCATGACAGTATCTCGGATACTTTTCAGCAATGTACAGGTCACGACGATTCATTTTTTTATAACGAGGGTAAGTCAGATGTGTAACATTGCCCATCATAGCAAAACATACAGAAAAGCTATTCCTGTATCCCTGCCTTTGTTTCTCTCGCCTCAAAAGCGGAACCATCTTGAATGGATCAACATAGGCTTCATCATTCATCACCATGACAAAGTCTGCATTGGGACAGAAGTTTACAGCCCATTTCCAAGCCATAGTAGCTTTCAGAGTCACGTTAACGTAGGAGTCGACAAAATCTTCCTGGATAATATCTCCGTAAACTTCACTCTCCATTTGAATTCGTTCTTGAATCCCTTTATTTCCATGGTTCGCAAACAGAAATACGAACACCACCGTGGCCCTGTAGTTCTCTTTGTTACCCCAGGTCGTTCGAATGGCCATTCTTCGATCAAACGTTTTATAAACTGACCGGATAGCGACTAATAAAAGTACACGATTGTGTCTGGAGCACAGTTTTGGGCTGGTTGATCATGTATTTGAAATCATGAGGATTACAGCTCTTTACAGATTTATAGTATTCTTCAGGAACAAAGGATGACTTTAGACGAGGTCGTGCTGACACCTTCTCTTGACGGAGAGCCTGCTTTCTTCTTTCAAAGTAGCTACTTACATCCTGATGGTGTACAACTGAAATTATTCATATGTATACAATATAGTCGAGATTAATTTTTGTACATGGAAGACTAATTGTGCAGAATCAAACACAGGAGTTGAAGCCAAATGGTTAGTTAGGTTTGATACCAATCAGTCGGTTTAGTATTTTTAGGAAAAGACATTAAAAGCAGAATTAGTTTTACAAATGCAAAATGGTTCAGCGGTGCATTTTTCGAAAAGAAGTCACCAACGAGTTGATGTAGGGGTTGCCATGAATGGCTGATGGAATGTGTTCTATATCCTTTATAGACATCTAGAAAATTGTATCAAAGGTCAAGGACACTACATCCAAGGAGATATTACCAAAAATTATCCTTTGTGCACCGTTCGGTCATCGATAATCGATCCTTGTTTGTGCCTCTGATAAATGTATGCATGGAAAGCAATATGTTGGCCAGTACACCCAGGTCATTAAACTGCATTCTTCATATTGAAAATAATAGGACAAGAAATGTTAATAACCTCTGGGTACTAGAAACTGGTACCTCACCTTAAGGTTTAATTATATGACATAATTATGTAGGATTTTTATAAACAGGTGTTTAGCAGAAATCAAAAGTAAAACATAAAGGGAATGGCATTTCCTACGAAACTGCTGAATTAGTGAAGATGATAATTTTGGGTTAAATCTGTGTATTTGAATATATTTAGTTTCATTAAAGTTACGGATCAACATTTGGTGGTTACATGGCAAATGCAGTAAATAGTTGGGTAAGATCTGTTAATTTCACAGATGCTTCAACTTAATGTGTGTTGTACATTGTGCTTGCAAAGGTGAGATGAAGAATAAAGAATATCGAATTTTGTGTCTCCGACAACTGATGCTAGAAATACTAATATGGCAATAATAATAGTTTTTATATTTTAACATTTCATTGAGGCAGGAATAGAATTTTTTTCCATTTGATAAAGATGTATACAGTTTAATGAAGAGACTCTTTCCTTAACAAAACGCTCTTCAGTGTCAGTGTTTATTCCATCACAGAAGTCTCCTGGTCCATTTGAAAGCGCAACTAACAACAACAAAAATCGGAGAATAACAATTTTCTATCTCAGCCGCCGTGGTTAAAAGGTTCATGGTCGAATAATTGTTTTTAAACAACGATATTTAAAACTTCCCTCATCTACAACAGAAGCGAATGTCGGTCGGTTAACGGAGATAAATCACTGATATTTAATCTCACATTTTTAATATTAAAAGTATGAATAAATTTGCTGTTACTTTTAGAATTTGGTTATCTTTTGAAAATAAAAGGGGTATGTCTATTCAGTAGGACTGGTCCATACCCCACCAGATATATACACACACACACTAACTCTAATACTACACCCATATTTCAAAGTAGTGAAAACATTGTTCAACGTGGAAAGTTATTGGTTTTGTTAACTACGACTCTTCCAAAACATCCTGTTGCACTGAATTATGGGATACTTATTCGAAACATTGAAACATTTGCAAAAGGATTTATAACCTCAAGAATTAGAATTTTGTCTACAATATACAGAGGATTATTTCTTATTTTCATATATATGTAAGCATTTCAGTGTGAAATCATTTTCAGAAGTTTTCAAAGTTAGAAATACTTTACATAAATTAAGCCGTTTCTTCTTCCGTTGTTAATTTAATTATTAAAGTATTTTTGAATAAAAACATTTATCAAATTTTCTGTTGAAATTCGGTTCGATCTTTTTTTACAGTAGCCCAGAGATACGTTTAATTATAAAAATAATTTTTTGTATAGCACACCGTCCATATTGATTTAAAGCTGACAAACAGTGTATTGTGGGTTAGGGTATTTGAAGCGTCGCTCACCACCTGCCTTACAAGAGTTAATTTATTTTTTGGTTCGATTAAAAGGGAGGTAATCGCTTGATCTCTGCCGCTTTCTTTACACGACGACAGAGGCGCCAGCAGCTTACAAAACAGACTCATTCCTTACCTTTGATGAGAGATTTTATAATCAAAGTTTAAAAATATTCATCGATAAACTCAAGCACAAACTATATCTAATTGTTCTTTTGTCGTGCGTTTTTCGGTGTAATTTCCAAGTACACGAATTGAAAGATCGATTTCCCGTTGGAGTCTGACAGGTTTTTCTTGTTATAGTTAAACCAGTGAGGCCGCACTTTGCTGAGATATTTTGTCGGCAGGGATTAGTCCCCGGATTAGAAAGATAATTCGATGAGCTTACCAGCCAGGCAGACCGCGCTGAGCAGGAAGACCAGCGACATTGTGGCTCCACTTCTTCGTTGAGACATTTTAGATCTGCAACAAAATAGGACGGGACAATCGTTAGCCTTTTAGCAGGTACAGATCGTTGTTTCGGCTCCTTGACGAATCCACCCACAACCTGACCATTGAACTAGAACCGGGGACCGCGCAGAACAGATTCGCTGGTCTGGACACACAGTATGTCAAAATGTCCGCTCCCTAACCATCGCCTGTCGTGGCTGGAAGCCGAATACAGAACACAGTATAAACTGCAGCCATGGAAACGGGGACCGATCCGTTGTGACGAGAATTCAGGACAATTAACGATATATTTTTTAAATATTAATAATGGATCGATGAAAGATAAAATTTGTGGTTTTACCTTTCGTATCAGCTTGAATTGAAAATAACCTCCTTCGGATAGTCTGATATCCAGTCGCAGCTCTGACCTGATTAATGGTTTATTTGCTATAAATAAGCTGACACACCTGGAGTGAATGGATCGATGAAAGATCAAATTTTGGTTTTTACCTGTATCAGCTTGAATTGAAAATAACCTCCTTCGATAGTCTGATATCCAGTCGCAGCTCTGACCTGATTAATGGTTTATTTGCTATAAATAAGCTGACACACCTGGAGTGAATGGATCGATGAAAGATCAAAATTTGTGGTTTTACCTGTATCAGCTAATTGAAAATAACCTCCTTCGATAGTCTGATATCCATCGCAGCTCTGACCTGATTAATGGTTTATTTGCTATAAATAAGCTGACACACCTGGAGTGAATGGATCGATGAAAGATCAAAATTTGTGGTTTTACCTGTATCAGCTTGAAATGAAAATAACCTCCCAATTGCAGAACCACCTTCGATATTTTGAATTCCGGTCGGAACTCTGACCTGATTAACGGTTTACATACTTTAAAAAATCTGACAAATCTAGAGTGAAGCGTAAGCATACTGAACGTTAAGAAGGAACTAAAAATATTTCACTGGATTAATCTTTATTAACTGAATAAATAATGTACACAAAGAAATTTCAATAAATACTTAGAAGGAAGAAAGTGGGCTCTCCGTCAAGAGAAGGTGTCAGCACGACCTCGTCTAAAGTCATCCTTTGTTCCTGAAGAATACTATAAATCTGTAAAGAGCTGTAATCCTCATGATTTCAAATACATGATCAACCAGCCCAAACTGTGCTCCAGACACAATCGTGTACTTTTATTAGTCGCTATCCGGTCAGTTTATAAAACGTTTGATCGAAGAATGGCCATTCGAACGACCTGGGGTAACAGAGAACTACAGGGCCACGGTAGTGTTCGTATTTCTGTTTGCGAACCATGGAAATAAAAGGATTCAAGAACGAATTCAAATGGAGAGTGATGTTTACGGAGATATTATCCAGGAAGATTTTGTCGACTCCTACGTTAACGTGACTCTGAAAGCTGCTATGGCTTGGAAATGGGCTGTAAACTTCTGTCCCAATGCAGACTTCGTCATGGTGATGAATGATGAAGCCTATGTTGATCCATTCAAGATGGTTCCGCTTTTGAGGCGAGAGAAACAAAGGCAGGGATACAGGAATAGCTTTTCTGTATGTTTTGCTATGATGGGCAAAGTTACGTGCCTGATATTCTGGTTATGGAAACACTACTAAAATACAGTCGGCTCACTGTATCGCGGATTTTAAAATTCTATATATCTAATTTTGTATCGCGGGATTTTGCGGTACATAGGTATTTTATATATTTATTATTTTAATTATTTTTGCGGTAAAATAAGTATTTTCTAGCCTAAGAAATTAAAAAGAGTATTAAAAAATATCAACAAATATTAATTAAAAATATTAAATCGAAATAAAATACGTAGCGTATAGCAGATGAGTAGACAAAGACTCGCATGTATGGAAAATGCAGCTACGGCCGCTTCCGCTGGAGCTATTTTACCCACGTGAGATCGTACACGGCACACTATTGGCTGATGGATGGGAGGCGACCAACCAGAGCACTGTGTCCTACGACACACTATTGGCTGATGGATGGGAGGCGACCAACCAGAGCACTGTGTCCTACAATGTCCCCCCAAACGTTCTGCGCCCTCTAAGGCTTCTGGCACCGAACCCAAGCGCCAGATGAAGATGCTTACCATCGCAGAAAAGGTGGAACTCCTCGACATGCTAAAGGAAGGGAGAAGCTACGCGGCTGTAGGCCGCCATTACGGGATCAATGAATTTTCGGTTAGCTACATAAAGAAGGACGAAAAGAATATAAGGACGACGGCAGCAGTGTCTTTTAACAAGGCTGCGAAGAGGGTGGTAACTTCCCGCAATAAGGCCGTTGTGAGGATTGAGTGTTTAAAGCAGAGGAAGTGTTTATAAGAGTGTGGGAAAGTTAATAACAGGGTGGGAAAGGTTTATAAGAGTGTGGGAAGGGTTTTATAAAGCCTTAAAAATATATATAAATAATAAAATTAATATAAGGTCGCTACTTCGCGGATTTTCGCCTATTGCAGGGGGTTCTGGAACCTAACCCCCGCGATAGACGAGGGATCACTGTACATCCGAGCTACTGTCGTGATGTTGTGTACGGGGTGGCCTGATTATATATATATTCTTTCTTGTGTCTATTTTTTACCCATTTCTAGCGACAACCATGTTCAATATCAACCCTCTATTTATTGACTCCATTTTTATATGCCCCTCATTGAGAATAATTGTCCTGTATCGCCATCATTGCGATTAAATTGTTATTTGAACCTCATGACTGTTTCCGAAAACTTTCCAATGTTTACTTTTTATTTTGTTTCGCGGAATATTAATGAGAGGAGACTGACCAAGTCTGTTTTGTTCCATCTTGATTCAGCCAATGACTGGGTGAATATTCAAAAGATGTTGTATAATTTGTATTTTTTTATAATATGAAAGCAGCTTCGCAAGCTTTAGTCTTCGATTGTCCGAGTCCACTGATGGTTCATTGCGCTGTCGGCTTTCGAAGTTTTCTCAATCTTTTAGATAAACCGAAATCTCCCACATTAGAAAATAATAGACATTCCACCTGCATAGATAAAGTTAAAGGAACATAGTATCTTTCGAACCTCCATTAAATTTTGTCTCACTGTTGATGCGACTTAAATTGGGTCTACACTACGTAGAGTCTTTCAAACGTTTAAATACATGTCTTCTCCAGATGCCGTCTCTCTTATACCTTCTACTCCTGCCAATTCCTCTAATGGAGACAACAAGTTGAGCGCTCTCTGGAATTCCATTACCTTCATCCAGCTCCAATGAAAGTTTCGTTGTTTTTGTGCTTTTCTTTAATTAAGATTAAAAAACATTTCCTATCCAATTGCACGTAGGATCAGGATTATATGCTCAAATCCACTTGTGTCAGCCCACATTTCACGTTCCAGTCCGTAATTTACCTTCAAATACCCCAAACCTACACGTATGGTTCGTTCCACGGTGACACCCGCCTTTGTCGTCTTCAGAATCAGCTATAGACTCGTTAAACACCCAGTTTTATCTTCACACCTCAACTAGAAATAATAATCCTTCTAAAGTCGCTTCCTCATTTTTTCACAACGACATTTCGTTTCTATTAGAGACTAAGCTATAGCTATTGTTATTTTTTGAGTTCAGTGCTGCGGGGGGGATCTAAGAGAGCACGCACAGTGCGAGTTAACGACCCACCCACGGACGGTGAGTCGACCGCGCCGCGCCATCGGCCGCTTTCCTTTACTTTGAACAGCCACGTGAACAACACAGAATAAAGAGACGACTGAAATGCGGAGGGAAGAAAGAAACTCAACGATAGTCGATATCGATTAAGCAGTTTTAAGAGTATTCACACCTTTTAGTGCTGAGATCATATTTTTGTTAATCAGCTTTGGCCAGATATAAAGGCTCAGCGAGCCCTACCTGGGCATACCTGCACTGATCGATTAATGTCTGGCCGCAGTCAACATCGGACAAAATGGTCCGAGTTACAGCGGTAGACGTTCGCATTACCAGGCTCCAATACTCTTACTTAGTTTCGGTAACTCTCCTGGAATCGGAATTTCGATGTTGTTGTTCTTGTTTTCATTTTTCTCCCACCATCAGATAAAACGGTTCTCTTATAATCGGCAAACTTTCTCTCGTGACTCTCCTGCGTTTTCTCTCGATTCTCAAAATTAATTAAAGCGCGGAAAACTGGTCACCTCCCTCTATGCGAAGGTGAAATGGCAGTTTCACTTCTGTAGGGTTAAGAATCGCTACCACGGTGAAATTTCATGTAGTTTGGCTCTGCTTTATCTCAGCAAACAATTACCTTATAACGACCCTTTCAGGGAAAATATCCAGCTTCTGCTCTCTTATCGTACTCTCCTTTTGTCCCAGTCACATTCCACCAATGAGCGCGTTCCACGCGACAGATCAAAGAGGAAATCATCGACAAAATCTGTCGGGTGGGTATCTATTTAGTTTTTTGTTGTTGGAAGGCTTCATTGTGTATGCCTATGAAACCTCTAAAAGATCTGGGTTTATTGGGAAACTGACTCGACACGACTACGGTTTTCCTTCTACATCGTCGGCGAATGTAAGTAGTCTTTTTTATGACTCTTCATCTTGGAAACGACTTCTCTCAGTGTTCAGTTAACTTAGATTACCGATTATTGATGTTAAGGTAGATAGATGATCAGTCATTTATAGTACTAAAAACAAAACAACAAATGCTGTTTTAATTTACCTTTAATTTTAAATATTTGGTGACATTCTCATAAATCATCTTATGATTAGTTATAGGCAGTCATTTAAACGATGTAAGAACCCTGACAAATTATATACTTAAATGTCATTAAATGTATGTATATTTAAAGTCAACATTCAAAAGGTGACTGCCTTATAAAAGTTAATAATTTATACCCACCAATGTCACTAGCACGAAATAGGTTGAATTTCCAATGACTTTGTATATATCCAGAGCAGTCACAATGCGAACTTTCCTCATCTTTACAAAAGTTGAAGAGAGAGGAATTTTGATGCTATACATAGAACTGAGTGCTTTCATATGACGTCCGATAAGGCGACACAGACACGGGCTGTGTTACCTCGTTATTTAGTATAAAATGAAAATGTTGCTTAATGTCAAGTAGTTTTACAAACAGTTTATTCAAGTGTAGTTTACCATTTTGTACTGCGAAACTTGCAACATTTACAAAGCACAATTGTTAGTAACTTGATAGATATGTATTTCACTTTTTGTTATTCAAAGTTTTCTAAGTTCCGCGACCATCCCATGTGTAAGATGATTTTTGTAAACTTCTTTAATCGTGGTTTTCACTGTAAATTCAGGAGATTTTATGCACATCTCTTTGTTATTACTGAATACTGTATACAGTATACTTTGTCATTCTTGCCTGGCTGTACATAATTTATTTGGTTACTGCTGCTCTAATTCATTTCCATTTTAACAATTGTATAAAATACTCGGGAGTTGAATCTTAAAGCTGTAATCCTTAATGTCTACTCTCTCTGTAGCTGTTCATATGGGCGGTTCAGTGGATGGACTTATCGGACTACTAATGTAGTAATTTTAATTTTTACTATATTAATAAAAGGTTTAGGTTTTGGTTTTATACAAAAGTTCTCTATGCAAATCTAGGTTTGATTTTGTATAAACTTTAAATATCTCTTTTAAGGCCTGAAACGTTGATCAAGCTTTGTGTTTGAACATGTTACTAGGTGGACCATCTATTAATTTACCATATTATCTAAACATCGATTCTGACACCGGTAATTGATAATTGATTGTTATTTTTGTCAAAAGATTTAAACTCATTTGAATTAATGAAATGATTACAGTCAGAATTCCAATCTATTCAAAGTACATGAATTTCTTGTACTTATTTATCAACGTGTGTGATATTAATCGCATCATTAGAATTAACATATTTATTAATATTTATTCTCTGTTTATCTGAATTAATATCTAAAATAATTAAATTTGAACCGTCTCATTTTTAAAGTTTGATGTTTTTAAACTAGAAGAAAGTAAAGATTTTTTTTCTTTTTCTTTACTTAACCAAATCTATTTACACTTATTTAATACTTTAAAATTAAATAGCAGTTTCAGTGATTCCATAGCATCTTTGCCAACTATTTGCAGTGTCCAAACATTTCTTTACATAATTTGTTTTGTTCTTATTTAGTTACAAGACAATTACATGATTTCATATATTCCAGGAAATCACTTTGTTTATGGTATTTTTATCTTGATATTTTATATTCTTCATTTTTATTTTGTATCTTCTAGTTGTCTGATAACATGGTTAGTAAAGAAGCTGTTACGCATAAAATCGTTATGGCTGTCACCGCATTAATGGAAAACAGATTGAAGAATGGTTGACGTATAAGTTATTGGTGCTTTTTATTCAGTTGTGTTAAGTCTTTAAAATTTTGATTCTTTTTTATCTGAAAAAATCTTAGCATCTATTTTACTGGGAACAATGACACTAAATTTCCCATCTACATTGTTACTATTTACATTATCTGGAGGTTTACTTTTATCAGTAATTTCTAATCTATTAATTTAATAAACGTAATAACACTGACAAATTTTATTGTTTTTCATATATTTACTAAATTTATTCACGAATGTTTATTATAAATAACCACATATAACAGTGTTTTTATTATGGATTTTGAAGTTTGTTAAAAACTATTTTTCCGATACCTCACTGATTTTTATTTAAAAATTAATTATTAATAGTAAAATAAAAAAATTCTATACAGTCATTTTAATTAACTTTGTAGCAAAAGGTCGATTACTTACGGGATATTTTAACTGAAAATAGAATAGAAACACCACATTCTTCTTGGTTTGGTTTACTCAGAAAGGATCTTTTCTTCATCAAACCTTAATTATCAAAATCTTTTGCAGATTTTCCTATATCGGTGACTTTTTGTTTTTTGATAAAAAAATAATATGACTTAAAATTGGTTCGTATTCAAAGGGTTAAATAGGTCTGACTATTAAACGTCTACCAAGAAATCTACTTTCATCTTCCTCCGTCTACAAACATCATCAGCTAAAATACCCATTTTATTTTTGTTGCTTTAGATTTTAGGTTCAATTATCTTCTCGGCCGCTTGAAGAAAATCTTCTTCTTACTGAACATGGACCTTTCATAAGCCAGTCAACCACGAAAGTTTGGTTTCCTTTATTTATTTCACCTAAAGATGAATTTAAAATTATTTTTCCAATATTTGTTGGGGATTGTAAAATTTTTCAAGAAATTTACTGAAACTAACCCACACTTACACGTTTTATATTTCCATTAAACCTGGATAACTGTGTATTCGGAATGTTTTCAGAACTCAATCTGCCCTTTTGGCACATGTTCAGTTGGATAAAACTAATACCAGAGAAGAGGTTTGGTAGAAAACTTCCTAAAACAAATCTGACATGAAAAGGCAGGAAAAATGCTTTTTGAAATTGTATTCATTTATGTAATACTTATTCAACTACGACGTGTATTTTCATTTCCTCATAATAAGAATAGGAAAATGACAATTCAATCTCGAATTAACTCTTCGAATTGCTCATCAATTTTTGATTTTGATCTTCACTTTAAAAAACGAAGAGAAATATATGACTTCAATTATTTAGCAAAATATTCCATTAGAATTTAGAAGACAGCGTTGTTTTATTGCTCTTTGATCGGGCATTTATAATTCTTGCAAATAAAACTGCAGACGCCTGAGTATTTCCAGAACAAGTTTATTTTATGATGCCTGAAAATTTACATCTGCTAAGCTATATTTTAGTCTTTGTTTTTGTCTACTTACAACCAAGTTATTATTAGTGTTTCCCTTCCGTGTTTGAATTATGATGTTAGTTTGAGAGTCTATCTAAAGTTATTGTAGTTCTAGATCCTTTATCAATACGATTTTTTAAATTAATGCGTTTTCGTGTTTTAACCATTTTAGAAAGGAATAATACGACTCATCAGTAAGGTTCATCTTGTTTTGTAGATACTAATTTATGCTTGGATAGCAATCTTGTTAAAAATATGTAGCTTTTGTTGATATTAAAAATCTATTGGGGTCTCTGGATTTCAGCAGATTTGTTATTATCAGTGATATTTTAAATATATCACCAACATCATTCATTGAAGATAGTGAAAATTTTGTTTGTTAAGTTTTTATATAATTGACACATCAGTTGTATTTATTTTATTAACAACATAATGATTTCGAGCTTATTAAGGTACTAAATGTAAAGTCTACATGAATCTTTTGCTGGACTTTCAATAATTTCTTTCGTCTTAGCCCGGGATCAAGTAATTGATTTGGTGCCGCATCAGTGCAGTGATAAAGGGAAGCCGGCATAATTTTGAGTATCTTCAGAAGCTATAATTTCATGAGACATCTCAGTTCAAAGTTCCCATAAACCAGGAGTGGTGGTATATTTATACTTTTTGTCGCTATTAAGCCTATTAGGAATTATTTATTTGATAGATAATTCAATCGAAAATTTCCTTCGATTCTACAAGTTGATAATCAAAAGAACAACCATCCTCGGAACCTACCTGATTTATAGCATCGGCATGTACTTTCACTTTCGAAGGATCAATTGAACCTAACCATTCCATAGTGGGCCTGGCCGATTATACTAGTATAATGCTTTGGCAAAAATCTATTCGTATTAAATATTCGGGTATTTAAAGTGCAACCTCTAGATTTTAAGAGACAGGTGATACGTGGTTGTCTGTATTTATTGTCGGTTACGATAATTTTATTAATTTAGTATATACCTCCCTCCCTCACTTATTTTTAAGTAAGAAACTGTTTCTTTAATTTTTAAATATATAATTAAGTGGTTAATTTCTGCTTCTTTCTTGTTTGTTATTTACTTTATAAATCGAAATTTAGTCGATATAAAGATCGATGTCGTTCAAACGATATAAGCGAATCTTCCTACAGAATCATTAGGTGAGATGATAAAATTCATCAAACTTGAATATCTTCCGTTACATTCATCAGGTGATTTATCTATAACTGCAGGCTTACAGCTTGGCTCCATGCATTTTCTGGTAGAATATTTAAATCTTTAAACATACATATTTTTATTAATCAAATCATCCCAGATATGATGAAAATACTTCGTTCTTTTTAATTAATAATAGAAAAGGGATAATAAAATTTAAACGGTCTTTCTTTGTCTGGGAAAATTCTGGTTCTGAGAAACATCACAAGTCTCAATGTTTTTATGCCCACCTTCAGCATAAACAGATTCACCGTTTGTTTGTTTTTTATTACGCAAAATTTCATAAAAAGAGAAACATTTTTAAATTTGAATTATTCTCATTTGAATCCGGAGTATCATTCGGGTCTTCAAAGTATTCTACAAGCATTTATTATAATTCGTCTCCTTTGAACTTAGTATTTCTTCAACGGTTTTCGTTCTAGCTCTTCTATCTTTAATATCGTTCGTTAAGCTTGTTAACAAACCCGTTGTTATTATCGTAAAACACCCGGATCTATTGACACACACACACACACACACACACACACACACACACACACACACACACACACACACACAAGCATTGGCTTGGCACATTCGCCTTCTCTTGTAATAATCCAGGTATACGTTTATGTATTAACCGTAATGATCTCAAATCTCTTAATTTATCTTATAGATTTTGCACTCTTTCATAAAATAAAAACAAAATAAAATTGGCAAAGGTCCTGATATATTGCGATTAGCAAATTTGTTTACTTTTTACTTGGGTGGGTTAAAATACGCTGAAGAAAAACGTTTCGGGTCATAGGTAGTGTGGTCGGGTTACGCGATTGGATTTAAGTATCACTGCAATCATCCCTGTCATTGCCATCACCAGATGACCACCGATCGGATTCTCCGTGGCCCCATCTTAAGGATTTATGACCGAAGCCAAATAATCCATCAGAACCGAGTAAAAACGTCACTAAATTTGATCCAGTATGGCAAAACATGATTTAAAATATAAATATGGCGATGGAAGTTTGCACACAAGTGCTCCACAGTCTTTAAAATATTAAAAGTCTTAGTTAGAATACATAAAACCTAAGAGCTAAAATACTCGTTGGTGTTCCCACCAAAGCTGATTCCACCGGTCCTCTTCCAGCAACATGATCAGACAAAATCCTACTTAGAAAGTCCTATCTTAGTTGGTCGTTTGGTTTTCTTTGAGTGATATTATGACAGAGGTTTCAGCTGTTATAAAGCAGAAAAGTGGCTGTAAATATATGTTAAATATACTAGTTAGTGTTTTATGAATAACCGTGTTGTGGTCTTTTAAATGAATAACAAAATTAAAGATGTCACCACTTCCACTAACCCGGTTCATTTCTAAAAGACTGGAATGTCGATATGGCTAAGATGAAAATTTATCACCAATAATAACAAGATAGAATTAATCATTAATTATGAATTCGTTTTCTAATCGTTTGTGCACTTAATTCTTATTTCTATGTTTAACTTAATAAAGTTTTCAGCCAAACTGACTGGTTAAAAGTAATTAGTCCGTGTATCTTAGTTATTTTTGTGCCTGAAATGAAGTTGAAGACTTCTTCAATGTACAACATGATTTGTTATGCAAATTATTAAACAGTTTGAACTGCAATTATTTATGCTCTACCATTTTATTTTGATGGAATAAAGGTCTTCGATTTTGAGTGAAAATGTTGTATCAACTAATGGATAATCTTTCTGGTGATCATGTAATTCTTCTAGATATTCTAAGTCTACATGGTGCATTTCTTCCCCTTGGTGAGTCAGCAGGTGATATCACAACCCTGTCATCATATTGATATAGCTTCTTTTATTTTCCCCATCTATTACCGGCAGGTAGAACTTGACGCATAAATTCACCATAGAGATAATTAGCATGTAAGCAGATAATAAAAGATTATTCTTTATTTGGACCATAATTTACATTTAAAACATTATACACCTGGTTGTTTAATTCTAAGACATCTCTTGTTTTTATAACTGATATCTCTCCTCATCCAGTTATATTTAAATTAAAAACTTTCAGCGTTTTACATCACTTTTAGATCTGTTTATATGCGGGTTATTAGAAAATGTTTGTCTATGTAATAACCATTAAGGGTTCATTACTTATGTCGTGTTTCATCATTAGTAAAATATCACATACCAAAGTCTGTTAAAGGATCTAATTGTGTTTTAGTAATCTTCAAACAAGTATTTCGGTCAGGAAGAAGAGCTTGAGGAATTGGCGTGAATATAATTTATAAGCTTTTCGACAAATAATTCTATAGCCCTTAAATACACTCGATTTTTAATAGTCTCCTAATGCGTAATATTATCTTTCACTTACTTCTTCTAAATGCAGTAAACAACCTATTATCCGACCACTGCGGGGCCTGGAGACGGTCGGACACCTGGGGTGTTGCGGCTTATCCCACAGATTCTTTCTCGTTCCTTCTTTAGCTTTGTTCAGCACCAAGAACCACGCGCTTTCGCTACTTCGGTTTGCTTGCTGAAGCCGTTATTGGTGATATTAGTCGACACTGCGAGGGAGGATACAGTTGTTATCGCCGATACCAACCACTAGCGAGGAAGAATACGACGGATTAGCGAGTGTAATGGGTTTAGTTCAGTGGTGGCCCTGAATACAATGTCGCGAAGGCTGCATGTCTACCTTTTTATTGCTTATAACGCTAACCCCTGAGCAGGTATGGTGGAAGCAGTAGTAGGTGATGCAGCACCTGGACTGAGAATCGAGTACAAAGGAAATCAATGTATCCAAACAAATTTAACCCTTCGACATCGCACATAAAATATTGATTTTCAAAAATGCGTGTAAATTCGACTAGTTCGCTGTTTTACGGGTAGCATCCCAGACATAATCATGTATACCGACCATTCGCCGATCTCCCTAGGCCTGTGGGGCCCGCCAGTGGGTGGAGTTCCCGCTGCAGCTGCACCATTTGCACGATAGTAAATGCGGACTTTCGCTAATCATCTGACAAGAAGCGATCTGAGCAGGCGCAGAGAGCGGACTCAGTTCCCCTGATGACCGACTTATGAACTACAAAGGTTCGATAGCCGAAAACGAACCGATCTTGGTTTATATTGGAAATCTCGGATAACAGGACTAGTCGGTTATTTGTAGGTTAGATAACAAGTTGTTTACTGTACTCAAAATATAAAATATTCCTTTTGTTTTATTGATTATAAAAGTGTTTTTTTGTTGTTATTGTTTAACTATTAGCAACATTACTTGTACATGTTACTGGCGAGTCAATATAAAGTAAACATTTCCTTCAGAAAGCTTCAACAGCTGTATAAATCAATTATTCCGGCTTTAGATTAACTACTATCTTAAATGAACTTTTACCCATCAATGTAAAAGAAATTTAAATCCTGATCCAACAAGACTTGTGTGATATTTTAGCATTTTTAAATGTTTTCTCAACGGGATCTGAAATGGAGAGAGAATATTTTCTTTTTCAGATGCCTGTTGATTAACATGAAAGTGACTTCATTAGTGAATTTTTAAAGAATAGATTCGCAACATAACTAGATAGATTGTTAAAAGTAACAGGTAAGTGACCCGGATATTTAAAATTTAGATCATTGCAGTGTTCATATATATATTTCCACCTATATTACAGTGATCTCTAACTAATTTATCTTTTATTTTAAATGGTTCCGGACATTAATGACGAGTATGAGATTTTATAAATTCCATATGATCTTTATTTGTATGGATCGTCGGTCCGAGGTCTGATAAAATAGCACAGATATTATTAACTTAATATATTCTCTAAATTTCTCAGCGGTATTTTCCGCTTCTTCTCTAGTTCGTGTCTATACATAAGAAGCTGGTGTTTTTGATTAATCGGTTGCAGACTGGTAGCAGAAAGATGATGGATATTGTTCTCTCTAATATTTTGTGCTTTTCGTTCGTCCAGATGTTTCTAGCGAAAACACTTTCAAAATCTGTATATATTTCCAAAGGTAATTAAGATTTTACAAAATAGCATTGATTTCGGTGTATAATTAACCTAATCTAGTAAGAACTGGGGTAATCTTTATAAACTTCTTTTCATCTTTATTATCAATTAAACAATAATCGATATGGATTGTTTTACCGAAATGAAGTGAGACCTGTGATCTAATCAGTCTCGATTAATCTCCTATTGATGTATAACGAGTCTATCTGTAATGATGCTGTGCATTATTTTTGTAATTTTGCGAGGCAAACGTTTTGGCTATCTTCATCACTCGCGTGAGCCTCAACAGATACCTTTAGATGATTACTACTTTCAAATTTCGTTGCTTTTTCTTTACAGCAACAAGAGAAATTGTAATTGGAGTTCAACGGTTCACACCTGGACTCTCTATAGGGATGTTGTCCACCCTCCACATGGGGCTGTGGCAGTTCACCTGAGACAAAATACTGACGGTTACCTCTTTTATCTATGTTCAGTGTATTTAGAACAACCCTCCTGTATTTTTTAAAATATGAATTCAGATAATCTTATTAGAAAATGAAGCTTCAAGTGAATCATACTTATCAGCTTTTAAAATAAGATGTAAAATTCTTTCCTAATTCCACTGTGATGCTTTATATTTCTTGCGCCAAATCTCGGATGGAGAGCTGCAGCCTTATGGAACTCAACCTTGTAAATAAATAGATTTTAAAACAACTCAGCGGTTGGTATGTATTCCTACGATGTCTTGGTTCGTTCAAACATTTTCTTTTGATCCACATATTTCAGTTGTTACCTAATTTATGGCTTAGTTGGAGACCGGCTGTTTTTGTAAAAACCTCCTACCTCGTTTCCTTTTCGATGATTTTCTTCTTTATTTGTGCATTTAATGCAGTATTCAATTGTAGAGTTCCTGCCTTTGGTGTGGCTCACGTTCGGCCGCCGCAGCTGTTTACGAGGGAGGCTGATCTACGCCTGTTTGGAGTTTTCGTAATATTCCGTGTGAAAATAGCCGGAAACTGAACTGCTTTCCAGGGGGCAGGAGAGGTGGGATTTGCCAATGTAAGACATTCTGGGGAAGTAGAATCACCTGTTTAATTATCGGGTGTTTGCGTCCTGGCCATAGGAACTATACCGGTGCAGAGTTTATGGCGGTGGGAGTGCACACCCGCATTCCTATTATTTTATTCCTGTACCAAATAGGGGCGGCGACTGGCTGTTGATTACAGATTCCTTTCCTACAAAACAAAGGTTATGGCCCCGCCAGCCCTTTAACTTTCCTTTAGCGTCCTCAATCAGCTGCTGCCGGGTGTTCTTAGTCACGTTCCTGTGTCTAACCAGGGGGTACACGATACGAAGCACACCTAATACCGGAACTGTCGGGGCTTTATGGTGTTTTCAGAGAGGACCCAGCCCCGTTCCGTCTGTTTATTCGGGCCCGGGACTCTCCTGTCAGTAAACGCCGGCAGGCCCCTCTCATCACAAGATGATCGCCGTTTTGTCGGCATTCTGCACTGTTTTAGTCTCTATGTTTTCCGTCTATTCCTATTCCCTTTATTTTCTTCTCAGCTCGGATCGAGCGGGACCGGCGTGGAGGGCTGACTCACCCTACTCCGCGAGAGGCTTTAAGGTACGCCGACCCAAAGCCGTTCTGGCCAATCCTCGTCTGGATATCGGTGTACCCTGTCTTTATGTAGCTCTGGAAATCTTCCCGAATCCTAAGCGTTTAAGTTTCTTAACGACTCTATGTTATCGAACGCTTTCCTCTGATCGATGTCCAGCATAACGGCTGGGGAGCCGTCCGTGTCTACCCTATGTAAGATTTCTCCGATCAGCTGCAGCGAGTCCCAAATCGTCCTTCCTCTAACCGAACAGGTTTGATCCTCACCCGTGATTTTATACATAACTTTGAGTAGCCTATTCGCTAACACCACAGCTATTATTTTATAGTCGTAATTTTGGAGACTCATTGGCCTCCAGTTCGTCAGGCAGTCCATGTCCCCTGCCTTGACTCACTGGGAGAACCTCCTGCTCGAACGCACCATTCATTAGCTACGGCGGTCAGATCGCTGGCCAGCAGGTGCGCGAACATTTTATAGATCACCAGCGTGAGGCCGTCTCTCCTTGGGGACCGATCATTATTTAATGCCTTAAACGACATCTTTTATTTCCAGTTCTTTTCTGGTGCCTTCACAAGATCGGCCCCTACCGGGTCTAGTTTACTCTGTAAATTGCCGAAATGATCGGCCTGAGCTACCGGACAAGTCTGCTCCTGGTATGCAGCTCTTGATAGAACCGAGCGTCATCCTGCAGAATATCCTCCATCTCCACGACCATCGTTAGGCTGACCTCTGCCTTCGCCTCCTCTAACCGGCAGAAAGCTTTACTACACACCCTTCACCACTAACAGCATGTGCTCTACCCTTAATTCTAGTGCCTTCTTATTTGCTGCTAGTTATGTTCGTTATCTCTTTTGGGGGCCTGCATCCCATGTACTTTAGGGGAGCCTGCAGTTGCGTTGTTTACTTCTAATTTTAGTTCCCGCCTAAGGCCCTGTTCTCTGAGCTGCCTATACGCGCCCCCTGTCTGTCGATCCTTCATCTTCCCTATGTCCCTCCTTCTGATAGAGTAGGGCTTCTATTTATTCGCGTTCTACAGTCTTCCCTGTCCCCCGTACACTTTCTACATATTCCGACTCGGTCAGAACAGAGGTATTGAGTTTCCAGTTGCCGGGTCTCCAGGTCGCTATCCCGACTGTGAAACCGGCCCTAACAAAAACAACTCAGCGGTTGGTATGTATTCCTACGATGTCTTGGTTCGTTCAAACATTTTCTTTTGATCCACATATTTCAGTTGTTACCTAATTTATGGCTTAGTTGGAGACCGGCTGTTTTGTAAAAACCTCCTACCTCGTTTCCTTTTCGATGATTTTCTTCTTTATTTGTGCATTTAATGCAGTATTCAATTGTAGAGTTCCTGCCTTTGGTGTGGCTCACGTTCGGCCGCCGCAGCTGTTTACGAGGGAGGCTGATCTACGCCTGTTTGGAGTTTTCGTAATATTCCGTGTGAAAATAGCCGGAAACTGAACTGCTTTCCAGGGGGCAGGAGAGGTGGGATTTGCCAATGTAAGACATTCTGGGGAAGTAGAATCACCTGTTTAATTATCGGGTGTTTGCGTCCTGGCCATAGGAACTATACCGGTGCAGAGTTTATGGCGGTGGGAGTGCACACCCGCATTCCTATTATTTTATTCCTGTACCAAATAGGGGCGGCGACTGGCTGTTGATTACAGATTCCTTTCCTACAAAACAAAGGTTATGGCCCCGCCAGCCCTTTAACTTTCCTTTAGCGTCCTCAATCAGCTGCTGCCGGGTGTTCTTAGTCACGTTCCTGTGTCTAACCAGGGGGTACACGATACGAAGCACACCTAATACCGGAACTGTCGGGGCTTTATGGTGTTTTCAGAGAGGACCCAGCCCCGTTCCGTCTGTTTATTCGGGCCCGGGACTCTCCTGTCAGTAAACGCCGGCAGGCCCCTCTCATCACAAGATGATCGCCGTTTTGTCGGCATTCTGCACTGTTTTAGTCTCTATGTTTTCCGTCTATTCCTATTCCCTTTATTTTCTTCTCAGCTCGGATCGAGCGGGACCGGCGTGGAGGGCTGACTCACCCTACTCCGCGAGAGGCTTTAAGGTACGCCGACCCAAAGCCGTTCTGGCCAATCCTCGTCTGGATATCGGTGTACCCTGTCTTTATGTAGCTCTGGAAATCTTCCCGAATCCTAAGCGTTTAAGTTTCTTAACGACTCTATGTTATCGAACGCTTTCCTCTGATCGATGTCCAGCATAACGGCTGGGGAGCCGTCCGTGTCTACCCTATGTAAGATTTCTCCGATCAGCTGCAGCGAGTCCCAAATCGTCCTTCCTCTAACCGAACAGGTTTGATCCTCACCCGTGATTTTATACATAACTTTGAGTAGCCTATTCGCTAACACCACAGCTATTATTTTATAGTCGTAATTTTGGAGACTCATTGGCCTCCAGTTCGTCAGGCAGTCCATGTCCCCTGCCTTGACTCACTGGGAGAACCTCCTGCTCGAACGCACCATTCATTAGCTACGGCGGTCAGATCGCTGGCCAGCAGGTGCGCGAACATTTTATAGATCACCAGCGTGAGGCCGTCTCTCCTTGGGGACCGATCATTATTTAATGCCTTAAACGACATCTTTTATTTCCAGTTCTTTTCTGGTGCCTTCACAAGATCGGCCCCTACCGGGTCTAGTTTACTCTGTAAATTGCCGAAATGATCGGCCTGAGCTACCGGACAAGTCTGCTCCTGGTATGCAGCTCTTGATAGAACCGAGCGTCATCCTGCAGAATATCCTCCATCTCCACGACCATCGTTAGGCTGACCTCTGCCTTCGCCTCCTCTAACCGGCAGAAAGCTTTACTACACCCTTCACCACTAACAGCATGTGCTCTACCCTTAATTCTAGTGCCTTCTTATTTGCTGCTAGTTATGTTCGTTATCTCTTTTGGGGGCCTGCATCCCATGTACTTTAGGGGAGCCTGCAGTTGCGTTGTTTACTTCTAATTTTAGTTCCCGCCTAAGGCCCTGTTCTCTGAGCTGCCTATACGCGCCCCCTGTCTGTCGATCCTTCATCTTCCCTATGTCCCTCCTTCTGATAGAGTAGGGCTTCTATTTATTCGCGTTCTACAGTCTTCCCCGTCCCCCGTACACTTTCTACATATTCCGACTCGGTCAGAACAGAGGTATTGAGTTTCCAGTTGCCGGGTCTCCAGGTCGCTATCCCGACTGTGAAACCGGCCCTAACATCTGGGCCCTGTCCATAAGGAAAACATGCACCGAAGAAGAGAATTGTCCGGGGAGGCTGAGCCCGAGGTGACTCCCTCCATCGATAACCCAGACTCCTCTGGCACGGACGCCTCCTCGTCGCCAGGCCGCTTTTGTTCGTGGACAGTCCTGCGCTTCAGCATCTCCGCTGGGTTTGTATAGGACAGCGCCTACTCGTGATGTTGCTCCGGCCGCCACCAACGTCCGCCACACGGCGAGCAGAGTGACCCCAATGGGGCTCGTCCATAATGAGGAAATAGCGACCTCTTCCTTCCCGCCCAACGGTCCCTTAGTTGATCGATGATGCCTCTCTCCACCTGTTTCGATTGCCTCTCACAGCGGTGTTGCTTCGACTGACTGTGTCCGACGACCAGCCTCCGTTTGTAGCCTCGCAAGAAGTCCGCAAGCCCCGACTTTGTCCGCCTCGGACTCGGATTCTAACGACGATCTCTTCTGGTCGCGCATACTCATCGTGCTTACGGCGCCACAATACAAACGGCCACTCGACGTCCCCGCCATCGCCTCTGGTTCGTGGCTGAGATATTTCCCTCCAGGCCAGAGCTCGCCGCAGTATTTGATTCCAGCCCGACTTTCTCTCTCCTTTCTCAAATCACTGGATGGCTTCTACCTCGACTGCACTCGGGCTAATCAACCGTATCCCCAACTCGATCGTTATAAACCGGCTCTATCATCTCCGAGGAAGCTACAGTTACTGGACGGACCGCGCCAAAACCAGAGGCTTCGTTTTCCCCGAACAGTGCCAAGAGGTGTCCGTGATCTCACAGCCCTCAGAATTAAAAATATTAACAACAAGAAACTCTCCCTGTAATGGTCGAGTGAGAGACAGAGTCAGAGAGAGAGAGAGAGAGGAGAGAGAGAGAGAGAGAGAGAGAGAGAGAGAGAGAGAGAGAGAGAGAGAGAGAGTTAAGTTGTTTAATAAACAGTACTTCTTCACTTTACCTTCATTCAGTATATGACCGACATATACTATTTCTCACACCAGTTTTCCGCAATCGATTACAGTAATTAATTGTTTTCCTACACAAACTATTGGTTCCTTCTAGTTTTCCCTTCACCACTAATGCTCTCTGTCTACATTTCCTTTCATTTCTTCACTTTTCTGTCTTCTCGTGGCAGTTATATGTATTTAAAAATGTTCTGCTCGATCTTTCATCAACAGCCAAGTAATTACTATATCAAACCTGCACACACAAGTTCTGCAGGTAAGAATCTATTAAATACTTGATTTGTATGCATATCGATTATCCGTGATTTTTACGGATAACCAGCTTCCAACAAACCTATTTACCTGCTTCGACACTGAGAGTGCTCCAAATTGTACATTGTGTGTGTATTTTCTGTGACATTTCTGAGCTTTTAACATAAATATTCGTAGATTTGGCTGATTTGAGAACCACAGCATCTTAAAATCGGTTGATGCGTGTTTACAATGTTTGTTTACTCGGTATGCTTATTGTTACTGGGATAATCGATGTCATTAAATAATTATTGGTTTGTTTATTCTGGTGGAAATGGGTCAGGTGATGTGAAATATTTCAAGTTGATTATTAGCTGCTTCAGGGATCCTAATGGTTTTCTGTTGTTTACTTTTGTTTCCACCTCCTGTCTGTATCTCTGGCCACACAAAATAAATTGTAAAAAATAATACATAGGAAAACAAATTAGCGTAATAAAGGAGTTTAAAGGAGGATAGAATCTGTTTCGACAGATATTTACTTCTATGATTATTTTATTGCTGTAAATATTCAAATTTAACTGCTGAGCTCGCATCTCGTTTTGCTCTGAACTTTTTGTCCTCTATTTTATACTTTTAAAATTATTTGATAATTTCGTGCATCCGAAATTAATCCTGATGTGTTTTGAACTGAAGACCGACACATTAAGACATTTGAACCACATCCGGAATATGAAGACAGATGAATATTTAAACTTCCCTTTATCAACTTAAGAAACGGCAAATTTACTGCTTGAGGCCAGTTATAGTTGATCAAAACTGATGTTGCGTTAATTATATCAGAGGGTGATCCGTCAGGGAAGCCTAGAGTGATAGCCAGATGTGTGTGTGTCTGTGTGTGTGTGTGTGAGATTGAGCGTGTGTGTGTTCGTGTGTGAGATTGAGCGTGTGTGTGTGAGCGTGTGTGCGTGTGCGTGTGAGATTGCTGTGTGTGTCGTGTGTGAGTGACGTGTGTGTGAGCGTGTGTGTGCGTGTGAGATTGAGCGTGTATTTGTGAGTTTGAGCGTGTGTGCGTGTGATTGAGCGTGTGTGTGTGAGCGTGTGTGTGTGAGCGCGTGTGTGAGATCGAGCGTGTATTTGTGACGTTTGAGCGTGTGTGAGTGTGTGTGTGTGACTGGGAGGCGGAATGTTTACCTAACGCCAATAACAATCGTCCTTACTTGTATGTAAAGTACCTGGCACAGTTCACCTATCCACTCGCAAGACCCTTGCACTTGGTACTGGACGGCGCTCACCGAGCCTACATATTCCATCAAAGGGCGCCATTTATTTGCACCTGGCCATGTCTGATGATTAATTTTGTTCAACTCTTCTTCGCAGTCTGTAAAGAAGAAAAACCAATGTCGAACTGGTTCACGAAACTGATAGTCGAAGTATTGCTGATCTGTCACCTTGGATCGATTGCACCTGAGGGTAAGTGGTGATTTACTTGACAATCGAATAAGGTTCGGTGGAGAGGCATTCCAAATACACGAATACCTTTATCTTCACAAGATTATTTCTTTTGTTATAAAACATAAAGTTGACCGGGTGCAAAGATTCCTGGCGAAAGAAACTAGAAATTTCAGGAGAACCCGGTCGTTTACCACCTAAATATTCCATATAATTAATGTAGAAAAAACGAATTAGCAAGATAAAATAAACAAAGATCAACAACAACACGGAGAAAGGCACCGATGCGACATAGTAAATGAGCCACACCTAAAGAGGATTAAACAAACCATTTGGTAAACAGAAAGTCCCTTTTGTGGGGCTGCTTAAGAAGAGACCAGTAGAATGTTTTCACTCTGATAGGATCTTTCCACGCACGAAGGTCGTCGTCTCAAGGTGAGCTAAGCACTGCAGCCATACTTGGCCTGAAACAAATCCAATAACAGTTAAAGAATGCCATTTTTAAACAATTCTATTTATTGACACTAAGATTATTTTAAAATCAAAAGCTGATATTTTAACTCTATTCGTTTTGCCTACTTGTAATAGAAGAAAATCACAATGTGATTGATTTTATTCAAACTATAATTAACTCTTCGAAGTGCTCTTATCGATTTTCGATTTTGATCTTCACTATAAAATATCCCTGAGGAAAATATGGCTTCAATTATTTAGCAAAAAATTATATATTAAATTATAGAAAACAGCGTTCAACTTATTACCATTTGTTGTACGTTTATATTTCTAACAAATAAAACAACAACAAAAGTCTGAGTATTTGCAGAAAAAACTTGATTTCAAGAAGCTTGAATGTTTACGTCTCCTGAGATATATTCAGCCTTTCTGTTTGTCTAATTACTTCAGAAACAATCAGTCAGTAAAATTCTTTAAATTGATTACTGGAAACAATGCCTTCCCTTTCATAAAGCTTCAGTTTAAAGTCTACCACTTCTTATCAATCCTACCAAAATGACAAAATAGTTTTCGCTCATATTTAGATTTAATATTCTACTATTCTTGGAAAACGTTAACATTAATAAGCGAACGGCTATTAAATGTAGAAAGATTTGCTTCTTGGTCTTAACCTTTAGCGGTTTGAAATCCTAACAATATGTCTGGACTCTTTATTTCCTGCTGCAATAGTCAACCTGCAATCCAAATTAGTACCTTGTGGAATTACAACTAAAAAGCATTTTATTTTAATATAAACAATAGTATAACTTAAAGTTAAGCATCTTAAACAATTTTTGTTAGAGCTCATGGGACAACACCTCGAACATCATTTACAGGGCTGTCTATAAGAAATTTACGTGCCCACCAGAGCAATTTTCTCTCGGTATTGCATCATCCTTCATGCAAGTCACAATGATTGCTGCTTCAGGGCACTACAACATTTTCGAAAAGTCTTCACAAAACCCACAAAAGGGAATTGAGGCGAGAAGAAACTAAAGATACGATTTGATTTCTCTCTTATTTAATAACGGATCTAGCTGTTGCGTGTATCGACTTACAGTTCCTCAGCTCTTAAACGGGTCAATGAAAGTGAGAAACCATATTTGATGTAGATATACTAATTATTTTCTAGCGCTTTTACTATTAAACTTTCGTCATACTTTAAAATATTCAACATCCGAGTCTGAGTTGCCCAACTTAACTAACTAATTTAATTTAACAATCTTTTTACTCCATTGATTCAATAGTTTCCAGATTATGCTTACTAAAATTGCCAATAAAAATGTATAATAAAACTCCTTTTCTTCTACAGGTTTCTCCAGACTGACCGCCATGTTACCTCCACTCGTTCTCGAAATTTAAAAATCTAACTGTAGACATTTGGTTATTCCTCTGTAGCTGCCATATCTCTTTTACCAGGTTGTTTAAATAATGATGAAATATTCTTTTCGGTATTTTATGGTATGATACTTAAATTCCTTATTTAGCCGAATTTCCAAAGAAGAGATGCGCAGAGATCATTAGATAACTAATGAAATATAACGGGCATGTGATTAGGATATCTACGGTTGGACGACTGGAGAGACAGCGGCCCTGATCTTGCCACTGAAGCGATAGATCTCTGCCTCACCTTCATTCCTCACAGTCAGGTGTTCTCACAGATAAAGAAAAATTCAGAAATTATCAAGATTTTAATCTTCATTTCTATGAATCATATCCCTTGGCTTTTTTTAGAATTGAATAAATTTGATGAGCTTCTTTTTTCATTCGAATTATAAAGATTTTAGCAATATTTTTTACCTGTTTGTTTGTAGCTTTAAAGAGAACAAGTGTTGACTTTGCTTAATGGGAGACACTATAACAACAAACGGATGATGGATTATGTCAATTAAAATATTGTGCTTTTGGTATCTTCTCCTTCCAGCAAAAGCACTTTCAAAATCTGCATGCTTTACAAATAGTGTTTTTCACTTTGGTGTGAAGGTTCTAAATTCTAATTTTGTTATAACACGTTATAGGCAACAGCAGGGAGTCGGTAAAATTTACTATCAAGTTTTTCTCGTCTCTATTAGTTAATACAAAGGAGGTGCAGATCAGGGGTTTTGATTAGGCTTTGATCTTTGCTTTTCAATTATTCTACATAGATATTAATTACCGTATAATTAATTTCATGTGTTATATATATATATATATATTATTAAGCCAGATATTTACGTTTTCTGGCGTCATTTATATTTGTAGTTTTATATGGTGGAACTTTCTTGTTATCCTCATCACAAACCTATAACTGAGATGCTATTGCTTTCAAACTTGTTTATTTTGTTTACCGCGTCTCCATAGTTACGCCTGCCATCTTGCATTCATATTCAGTATTTTGTTACCTCATATTTGTCCACTTTGTTGATTTGTACGTCGTGGTTTCCACTTGATGAACTCTGGGTTCTGGTGATTTACTGAATTAAAGTTACCACAACACACACACACACACACACACACACACACACACACCACACACACACACACACCACACACACACACACAACAACACACAGACACACACACACAGACACACAAGACAAAAAGACACACACAGAACACAACCATACACACACACAGACAACACAAACACACACCCCAGACACACACATACACACACATACACCCACAGACACACACACAGACACATACACACAGACACAAACACACATACACACACAATACACACACACACAAACACACATACACACAGACACACAAGACAAACACAGACACACACATACACACAATACACACACAAACACACAAATACACACAATCACACATAACACCATACACATGACACAAACACACATACACCACAATACACACACACAAACACACATACACACAAACACACACATATACACACACAGACACACAAGACACACACAGACACCAGAACACACACACATACACACACAAACACATACACCAACAGTCACACAAGACATACACAGAAACACACACACATACACACACATACAACACAGACATACACAGACACATACACATACACACACAAAAACACAAAATACACACACACATACAAATACACATACACACCCACACACACATACACACACAAACACACACACACACATACAAATACACATACACACCCACAGACACACACAGACGCATACAAATACACACACAAACACACACACACAAAAGTTGAAGTAATATTTTGCATGTCTCACTCTTTCCCTAGTTACACCAAGAGATGGCGTAAACTACTTGAAGAAAGAAGAAAACTTTTCTTGAAGAGAAAGTGAACTCGGTGAAACGTCCAATAAGATCTGTCGTTCCAAGAAACTTTTACCAGACAAAGAAAAACTGTAACCCTCATAACTTCAACTACATGATCAACCAGGCAGGCATCTGTTCCAAACATCGCCGGGTGTTCTTGGTATTCATCATCCGATCCATCCTTCCTCACTATGACCGGCGGATGGTGATACGAAACACGTGGGCAAAGCAGAACATTATAACGGTACCACGGTGGTTGTGTTTTGTTTGCTAATACCAGAAACAAAGAGCTGCAGAAGATCATCGAAATGGAGAGCGACATGTACGAAGACATCATCCAGGAAGACTTTGGTGGAGTCGTACACCAACATGACTCTTAAAGCGGTGATGGCATGGAAATGGGCCGTGAACTTCTGCCCCAACGCCGA
Organism: Nautilus pompilius; assembly: GCA_018389105.1. Lineage (NCBI taxonomy): Eukaryota > Metazoa > Mollusca > Cephalopoda > Nautilida > Nautilidae > Nautilus > Nautilus pompilius. The sequence continues at coordinate 43,002 of JACATO010000113.1, forward strand.
CTCTGTTATGGTGATGAACGACGAAGCGTTTGTCGACCCTTTCAAAATAGTTCCAACAATACAGCAAAGAATGCAGGCGTCGGGATACTTGAATACGTTTACATTCTGCTATCTTCTGCAAGGTTCAGTTGGCCACTTGAAAATGAAGAAGTTCACCTCTCTGGATCCACGGATATTGTATCATGGGAATAGATATCCACCTTACTGTCACGGAGTGGCCTACGTAGCTCCCATCCAGCTGATAAACAGACTGTACCTCATGTCGCTAGAAACTCCGCATGTGATGCCGTCAGACGTCTGGATCGGGATCATGGCAGAGAAACTGGGAATTAGGTTGTTCAATTCTTACAGGTTTTTTGCAGGTTTGGATATTAACAAACCACTTTTGCCCGTTTACACCGATTTGAAATATTCTTCGAGTCCTCCCGTAATAGGAGTGACGGACATTCAGTACGAAAAGAGGGAATCTATTATAATGAATTATGTCTGGTTTCTAATTAAGAGTCACCACAGCGTAAGAAATTCTACTGACTTTTCAGAATTGTCGCGTAACAAATACGACTCTGTTAATCATCAAGAACCAACATTCTATGTATTAATCATAGTAATTAACATTGCTTTAATTCTGATTACCTTTCCTATGTGGAAAAAAATATTTTATTTGCAATGTAGAAGCTAAACCGATGTCGGGAATCAGTTTTCAGTATATGATTTTTTACTCTAAATATCTTTTAAAATACCGATATATTTTCAGCGGTTTGAAATATTTAACAGTTTTCTTTACTTTGTCGTTGAAACTGTAAATAAGTGTCTGATAAAGGCAGGAGGAAAAGGTAAATATAAATACATACTGGAAAATGTTTTATGTATAGTACAAAGAAAATATACACAGAGCGTTTTGTTTGGCGGTAAAGCGAAGTCCCAGTTGCAGTACCTTGAGTTTCTTCAGAAAATAGCTTTTCAAAAAATGCAGAAAGGATCACAGGACTTTTAGAGTGGTGTGTGTGTGTCTCTGTATCAACATTTAGGTTTCCTTTGATTCACATTTCTTTAAACTCTTATTGTTATTATTTCTAATCTAATTAAAAAGATTTTTAAAAGCACTTTTATGTACTTTTTAAACAGAATAACCGCCTCGCGAGTGATATTTACATATCTTAGATACTTTACGAGGAGGAGATATATTGAGAACCTAAATAACTGTTTGAGATACCGTAAAATTGTTTCGATGAAATACTTTGGATAGTAGAGAACATAACGGAACGTTAGAAACAACAATGGCAATGGGTTAGAGCCATTAGATGTGTTGGCAGTGAAGGACAGAAGTATATCCGCCTAGTGCATACAATCTTCAGGTGTTCCGATTTCCTGGCATATTTCTTTACTTGCACACCGTATTGTCTCTAAGATTGGTGATCAAGTTCCTTTGGATCATAATATCTGCAGTTTATCAGAGTCCTAATATTGAAGACAGAAAAAAATAGGAAAACAGATAATACATCAGCGGTAGAGAAATCGAAATTGGAATAAGAGATCTACAACCAGCGCCCTCTAGCGCCACATCGGTGAACGGACGACAATTCTTGGATGCGGCGACCTGAATAGGATTTGGTGTGCAGTAACGTGATTACTACTGTCATCTGGTGGCTGTTCTGTGTCGTTGACCAATCATTATGCCACCTTGAGTGCCGAGATCAACGGCCCGAGTTCGATTCCCGCAGAAGACCCTCTCAGTTTGACGTATCTGTCTAACGTCGCTTTTTCTCCCTACCTACACCTACCGGATGCGTCAATTTATTTGCATTTCTTTAAACAAAAGGGTAAATGATAAGATTTTCCTGCAGAAGCAGAAAGTGCGAGGCCCTACCAGACGCAGGTTCGGCATCGCATCTGATCCTCTTCCGCAGCAATTCGATCCTCACCCGTTTTTCTTTCACCTGAATGTGCGTAAACCTGGCCAAACTTCGTATTTCTCCAACCAGAAAAAAATACTCATCACATTCAGGAAATCTTTGCTCAAATAAAATGGTTTCCGAAATTAAAGGTTTATCTTCTTGGCGGTCATTCGTGTTAGAGAGAAAAAAAGGAAATATATGGGCCCTCTGACGTTTCTGGTAAACCTCGGCGCTGGGGCAATTGTGTTGTCTTTTGAATGTAAAATGGTATTTACCTTCACGTTTTCACAGTGGCAAGAACTGGTGGCCTGCTAGGTCACACACCTCGTCGGCGACCTAACGAACGTAAAGGGTTAATACGCCAGATCATCAAGAATTTGTGTAATGGACAAAAACATCTGACCATCTTGAGAAACCTTGAAAACTTGGAGGTGCTCGTACTTTCATAGTCCATCTGCCATTCCGCCTCCTATCTTTTTGGGGGGTGTGGTGCAAATGTTGGGGTGTGTGTGTGAAGTTGCAGGTGAGTGGTTGGAGCTGGGTCGGTTCCACGACCGGCCGCCACAGCTGTTTATAAGTGAGGTCTTATTTCGACCTGTATTATTTTTTAGTGTTAGTGTACCTCATCCTAGCGAGAGCCGGTTATGGGGACCACCCGCTGTATCCTTGTTGTTGAGGTCCGCTGAGACAGTCAGCGTTCGAATGAGAAAATTTGGTTAACTAAAAACGTGCTCTGTATGTAACAATGCTGAATACAAACTCTTTCGTCAGTAAAGGAAAACCGGATAAATATTGCCATAATACAGTACTATCTTAAGAGTTACCGGTAGACAAGATTGTCGACAAACTATCGGTGGCGGGCTTTGAAAACTCTGGGGAAAGTCGGCTGCAGTTAAATCACAACTTCTGATACAGTATGAAAGTAGGAATCAAACTTTACTATGCAGTCCAAGTGATGGAGATTTAGGAAAACTCCCACACAATGCACAGCTCTGATTTGTGCTGGAACTGGGGGGAGGACCAGGAAAGAGAGGCTGAGCCCTGTAACGATTGGCGGCTGTTCTCGCCTCCAATCTCACCTGGTGAATCTGGAATTTGCTTGCGGTTAATAAAACCAAAGCCCGGAATCTCCATTAAATATCTCCTCTGATGCGCCGAAAGAAAAGTGGAAGTGTCTTTTCTTCCCATTCTCTACAACTGCAGGGACACCACTCATGCCGTATGCCTGTACGCACACAAACTGATGCCTGTAAATCGGCGGATCATCAACTTCACCGGAAGTGAATGGATTTATTTTCATGATAAAAGTCTCGTGTGACGAAAAGAAAATGAACTTTCTTACCCGTTTAGACTTCGACAGAGTCATATATTTATATACACTACTGTGCACGTCAAAGATATTTAGAATTATTGTAGATAATTTAACGTTAAGTCAACGGTGATATTGCAGTTCCTACAGGTGACGATTCTGCCTGAAGAATAGCATGGTTTATGAGAATGTGCGCCTCCTGAAGGAAAACGGCACAAACTCGGTGTAGTATCTGGGGTGTGACCATTAACGTCAACAACAACAACAACAACAACAACAACAACATAATAATAATAATAATAATAATATATAATAATAATAATAATAATATAATAATAATAATAATAATAATAATAATAATAATAATAATAAAGATGGTCGGCGTTCGTAAGTGAAGATGGCTTCACATGTCGAGCCACCACGTGAATGCGTGAGTTTTTGTTTAACTGGAACAGCTGCTGGAACCTTCCATTGGACGAAACAGATGAGCTAAGTTGTTGGTCAATTGTTTATAAAGAAGAATCTCTGAGAAATGTATCCTCCTAAGTCAGGAAGAGATCAATAGATAGATTTGTGAGACTTATATCATCATGAAAGTATCGATCTTAGGAGAACAGAATCTTTACTGTTTAGCTACTTTTTGTAGGGGCCGTTAGAAAGGGTCTGATTCACAGTAACGACTGTAATTGTCCAAAACTGTTGTTGTTTTTATAATTTAGATAAAACTCCTTCGTTCCTGCGCAGTTGATGTTCAGGTCGTTTGGCTGCTGCGGATCGTGATAGAGCACAAAGACGACACCTGCGCGCGATCCGTACGTCACCTGGTGGCAGGGGCGTAGCTAGCGTTTGTGCCGCCCGGGGCGGTCGTAGAATTTGCCGCCCTCTAAATAACGTAGAATTTCAAAACCTCCAAAAAATTCATTTTTTATTTATTTATTTATTGAAAAAAAGTACTATTAGAAAATAAAAATGATCAAATATATAATGAGAAAATATTGATATTCAATTCAAAATTAATTAGAAGTGACTCACTTCAAGTGAGCAAATTTCTTTTACAGCAAATTTTAGAAAAACTTTCTTCCTTTCAAAAAACCACCATTAAAAATTGAACGAAAAATTCAGGAAAAAAATAATATCTGGAAAAATAGAACGAAAAAATACATTATATATGTAACATACTGTCCTGAACTAAATTTGACAAACGCGCACTCGGACCAAAAAATGCCGCCCCCTATTAGCTACGCCCCTGCCTGGTGGTAACCCGGATTCAGACAACAGCACGTGCTCTTTAACCAAAACCACCAATGAAAGGAGAACTGAGAGAGAACTTCCGGTTGTCCACATTCATTTACTCGTAGATTTATAATCAGCCGGGAAACTTCGTCATTAGATAAATAGTCGGCCAACGTCACGTGATTGATGAAGGTAACTTCGATTTGGTTGAGCAGTGATTTCTCTGTACTTATATGAAGCAGAACAACTACAAAAAGGAAATCCATGTTGTAACATTTAGAAGTCTGCTTACAGATGGCATCGTGCTTGGGTTAGCAATCTTCCTCCACGATAGAGCAGACCGATTGGCAGCGGACGGTTTCGAGCCAATAACGGATCAATGTCGTTAATATTATGAAAGTAAATAACTGGCATCTTTTACCTGGACTTGCTAAAGTTTTTGGTACAGTGATTTCTGAGTCGAACCGGTGGAGTTCTGTCAACAAAGCTTCTTCCCAGTCTGGACTTACGCGATCAAACGAAGGCAGAAAGGGACCCAGTTTGAAATCGAATCCTTTGTTCTTTTGATTAAACCTCAGCGAAAGTTCTTTCGAAAGTTGTCATTATTCTATAATTAAAGGGCGACGAAAGAAAGTTTCCGAGTTACCGAGTTACTGCCTTCAAGTATTCTTCTCGGTTTTCTAAGCACCAGCAACTGTTAAATGGCTGTGGAGATTCCTTCGGTTTGATTCACTTTCTCAAAATATTTTTCAAAGACAGATGCCGTCGATTTATTCCGTGCACCATGGAATCTTTACTTGCATTGGAACTACATGTACACGGCTCAGTTTGTTACCCAAATTCCTTAACTAGAAAATTCCCTTCTTCCACTAGATGATTAATGTAATAGGTATCTGTGAGGTGATTATCTATGAAGTGCTTCAGAATTCAATGGTAGGAAACCATCCTTTCACGGTTTTATTTGTGGCCCCCCTCTAGTGACGTCAAAACCGGATGCACCGCCATATTTAAATGCGACTGAAGAGGAGCTGTTTGCGGATTCTGTGGAAAACTATAAATTTACGCAGCCAGTGCTATAATTTGTCTATTTATTTATTTTGCTAAAGTTAAAAAGAGCTTTGCATAAACCTATTTATTCAAATCGTCGGATATCGAATAATAGCTGACATTTTCCTGGATAGATTTTTTTATATATGTGAGAAGTTTTTCTACTGTCTTTCTCAACTCCTTCTTAATGAACGTGACAGAAATATACTGTACATAAACAACCACGATATTTCTGTGAAGCAGTATATTACTTATTATTTCTGTGAATCCTATTTAACTTACCTGAAGTCGATCATCAAAATGTTCGCGTATAGTGTTTCCGTATCTGGTCAGCAGTGACCCCTTTCGGCGGTAACAACAAAACCAGATGACTCAAAGGACAGCTGGATTTAAAAATTCTATTTAGATAAGCTCTTGTTCCTTGGACATTTACTTGAAGTGAATTACACCTTCCAGAAACTTATACTTACAAGAAAAATACCTCAGTTTTAAGCTTCTTCGATGTTCTCTTACCCAATGGGTGCCAGTCAAGGACAGGTAGCAGTGGGAACAAAACCACTCATAATTGTATAATAAACTCCATTCCAAATTTTATAACCTGCCATTTTTATGCATATTTCCTTTTGAAAAATACTCAGATTTCTGAGTAAAACAACCGGGCCTATTTGTTGAAGCTCCAGCAATTCTTAATTTAACGTATTGATGAGGCTATGGAATGAATACAGATTTATGTCTCCCTACATCTTCCTGTACTCCATACTATGGATCTCGGAGACACCTGCACATATTTTAGAGAAGGAACCGCCAGTAGCTTCGTGCTACACCAGACAAAAACTCATTAAAGGGATGTTTGGAGGCGAAGAGAATCCAGGCGACAAGAGTAAACATCGCTCGCTCTGTTGCCAAAATTAGTGAAAAATACAACCAGGTTACACACTACCTCTCAGCCCCTTGTTTACTGCATGGAACACGTGTAACAAACATATTCTACTAGCAAATTAGTCATAGAACCGGTATACTAACGGGTGATAGGCGAAGAACCAAAGCATGCAGCTCCCAGGAATAGACCTCATCTAGAAAAAAATAAGCATGAAATTTAACGCACCTGTACTATATATATATATTAGGTATCCAATTACTTTTGTCCTGAATCTTACATGGTTCGATTAACAGAGGATTTTCTTTCACTCTCTGGTCAATATGGAGAGATGGGCTGAATGAACAGCTCTCTGAAGTGGAAAGGGTGACGTTCCCATCCCTGGTTTTGACCTACACAGGCTTTGCCTTTCGTATTAATGACTCTACAAAACGGAGTTGACGGGTGGTTCCCTTATTTCCCCTTCCCATTCTGCTTGTGTCATCATAGTCAATGGGCAGGAAGTTCGCCGGTTTCCTCCCACATCTAATACAGAAGAGACCTAGGAGGCGGTTTTCGTGTCACAGCCTCATCCTTTGTGCAGGGTGACGGGAAACTCCCTGGTATAATGAGCTTCGACCTGTTCCCATCATATTTACAAAGATAATATCATAAAATATGAAGGAAGTTTTAATAATAATAATAATAATAATAATAATAATAATAATAATAATAATAATAATAAATAATAAATAATAATAATAATAATAATAATGATGATGATGATGATGATGATGATGATGATGATGATGATGATGCAGAGCCAACGCTGAATTCTAGGTCTTTGTTGGTATCGTTCTCTTCAAATCCCAAGTCTTTAGGATGGTTTACGACAAATAAATCCAGAATAATTTTTGTATAACTGATTGTTTTCGGTTTACCGACTAATTTAAGATAAAAATTAAAATATTCATTATGTTAGTGAGATATAATCTCTGAATCAGTCAAAACGTCTCCATTAAAGCGAAGAGGTCATGGATACTTACCTTCGGCTGTTCAGTATTACGACTGCAGGTGAGCATCCATAGAAACAGCGGTAGAAAGACAAGAACAAAACGCAATGGAAGGTTTTGGACTTCCGCTCGATGAAACGGAATCTTTGCTTTAATGGATCTTACAGAAAACCAGCTTTGTGTGATGTTTATCTACCTTTCTGTTATCTTTTAGTCCAGGTAAAGACCACAAAAAGACGGTCCGCTGGTATTTCGTGATAGTGATTAAAAAGAAGTAGAGAGTCAGTGACCCTGTGTTGCTGACGTATTCGCCATGGCCGCCCTTGATACCTTCGTCAGTAATTAACCATTCCACATTTATGCTGCTGACAAGTGAAACCTGGAGCAACGTTTAGCACAAAGCATAACCAACAACGAACGGCCAACAGACCGGAACAGGGTTGCATTTCTTTCATTATGACAGGTAAGAGCTCTGTGTGGTCCTGAGCTGATTACAGGGCAATAAACAGGAGAACAAGTCAGGGCCACTCCACCATTATTACCAATGTGACGGTTAAACGAAATCTAGGAGCCAGTATTGCGTGAAGAAAACAGTCAGCGCCAACAAATAGCAGCCAGTAGAATTTATTAGTTGTCCAACCCTAATTGTTATAAACTACACATATATTAGGGAATAATATGGCTAATTTATTCCTGTCATCATCATAAGAAACTTACTCGCTGATGTTGACTGGGTACATTGTGTTAATTACAGCTCAGTCTTAGTTATTGTTAACAATGTTAGAAATACCTGCTAACGTTTCTGAAGATTACTTTTCTTACAACAGACAAAACAAAATATATTTCTTTTCCACGAACAGAGCATTACTAGGATGACAAAGAAGTTGAAGATGACTAAAGATGTGTAAAGATAGTTCTGCGAGGTGGAAAAGTAACCTGAGTCCATGCTTTTCCTAATCTTGTCGGCTTTGATTTGATTATGATGCTTGAGTATCAGATGCCAAATATAATTCATTCCAAAAGTTTCTGTCCCTTTAAAATGATAGTCTGTCACACCTATGAGTAATAAGCTAGAGGTGTAGTTACGAATTAAATATGCATCAAGTAATGGTGACACATTTTTTTTTGATATACCTCTGAACAAAGAGTTGTTGTTATAAATTTTGATACCAATTTTTTCCGATAAAATGCCAATCCAAGCATCTGAGGGCATCACAGGTCTTGTGTCTAAAGACATCAAAAACAGTTTATTTATCAGTTCTGTTGGCGCAACGTATGCAACACCATGACAGTATCTCGGATACTTTTCAGCAATGTACAGGTCACGACGATTCATTTTTTTATAACGATAATGAGTCAGATGTGTAACTATTCCCTTTATAAGAAAGCATATAGAGAATCTATTCCTGTATCCCTGCCTTTGTTTCTCTCGCCTCAAAAGCGGAACCATCTTGAATGGATCAACATAGGCTTCATCATTCATCACCATGACAAAGTCTGCATTGGGACAGAAGTTTACAGCCCATTTCCAAGCCATAGCAGCTTTCAGAGTCACGTTAACGTAGGAGTCGACAAAATCTTCCTGGATAATATCTCCGTAAACTTCACTCTCCATTTGAATTCGTTCTTGAATCCATTTATTTCCATGGTTCGCAAACAGAAATACGAACACCACCGTGGCCCTGTAGTTCTCTTTGTTACCCCAGGTCGTTCGAATGGCCATTCTTCGATCAAACGTTTTATAAACTGACCGGATAGCGACTAATAAAAGTACACGATTGTGTCTGGAGCACAGTTTGGGCTGGTTGATCATGTATTTGAAATCATGAGGATTACAGCTCTTTACAGATTTATAGTATTCTTCAGGAACAAAGGATGACTTTAGACGAGGTCGTGCTGACACCTTCTCTTGACGGAGAGCCTGCTTTCTTCTTTCAAAGTAGCTACTTACATCCTGATGGTGTACAACTGAAATTATTCATATGTATACAGTAATAGTCGAGATTAATTTTTGTACATGGAAGACTAATTGTGCAGAATCAAACACAGGAGTTGAAGCCAAATGGTTAGTTAGGTTTGATACCAATCAGTCGGTTTAGTATTTTTAGGAAAAGACATTAAAAGCAGAGTTAGTTTACAAATGCAAAATGGTTCAGCGGTGCATTTTTCGAAAAGAAGTCACCAACGAGTTGATGTAGGGGTTGCCATGAATGGCTGATGGAATGTGTTCTATATCCTTTATAGACATCTAGAAAATTGTATCAAAGGTCAAGGACACTACATCCAAGGAGATATTACCAAAAATTATCCTTTGTGCACCGTTCGGTCATCGATAATCGATCCTTGTTTGTGCCTCTGATAAATGTATGCATGGAAAGCAATATGTTGGCCAGTACACCGGTCATTAAACTGCATTCTTCATATTGAAAATAATAGGACAAGAAATGTTAATAACCTCTGGGTACTAGAAACTGGTACCTCACCTTAAGGTTTAATTATATGACATAATTATGTAGGATTTTTATAAACAGGTGTTTAGCAGAAATCAAAAGTAAAACATAAAGGGAATGGCATTTCCTACGAAACTGCTGAATTAGTGAAGATGATAATTTTGGGTTAAATCTGTGTATTTGAATATATTTAGTTTCATTAAAGTTACGGATCAACATTTGGTGGTTACATGGCAAATGCAGTAAATAGTTGGGTAAGGTCTGTTAATTTCACAGATGCTTCAACTTATGTGTGTTGTACATTGTGCTTGCAAAGGTGAGATGAAGAATAAAGAATATCGAATTTGTGTCTCCGACAACTGATGCTAGAAATACTAATATTGCAATAATAATAGTTTTTATATTTTAACATTTCATTGAGGCAGGAATAGAATTTTTTTCCATTTGATAAAGATGTATATAGTTTAATGAAGAGAAGAGACTCTTTCCTTAACAGTGTTTATTCCATCACAGAAGTCTCCTGGTCCATTTGAAAGCGCAACTTTACTAACAACAACAAAAATCGGAGAATAACAATTTTCTATCTCAGCCGCCGTGGTTAAAAGGTTCATGGTCGAATAATTGTTTTTAAACAACGATATTTAAAACTTCCCTCATCTACAACAGAAGCGAATGTCGGTCGGTTAACGGAGATAAATCACTGATATTTAATCTCACATTTTTAATATTAAAAGTATGAATAAATTTGCTGTTACTTTTAGAATTTGGTTATCTTTTGAAAATAAAAGGGGTATGTCTATTCAGTAGGACTGGTCCATACTCCACCAGATATATACACACACACAGTAACCCTAATACTACACCCATATTTCAAAGTAGTGAAAACATTGTTCAACGTGGAAAGTTATTGGTTTTGTTTACTACGACTCTTCCAAAACATCCTGTTGCACTGAATTATGGGATACTTATTCGAAACATTGAAACATTTGCAAAAGGATTTATAACCTCAAGAATTAGAATTTTGTCTACAATATACAGAGGATTATTTCTTATTTTCATATATATGTAAGCATTTCAGTGTGAAATCATTTTCAGAAGTTTTCAAAGTTAAAAATACTTTACATAAATTAAGCCGTTTCTTCCGTTAATTTAATTATTAAAGTATTTTTTGAATAAAAACATTTATCAAATTTTCTGTTGAAATTCGGTTCGATCTTTTTTTTTACAGTAGCCCAGAGATACGTTTAATTATAAAAATAATTTTTTGTATAACACACCGTCCATATTGATTTAAAGCTGACAGTGTATTGTGGGTTAGGGTATTTGAAGCGTCGCTCGCTCCACCTGCCTTACAAGAGTTAATTTATTTTTTGGTTCGATTAAAAGGGAGGTAATCGCTTGATCTCTGCCGCTTTCTTTACACGACGACAGAGGCGCCAGCAGCTTACAAAACAGACTCATTCCTTACCTTTGATGAGAGATTTTATAATCAAAGTTTAAAAATATTCATCGATAAACTCAAGCACAAACTATATCTAATTGTTCTTTTGTCGTGCGTTTTTCGGTGTAATTTCCAAGTACACGAATTGAAAGATCGATTTCCCGTTGGAGTGTGACAGGTTTTCTTGTTATAGTTAAACCAGTGAGGCCGCACTTTGCTGAGATATTTTGTCGGCAGGGATTAGTCCCCCGGATTAGAAAGATAATTCGATGAGCTTACCAGCCAGGCAGACCGCGCTGAGCAGGAAGACCAGCGACATTGTGGCTCCACTTCTTCGTTGAGACATTTTAGATCTGCAACAAAGTAGGACGGGACAATCGTTAGCCTTTTAGCAGGTACAGATCGTTGTTTCGGCTCCTTGACGAATCCACCCACAACCTGACCATTGAACTAGAACCGGGGACCGCGCAGAACAGATTCGCTGGTCTGGACACACAGTATGTCAAAATGTCCGCTCCCTAACCATCGCCTGTCGTGGCTGGAAGCCGAATACAGAAAACAGGTATAAACTGCAGCCATGGAAACGGGGACCGATCCGTTGTGACGAGAATTCAGGACAATTAACGATATATTTTTTAAATATTAATAATGGATCGATGAAAGATCAAAATTTGTGGTTTTACCTGTATCAGCTTGAATTGAAAATAACCTCCTTCGATAGTCTGATATCCAGTCGCAGCTCTGACCCGATTAATGGTTTATTTGCTATAAATAAGCTGACACACCTGAAGTGAAGCGTAGACGAACAGGTGGTTCATGAGAAACTAGAAATATTCCATTAGATTAATCTGTATTAACTGGACAAATACACAGAGAAAGGTTGAAGTTGTTTCCACTGCTATAAACTGTTGGGATTCCGTTTACCTATCGTAGCTGGTTGACCTCAGTACCGATCATTAATTAAGATGAGCAGACCGACCCCGTGAATAGAATATAACAAATAGAGCGAATTATGTCCCGACTCAGCCTGCTGTGTCTGTTCGGGTTATTTGTTGGTCTTATTCGCTTGTGTAGGCGTTTGAAAACGAAAAAAAAAAAAGAGAAAAATGTTGAAAGTTGCTGCGCCGACGTAGATTCCCATCTCGCGATACTCTTTCTTGCCGGTAGTTCGTATGTTTTGATCTTTCTCATCGAAAAGATCCTTCCTATGTTTGTCGGTCTGGATAATATTGTCCAAATGTGGTTTTTACGAAGAAACTGACTGTTTTCGTTAGACAATGAGCGAAATGGGCCTCCGTCGAATAAATCGGAAAGTAAAAATTGATGGATATGTGACGGGTTCACGTATTTTTCCTGCCTCAGGTAATTTCTTCATCTCGATTCATTGTTCGGATTCTGCTGAATAAAGCAAAAGTACCCAACACTTATTTGCGGCTGCCGACGTCTGGGCACCTGCTCTCCTCTCAACGTAAAACTACATATAGTTCAATAGTTCACGAATAAATGTACGCAATCTTAAGGTACCTTTTTTCGTAAGAACTGACTTACGCGTCGTGATCTACGATACCGATAACCCTTCTTTTCGTTAGTTCACACGGGAAGGAGTTTTCATTCTGGATGCCTTTAGGTTATTCAGAATATCAACGCCATTACCAGAGAAGTTTGTTGTTTGCACTGGTTTACCGATTTTTAAGTTTTACCCTGGGGTGGGAGTGCGTTATAAGCGACCAGACGTCTTCCGAAGTAATCGGAATCTGCCTTATTTACTTCTCTATCGAATAGTCTTCTGGGCGTTTTGCCCGTTCATGACGTCTTGCGCTTTCCCAGCACCAACAGGTTTGTTTTCCAGCCCGTAACGTCTCTGTACTGGCGCTCAGTAGAACCATGGACCCCGCCCGTGATGATAATCTTGGTTAGAACTTATCGCTTCGATCGCAATGTCAAGTCTATGAATGGGATTCCGTGTTTTTCTCATTGGTACGGTACTCTTCTCCACTTGTGCCCTCCGGCAGCCATTTCTACCTGTGCCACTGCATTATCGTCTACCAGTAGGCGGTTCTCTCTAATTGGAATGAAATTATGGCTGACCCCCATTCCCTCCATAATAAACGTTTTGTTTTCATTTCAAAATGCTATCCAAGCTGTTCTTTAAACTCGCAATATCGTCGTCAGACAGTTTGTTCGGTCGCGTCAAGCACCCGGAAGTTGTCTGTTTCGCGTCTTATATCCCAGGAAGTCGACGTTACTTTAAGGAGGCCGTCAAATTAATATGTCGGTTAACGGCTTTGACAGTAAAATATTATTTGGGATTTTTAATTTTTTCTAAAGTTACGAATATAGGGGTTGTCACTGTAAATCTGCTGGAGTGCAGGGGCGGACTGAGCCATCGGTCACTGCCCGAGGGCCCATAGCTGCAAGAGATTCCCATATAAATTCTATTAAATGAATACTCCAATATACTCCAGATGCAGTCTGAGACAACTAATTTTTTTTTGAAATTTACCCCCCCAAACCGCCCTTCCCTTATCTGGCGCTTCGTAGCCTCTGACACAGGGCCTATAATACTCTCAGTCCGCTTCTGCTGGAGTGTAAGGGTGACGTTATTGGGGGAAAAAAGAAAAGGGTCGGCAGAACTGTGTACAGAGTAGATTATCAACATTCGAGGTTAACAGTAAGAAACATTTCCTCATCTTTGTTCAAGTCATTCGAAATTAGCTTTAATCTTTTTTACTAAAAAATAAAGATTTTATTGCCAGTGCATCCTGTAATATGTAGCTTCATGTTGATTATATTAGACTAGACTTGTTTGGTAAAATTTGAAAAAAATACTTTGCTGCATATGAAAGTGATATGACTCCTATAAAACTACTGTTTGTTTAAGAGGATGACAGCTTATATTAAAAATTTTGACAACTGTAATATTTATAACAGTAAATCATAAAATATGACCATCTCAGAGTAATCAAATATTAGACAAAGAATGTTTGTTAAATGTGCTTACATATGCTGGCAAGCTGTACACTTGTCTTTCTTTTGCTGCCTACACACCAGTAAGTAAATACATGTACATAATTTATCATGTCCTAGAGTCAAAAAGAAGTGATTTCAGCCTGGTTTGTGCTTCAGCATAAAATCAGAGAAGGCAGTGCAGATGTTCTGATATTGTACAATCTCTAAAGAAGTTCATCTATTGGAACAGAGAAGAATAGTGTACAAATTCAAGGACTTCAGGAACTTAATGGAATGAAAACACTGTCACTATCAGCAAGGAAACTGTTGAGAAATTATATTTTTCAGTATTACAATGATCCCAAACCCCTCAAACTATGTTTTTTTTTTTCAAAAAAGTAACAAAAAAAAAAACAAACCACAAGATAGTTAAGGTACTGCAATTGTTTGCACAATCTTCAAACCTAAACCCAAGTGAATGGCTGTGAAAAGATGTGCAGTATGGAGTGAACCAAAAAATGCCTACATCAATGAGCCAGTTAAATCTGCCATTTATCAAAGAATGGTAGTTAGTATCTACTGAATGTTGCAGCAAGTTTCCTCTATGCTGGAACATTTGAAAGTTATTATCAATGTGAACTGTGATATTAAATATTAACAGTGTGAAAGTATGATTATGTGAACATAAATAACAGCTATCTAAAAGCTTTCTAAATGGTTAAATATTATTCTTTAATGGCAATTTTCATATTGCATAAATAATGAATTATAGCATATGGAATGGAGATATTCAAACATTGTTGTTTTTGTCCTACATGAAAATATCAAATGGCATACACTGTAGAGCCCTGTAAACATTTCACTGTAATTTATTGCTATCAATCACCCTTTTGCTTCTTGCCAACCACCACCTGTTTCAGCAAAGCAATAATGTGATGTTAAGGTAATGCGTTCTGTTGATTATAATCTACAAGTTCTTTGTCACATTTTACATTCTCTTTACCTGATTACTAACAGTATAAAAAAATACCAATTATAACAGAAAATGCATTTAGATTCTAATAATCAAACAGCATGGCTAACATTGATTTTAAAATGCTACCATGCCTATATGTTTGAGTGAGCAGGAAGTAAAATAATGTAAAAAAAAATATATAACGAACATTAAAAAAATAAGTTTAAGAATTAGGTTTTCAATGATATAAATTGATTCATGGTAATAAAAGTAACATTTATTTCAAACAACTTGTAAAACAAACGTACAGATGAAAATTACATTCAACCACTGAGTTAATTTCCATAAATTGTCTACTGTAATGTAAACCATTTGTGGAAAGTACAACTAAGATTAACTGCTTTTTTTATTTTATCATACTATGAAAGTTTAGCTTACATTTTAAATGTTCAAATACTTTTCTGCAATAATGATTCGAATTGGATAGGTATTTTCTGTGAGACTTTTAGATGGAAAGGGGTTTTCAGTTACAATAAAGAACTTGAAGTTTTGAACTCTGAGGTTACTGAATGCTGTCCAACTGTACTCCTCTCCATCAGTGTCTTTTACTAACGAAAGATACCTAGAAAGCAAACAGAATAACATGTAAACTGCTCTGCTTTCATTTCTTTATTCACAGACAATAAGTAATAGTGAAATAAAATAACACATCAAAGCAAATAAAGAAAATTACAGAATGAAAGATAAAAAAGACTATGAATGTACAGGATAGTTTTGAAATGCATTACTGGTGTTTACAAATACAGATCTAATGCTTTTAAATTATTTTTTATATGTCTTAGTTTTACTATAAAAGAGATGATACAGAAGTTTTATTTTCTTTTCTGCTTGCTCTTTCCCTTTTGCTTCATTATTGCTAAAGCAGCTGCTATATATGTTTTCTTTGTTTTTTTTAAAACAAAATGATTACATAATTATTGATTCCCTTGTCTACTGATCCTTTTCAGTACAAAGTTGTCATAAGTTTTTTCTGTTTATATACACATTACCTTTTTAGGTGCTAAATAAATCAGCATAAAATCACAAACATTACTCACAGTTTTCACAAACACACACAGAAACATAAATACGAGATGACCATAAAGTTATTCATCCAATCAATTGCTTGTAACTATTAAACCATAATACAAGTTACCAAAAGCAAGCACATGCAGGTGATCAGTGAAAATTTCTGCTAGTGGAGAGCACCATTAACCCTGTGACTTACACTGAAATGAACAATGTCAGTTTTAAAAATAAGTTCCTTGTGTGCAACTGTAACAGAAAATGCTTATTATTTTATGTGTGTGACCAATGGCATACATCAGGACCCAGAACATAAGCTGTGTGAGGAAGAGGAAGTGCATAGAATTGCAAATTAAGGCCAGCACAAAAGATGTGCTCTACTTCAGCCAACCAAAAAACCTGCCAAAAGTCCCACACAAAAATTCACCATAGCTGCTGGTAGCTCAAGGATTAGACTAATGGACTGCCATTGCAAAAGAAATTCTTTAGCTGATTTATCTGTGTAATGGAAAGTTCTACTTTTCTTCTTGGAGCCTTACCATGTTTCCTTGGATGGGAAAGGGCATTTAAGTTACACTGAGAAAGCGTGTGACTCATCTGAATCATGATTTCAAGGAACATATCATTAAAGTGATACATCTGCAGTTGACCCTTCATTAATCCTGTAAGCTTTATTAAACCATTTAAGGCAATCTAAAATTGGTAAAAATGTGAATATATTTAAAAATTACTCTAGTACTGACAAACAGGTTCAAATACCATTGGCACGACAAAACATAGTATACACACCAAAGTCTTCACTTGCTTCTTGAGAGCTTCATAATTATCTAATGCAAAAACCATGCAAACCAGCATCTATGCCTCATAGGGAAAGAAAAAATTAGGTTCTCCTACATAAAAATCTAGAAAAATTCATTTAAAATTGCTATTACTGTTGTAAAGTTTATCAACTCCTGCTCAACGTTTAAGGAATTTTTTATATATAAAGTGTCTTGTATACCCTTTGATGTGATCAGATGAGACACCTGAGCACCACAGTACATGTAAGTCACTAATGACTAAAATTTTTAAAATTTCTAGCTAGAAGCCATGCATTTCTCCACCATATTGCTTGATCCATCTTATGTTATTGAGCTTAGTTCTGCAATTAAAAAATGAAATCATATATATCAGTTATAAATAGTACAGAGATAGACTCCTACACATCTCCCGGAATATCCTAAGTTCCATTGATAATTGTGCTAAACAGCATGGACCTTTTGTTCAATAAATGAAATAATCTTTCTGTACCTGTCCACTTGTAAAGCTTGCCTTCTGAGAGTGCTAGATTGTCATCATTATTGACTCATAGTTGCAGTAACTGCAGAAAATTGTTCTTTTGTTGTTTACTTCCCTCTTTGTGTTGCCTTGTTGTGCCATGTATTGTATAGTGGAAATTTTCAGAAGTGCCCTTCATTAAAAATAGTTGCTCCTGTTGTCACTGATTCTGAAACTGTATATTTATACTTGGTCCTTTACGAAATTTAGTATTAGCTGATGCTAATCAGTGCACCTGTGGTCTCTTATGGCTCTTTACATTTGTCTAAGACTTCCTTCCAGTTCCTAAATCTTAAGAGATAAATACATCTTTGGCACATCTAGCCAAACCAATCACTTTATGATGCAAGGTGTCTGCACACATGGCACAAAACTGCACCAAAACAAGAATCAAAATGCAGGCCAAAGGTACTCAGAAAACTTCTTTTGTTGGGACCTTAAGGTTCAGATAGACAGTAACTGCATGAAGATACAAGCAGTATCTTTGGCTGTTAAGGAAAGTCTGACACAGCAGTATCTCTGTTTTCACAACATTTTGGAGGATCTTCTCAGGTAACCAGGCCTGACCAACCTATGACTTAGAGGGTGTATGGAGCAGAACCCCTGCTATCTTCTCAGTAAAAATTAGATTAAGTTTAATAAATTTTTTTTTCAAAGGTTTTAAATATACTAATTAAAATGATGCTATTTCTTAAAAAAATTATTTAAATAAATTTTAAATGTACTGCAATAATTCAAAAAAATATAAAAGGATACTAACTTAGTTCAGCAAACAAATTACATACTTTTATTCAAGATCATTTAAAAATCTGCTGTTAGAGGTTCATTATTGGTCATTTATACTACTAATCTTCTGTGGATCTATTACAAAAATAATATAAATTTTTCTATATCATGTCTATTACAAACAGACACACTTGTAAAGGCCCAAGGTCAATGAACAAACCCCATCTTGTTTTCTACTCTTCCACTTTAGCAAAGTAGCTAAGCAACAACCTGAGTGTTATGAAATCACCTGCTGGGTCACTACATCAAAAGTACCTGTACCATAAAAGTGACTAGGAGAGCATTCAAACAACGATGGCTGGCCACAATTCCATGTGTATCTGCACGTTTACATCTGTATGTATACAAAAATATATTTGTGTATAAAAAGATTTTAAGTCTAAAATATCACTGTATAAAAAAGAAAAAATCAATAAAAATATAAAAGAAGAAAGAACAAGCATAAACATATTTTATGCGCATCAAAAAAGGGCCTTTGAAACTATTTCAGGTGGTTAATCAGCCTTGATGTTCCCCTCTCACCCTCACACACACCTACCACAAATTCACACCTGAACTGATCACTAAGTGCCAGTACCAAGTCATTATTTGGAGAAAAATTGGGAAATACACCAGGGGCACCCTGCCTAAATCTTCTGAAATATATTTTCATGTTTCAGACATATCAACAGGAAGACAATGAATGGCAACATAAGTGGAATGGACATACAGCTTATTGTTCACCCCACTTTGAACCCCTTCAATTCATGCCTTGAAATATGCAAACAATACAGTGAGTATTGTCTTAAGCGTGAAGTGTTTGGGATAATAAACAGAGTTTGGTTTATGAAGACAACAGTTTTAAAAAATCCAAGCCACAAAGCAAAGAAATTTCCATGTTTCAGACAATAGACAAAAAAAAAAAATTCTATGTCAAAAATGATATGTTGTCCCCCACTAATTTACACCCCTGCACAACTGAGTTCAACTGACTATAGTGGATGGCATAATGTGTTACTGAATATTGGTCTTAAGATGAACAGTCTTCTGCAGATGGTTATGGTACACCAATGTTAACATACAGCCCTGTAACCAGACATCCACAGCATTTTATTCACAGCAATTGAAAAACTGCCAAAGTGCTTTGCAACCTTGGACCAAAACTCTGTTGACAAACTCACATCTAGCAACACAGAGGCAAAATAGTCAAAAGAAATAGACACATGCTGTAGATAAATCTATAAACTAGGGGAATGCATTTTCCATGATCCATTGTACAGGGAGTCCCCGGGTTACAACGAGTTCTGTTCTTATGAAGGTTTCTAAGTCAAATTTGTTTGTAAGTTTGAACCCGAACAAACGGTTTGTACTTAACGTCTGTTTGTCTAATGGTATATATATATATATACACACTTAAACTATGTATGTATAAGAAACATTAAAAACATACTTCCAAATATACTTAAACATTTCAAACACACTCGCTGCTTCCCCATGCAATTTGATGTTATGAAAGTTTTCCCTCACTTTGAAACAGTTAACCCAGCCCCGACTAGCAACAAATTCCTCTTCACTTTCACTAGATGTACTAGCACGTGCGACTTTCAAATCATTGAAAAGGCTTCTAACCTTTTCTTGCACTAACACAAGGCTAATCGGTATATTTCGCTGATTTTGGTCTTCCAGTCATATCAATAAAAGCCTTTCCATTTCAATAATCAAACTACTGCATTGCTTCATGATTATTGTTGCCTTCATCGAGGCAAAACCTTTAACACGTTCCATTATCCGCACTCTGTCTTTCAAAATGGTCCCGATCATTGACCGACTATAGCCTAACGTTTTGCCAATGCTTGTCGGCATTTCATTCCCTTTCAGAACGCTTTATAATGTCAACTTTCTCCTCCGTCGGTATTGCCTTTCTCTTCTTTCATGCATTACCAGCACTTGCATCAGATTTTCATTTAGGAGCCATGATAGGGGCTTGCACATTATCAGAAAATGAATATGAATTCGCACGAACAATGTCTTAATGAGTAAAAGATCCAAAATAATAGACTTTACAGCAGTCTGTTCATATGTATAGAATATCGTAAGTTGGATGTTCGTAACCCGAGGACCACCTATATATGCACACTTACTTCTAGCAATGTGTTTTAGTTTGAGAATTATGGCAACTGATGGCAGGAAGTAATTTTATGGTTACCCTGTATATATATATGTAATACCAATGAAAAGATTTTAGCCATACTTCTGCATTTTCAAAATGCTTTTATTCATGATGTTCTTCAAAAGATCTGTCTGGATATCATCAAAATGCATTGCACAGGTGTCAAATATGTCTATCCCCATCATGTCCAGCACAAGTGGCTTTCCATACCTGTCAATGTCAAACATCCACATTCTAATAGAGTAAAATATAAAATCCATAGGAAGTAAATCTGACAAGATACACCTACATGATTTTAAAATTGATTTATACTAATATTATCAGCTACAAAAGAGCTTAATTACTTTATAAAATATAATTATGAATAAAAATATAAGAAAATCAAAAGAAAATTAAAATGATATATTAACAATTAACACATTTTTTTGTTTCTACCTAACTAACATTTTTAGTGAGTTACATTTAACGAGAATCTTCTTCTTAGTTTGATCCAGATCCATTCAACTTCTTAAATGTATATACTATGGATATTCAAATTAAACCAGACCAGACACCATTATGGTGATGTTATTTAGCAGAGTTTTATTTCAACATCCTGGTACCTCACAGTCAATGCATACATTTTGAACTAACAACTGATAGAGACTTAAAAAATTCCATGTATAAGGATACATTTTAATTAGATAATTAATAGAAAACCAAGCAGAAATTAAATAGATTTAATAAAGTTAACACAAAAGGTAGGAACTGTTGTAAACAAAATAATAAAGATACTCAATAAACAATGGTTTAAGTTTATTTTCATTGAAGTAAAACAAGAACAAAACAACAAAATGTGGCAAGTTAAACATTTTTTAAAAAAATTAATAAGTATTCTTTCATAGTTTGTCCTAATAAGAAAACACTTTAAAGTCTTAACTGCTGAATGGACAGTGAAAGAAATGGAACTTACAAGTAATTTTCTTTCAAATGTACACAAATTTAAGTTTGAAAGAATCTAACTTACACAGTTTATTCACTTGACAGAAATCTAAAAGTGTGATGGACATGATGATTAAAATCTGCTTCATCACTAATTTATATTAAAAAACCCTCAAATTAGAAATTTTAAAGAAATGTTTGTTTTACTTATTTCATAAAATCTTTAACTTCGGAATACAACCTGAAGTGCATTTGCACCAACTAACCTTTAAATCTGTATTACTCAACACGATGATCCCTGTAGTGACACACTGTACCTTTCTTGTTCATATAACTCTTTGTGATGACAAATCTATACGTTACTCTAATCCCATGTTTTGAATTATGAGCAATAATGACTTATGTCCAGTTCAACAAACAAATACTAACTAATGGTTCTAGGCTGGTGGTATGAGTACAGTAATATTTTGCTTATTCTTTAATAGCTATAAAGAAGAAATCAAAACCTAAATGTGAATTTCTGAAAGAAAACAAAAAAGCTCAATGTACTTTATTGAATATTTCATGCTTAGATTAACAGGAAAGCAGAATTTTTTCAATATTTTTTTACTTTAAAAAGAAAAGATTTGGGACATTTTAAAGAATATTCACATAAAGACAGCTGACCGTATATTGTCATCTAGTAATGTGTAAGAAATTTCAATTGAAATCTCTTAATTACACATCCAGTCTCCTCCACTTGGTTTAGGAAACTGAAAACAGAGGTGCCCTCTAGTGGATTCTTTATATGCCAATATCAACACAGACTTGAAGAAGGTCTTAACTCTTTCCCTGCCAAAGTCAGAGATCTCCGATCAATGATGACATCCCACTGATTACCAAAGTCAGAGATTGCAAATCTAACATAGTTTTTGTGACACTTGATAGATGGCTGTTCAGTAGTACTGGATATTTATTGTTAGTTTAAGCACTGGCAAAAGTCCTTGGGGGAATTCCAAATCGTCTGTCAATGGAGTGAATATTTTAATGGAAATGATGTCACTGTTATTTCCTGGTTAAAAAATGGTGATGTCCAAGAGAAGAGATTGATTTTCTGTGCAACAAGCTGCCAAAATTATTGCTGATACAGACAGTGAGAACGATGGCAGTGGCAATGATGTACAGCAGCGGTTCTCAAAGTGGGCGATATCGCTCCCCTGGGGGCAAAAGAGAGGTATAAGGGGGCAAAAAAAAACACAGGGGGCGATAGTGGGGGTGATGTTTAAACAAACATTATTTTAAATTTCACCATATTAGATATGTAAGTATTTCTTATTTTATTTTGATTTTATTGCATTAATGATTTTCTTAAACTTTATATTATTTTCTAACTCATTTTATTGCCTTATTCTTCTTGCTAAGTATAAAACTCATTTCTTTTGACAAGAGTGCCTATTGATTGATTATAATTTGTGCTTTTAGAAGTCCTCAAAATATGTCCTCATCATTGGAAGATAATGGGTTGTGCCCACCACCTTTAAAGTTGCCAAAAACCCAGAAGATTAAAAGAGTGAAATTATGTCAATATGACGGTACTTATTTGAAATTTGGTTTTATAACTTCTCCAAATGACGCTACTCGTCCAATGTGTCTTATCTGTGGTTCCATTTTCTCAAATGAGGCAATGAAGCCAAGTCGGCTCAAAGATCATCTCAAAAGAATGCATCCAAATAAAACGGACAATGACTTCAAGAAGCTCCAGTCTATCCATCGTTAAACGGGGTGACTTACGATTGTACCTAACAAAAATGTTCCCAAACATTAAAAAGCTTGCTGAAAGTCACCAAACACATCCATCTCATTGAGGACTGTATGTTATTTATTTATTTAATTTAGTTTAAATAAAATTGTTTATAAAAAACTTGATTTATTTCTATACGATGTAGGGAGGTGATGACGATATGTAGAGTACCATAAAGGGGCGATAGGACATAAAAGTTTGAGAAACTATGATGTACAGGATATAGACTTTGATTCATGATGGAAAGGTTAATAGTGATGATGAAACTGATCAAAGTGACTGTCATGTGTTATGGTGGCACGGACACTCCAAGAAATCATTTTCCATCTCCTAGACAGGCTTATTCGGAAATATTCTTCTCTATACATCGTCTGGACAACTTTTATAATTCAGTCAGACTTAGTGAGGTATTATTTGACACTAATACATATACATGTGGAACACTGAGAGATTTGAGGGGAACTGCCTGAGATAAGGAATGCTGAGACAAATCCCTGCTTGAAGAATGGAGGGGATAATATCCAATGACAATGGGAAAGTGATGGTGATAGCAAGGCAGGACAATAAGACTGTCAGGTCCATCAGTAGTAAATATAAGCTGAGATAGGCAGAGTGAGAGTAAGGAAGAGAGGTGGTGGCTTCGCTGAGGTCAATAAACCAACATGTATAATGGAATACAATCAGTTTATGATAGATAAAATAGGATAGATAAAATTATTTCGTACTATCCTGTAGTCAGAAGAACTGTAAAATAGCTCAAGAAATTTAGGTTTTCTACCTTGTGGAATTTGCCATACAAAATGCTCACTTGTTCATGGGTTCATGATGATTCAGACACACTCCAATTTGGGCTTTGATGATGAAAATTCTGCCCTTCAACAACAAGGAGGGCCTCAGTCAAGGACCCAGCTGATATACTAATTTGTGGATTTAAAATATATGTCAGGGAAAAACATTCTCCAACTGGTAAGATGAAATATCCAGGAAGATACTGCAGGTTATGCAAAAGACAAGGATTTTGCTCTGATACTCAAGTGTTCTGTAACTGATGCAATGTGCCTCTCTGTGACATGAAATGCACATTGAATTACCATTCTCTGAAGAAACATTACTCAAATATTTTAAAGCACAAGATCAAAGATGACTAAAAACTGTTTTGTGTCAATACAGGTTGTTTATTTCTGCAAATAAAAAGTGCAAAAATATTGAAAAGTTGGGAATTTTAGGGGTATGAATAAAAAACAACCTTGGCAGGGAAAGAGTTAATTGCAGTATTTTAATTTTTTAAAAAGATTTTGCCTGAACTTTTCATGTTAATTACATGATGTCCATAAAATTATTCTCCATACCTGATTGCTCCAAGAAGGGCCAATCTAATTTTTTCTGGTTTCATCTGTGCAGGATTAAGAGCATTGAGATAATTTGTGTCTCTGTATCTGAGAAAGGTTGCTGCCTGGCCACTATGATCTATAATTAGTGGCCACCTAAGAGAGAGAGAGAGAGAAAATTTTTTTTGACTGATTATCCAAAAAAAAAAAAAAACATATGAAATAATCAAAACTACAAACAACCAAAAGAGATAATTATACTCATTATTATATGGCTGACTCTAAATTGAAAAATGTGGTTTCAGAGACAATCTGGAAATGATTGTTAACCTAAATCTCAAAGATGAAGCTACAAACAGATCAAATAGAATGATAATTAACCAAATTAGGGAAAATCAAAGTAAGGTGACACAGCATCAGTAGCTCCTCCATCTATTTAGTTAGGGATTACTAGTGATGTAACACCTAGCCCAATTTTCTCTCACTTGTAACTGGGATTCTGTTAGCTATAGCTAAAAAGAAAGGATAATTGATTTTATTTTGCTGGAAAACTGTATCCTACAGTATTATTTGTAGTTCAGGGCATGGATTTCATCTTTAAAACTGCATTATGAATAGCTGTGCATAGACAGAGTTCCTGATTGTTCAGTGACTGCATGTCACTTTTTATTCTAGTAGTTAAAATTCAAATACAGATTACAACTGTACAAAAGTTTGAAAAAAAGCAATACACAACCAGATGAAAGTGTTACAGTTCACAAATGACAAACTAACTTACTTCCCAGACTTGTGAATTTTATTGCCAATGTCATGCATGAGAATATCATCTAGATCTTTCAGCAACACCTTCAGTCCTGGGAAATCATCTTCTCCCATATAATCTGATATAATGAATAAGCTTAGAAATACAAGCAAATTAACACTTCATGCAAACACAAAAACTTTCCACAGCAAAGCACAGACACAAAAGTAAACAGTACACAGCTTATATGCCTGTTTTGGTTTTACCCTTTAAGTAGATTTGTGCAAAGGTAACACTAAATAAGTCAGTAAGACAAATCTTTAATCAATGATTCAAAATTCTGAATAAGCTATTTTAAAGTTTTAATTAAAAAATATTTTAAATGGAATGATAACAATAGCAAGATTGTATTATGTTACAACAGGTGTCAACTCTTAACACACTTTAGTGACTTCTTAGTCACTCATAAAGGAGAGTAATTTATTTGTCCTATTCACTTAGCATGAAAACATTTCAAGCATGGTAAAGTATGTGATAAATCATTTTTCACTGGGATTTTTCCACATCTATATATATATATTGTTGAAAGTCAAATGCTAGTTACAACAAAGAAACAGAGTTAAGCTACATGTACTATACACAGCACAGTTTTATTAAAAGATTACCTTGACCTTCAAACTGTTTTTCATGTAGTTTCAATTTGCCTTTGGTCAGCTTGTCTCTGGCTTGTTCTGTTTCCATCTGAATAAACTGTAAGTTCATCTTTGCATCAAGAACAGTCTGTAAAGATATAAGAGAAATAAAACTACTGCTGCAGACAAAGCTGAGCTTAACCATATAGTGCCAGTGACTTAGCGTAGACAACTGGTCTAACATTGATACGGCTTAGAAGCTAATAGGTTAAGAGTTTGAGACCAACTTGTGTCACTATCAGTATTCTTTCACAGCACCCTGGTTTGAAATCTATATTTATCCAGAAGGTCCCCCCCACACACACACACACTTTCTTCAATTAAGTCCTTGTTTTCTGATAATTTTGGGTAGCTCTCAGCCATTCCCAGTAATGAGATCTTTGCAGAAACAACATACATTTGATAAAACTCAGGTTTACAATTCAGAGGAGAAATAATAAAATACAAGGAGAAAAGCAGGTAATGAAACAACTTTGAGATATGCAGAAATAATATTGGTCATTTTATTTTTTGATTATTTTTGGCCAACAATTTTATTTCTTTAAAAGACTCATTGATTTGACTCCCTTTTATGTTGAGATTTTGGTTGCAACTGCTATGAGTCATAATGTTTGCATACAAGATTAGTAGTAGACAAACTAAACATGTCAAAGTTGTTTATTTCTAGTTATGTTCAATGATCATAAACTAGGAAAAGTCACAAAATATCATGGGTTTTTTAAAAAAAATCTTGTAATTTTATGTTTGATCAGAACTGGTATCAGGTCAAAAAGGAGAGTTAAGCACGTTTGCACCTTGAAGACAATGCCTTGGATTATTTTATAAGAAAAGAGGTTTTAGAACTGTTTAAAACAGATTCAGGAACTTGTTGATGTTTGTTTTCCTGCTAAACAGTTTCTATAAAAATGTCTATTTTTCAAATTTGTATCACTTCATGACAAACCATACTGTAATGCCAGTCATGCCACTAGTGATGAACAAGCAAACATTTAGCCGAGATATAAATGGTATTAAAGCCATGGATTCCAATTAAAGGAAAAGAACACGAAGATAAAGAATGCTAATATAAAGTTAACCATCAGTAAATTTTCACACAGCAATTAATTACAAAAATAAACTTTATATGTAAAGTTAAACCATTTTCAAAAATGTCATTTAAAGCAAGTTAAGCATATTACTTTCATGGTTGTTCACTAAGTCAAAGGCCATTTCAATGTTGAACATCTGTAGAGCATAAAAGCAGTAGCATACTACAGTGAAGCAATCATCAAAATTATTCTTTGGATTTTACTTTCTCTTTCACAGAGAATTTTTGAGATCAGTCTAAATCTAAAGGAAATATTTTATGGAGAGGCTTTGATAGAGTCTGTAAAACAATCTTAGTAAAGAAATATGATCTCATTGATAAAGGTCACCATTTTGGCTAAAGGTAAATATAGCAATGAGCCAGACTGATCTGTGACATTCTTTGGGAAAAAAAACTGTTGATAAAGCAGAAGCTTATGTTTAAATTTAACTGCAATCAAGGTAAATGACATTAGATTATCTTTCAAATGACTCTAGATGAAACTGATATTTCTGCTGGAACAAAGCTATAAAATTTTAAGTAGGGAGTGACTTTTGTCTATCACTCTGTGATTTAAATTTATTTTTAAAATCTTTATTTTAAAATTTCCCTGTATCAAGGAAACAATGCCCTCTTAAATTGCAAGTTTATTTTCTCTTTTCTCAAATCTAGACACATTCTTGTAACTGATGAAAGCATTTTGTTTTCACGTTCATAGATGCAAAATGAAGTCATGACATGAAGCAAACATGCACAAAATCGGTCTCTGCAACAACCTGCGCGTCGCTGGAACAGTGTGCTGATGATGATAGTCATAAGTTAAAACATAGGAAGGTCTGTTCAGTTTTATTTCTAGAGGAGATATTGACTTTCACGCCTTTACTTTGTTTGTTTCCTATGTATTGTATGCTCACTTCACATCTATACTAAGACAAATAAACATCTTTTAAACTAAATTTATAAACTGAAAATAAGAGGCTTAAAAACATTTTTTAAAATTAAATCATACCTGTAGAGTAATATCTGGTCTATCATAGCCAGAAGCAACTGCAGTATCATGTTCTTTTATTCTCTTTTCCACTTCACAGTTAGCTTGATTAAGCTGTTTGTAGAAAATAAATTATGATCAGGCAGAAATTCTAACATAATAATTTTACAGTAAATAAACATAATGTCAAGTAAAATAACAAGAATTTAGAATTTGTAATTTTAGATAAGTTTATGAAATGAATAATGCAAGTACATTTGCAGATGACTTGAGAATCATAGTAGCAATTAAGTTTCATATAACTGTGTCAATTTATGTAGTACACATTTAATAATTCTTAGAAAACCTGTTAATGCAATATAAGAGTATTACATTTCTTTATGAAAGTCTTCCATCACCATCATTAGTTATGAATATGATAAAAATACATGGAATCATAATATCAAAAGTGAGCAACATAGTACAGAGGAGACTGACTGCAGCACCAATAACTCTTAATTAAGCTCATAGATGAGGGTATAATCAATGCCATACACTCAGACCTTTAACCCCATCTGAGCATTTAATTAGGAATAACTGGTGCTGTAACAGCTAGAACTGGACTACTACAGTCAGTCAGGTATTCCATAAGTCTACAGTACACCCAAGAGCTGGTCTTACTGATGATATCAAAAAAGATATAATACTTTTGATGACTAACAACTGATAGTCTTATAAATAAATCGATACCCGATTACCAATTAAATAATTAATAATAATCTAATTTTGAAAATGATAAAGTCAATTATCCTGCTAAGTTCACCAGTGGTAAAAATTCAAATAAAAGTTTTATTTTCTGCTTAGTTTCTATAAAATAAAAAAAACGTTATTCAAACTTGATTTACATGGTCCTGTAACCAAATGTGAGATGTTTGTTTATTTTAGGGAGCAGCTTAGCATTAGCATGTGTAACAATTAAGAACTATTAAGAACTATGTTTGCTGTTACTGTTTAACCTGCAAATGAAAACATTTCTAAAAGATAAAAGAAATGTCTTGAAGTCATGGATTATGACAACAATTAACAGTTGGTTTCGAGATTTTTATTGCTGGACTCCACTAATGTAGTTCCAAAAGACCTTTAGAAATACCTGTAATGAAGCAGGAAAGTACACAGAATCTGTAAGTTAATTATTAAGAAAGGATTCTTACAATGCAACACCCAGAACAGTTGACCATTAAAAAAGATAATAAACTTAACAACTCAGATCTTAGAAATTTCTCTGCAATAATATTAAAAACCAAAATGTTAGAATGAAATGACTGGTCTCACACACACACACACTCTTCATCTGTGGGGAATAGTCAGAATTTGTATCAATGGATAATGGGAATATTTCCTTGATTATTGACAGAATAAATTGTGAGAAATTATAAATTGTGTTTTCAATTCTGCTCTTTTGTAAAAATATTTGTATATTTTGTTCTAGAAAAGGTTTTCAGTCATACAAGATAAACCAAAGAGAACCAATGAATGTAAAGAGTGAAAATATGTACCTGCTTTTGCTTGCTTTCATATTCTCTCTTTAACTGCGATATTTCTCCCTCTTTCCTTTAGAAACAAAAACAATATTGCATACACAAATCCCTACCATAATAACACTTGACAACATAAGTTTCTTACATTTATTCTGCAATGTGTTTAATAACTGATCATAATTTTTTTTAAGTATTTGGTTGGGCACCTCTTGCAATGTGTAGAGCTTGAAAACAGCTAAGCAAAGATTCTATCAAGTCCAGGTTTTCTCAAAACCTTTGGAGGGAATTCTTCATATGCTGCAGTAAGGCTTGTCTTGATTTGTGCTCAATGGAGTTAATAGGAAGACAAATACAGTCTTTCTTTTAGTTTCCTTAGCTGCAGTGATTCTGGATATTTAACTAGAGGATATATACTGGTCATGCAGATAAAGGCAGGAAAGCATTCCAGAAGTAGATATGAAGCTGGTAAAAGTCATATGGTCATCAAAGAATTTGAAATATCTTCACCCCAACAACAAATGCCTGCATGCCCTATTGCTCAAAATCTGCTATGGTTGACATATTAGGTCAAAAGCCTCTGCACAGTGTGCTAAGTTAGTGCTGTTTATGCTGGAACAGCTAAAAGAAATTGTTGGCAGTCACTGCAAATTTGGTAAACAAAAACCCTTTGTGTGCATGTAGTCAAAATGCAGGATGTCCAGAAGATTAGCGAGCAGTGGTCACACCTTCACCCTAAAAAGTCATATTATTTGATGCATATCAACTACGCAGCAAAAAGTTGACTGCAATAATGTGGGCTGACCAGCCTCAAACAAGTCAATTTTAAATCTCAGGCTAAACAAGTAAATTTCTTGGCCACCAAGTGCTTTCTGTACTAAATCATGTAGAAAAACAAAGTTTACAGTACTGATAATAATTGCATATGTACAGACCCTGCCAGAATAAAATGAGCATCCAAGAACATAATGGAACAGCCCACGTGATCCACAAGGCCATGTGCTCAGGCTGTGAGTAGCTGTCGTGAGCAAAAATGCTGGTAGAATGTTAAAGATGCTTCTTTACAGCTGGCACTCTTGATATACCGTCCTTTACACCAGGTTATATGTAAAGTGGAGATCTGCATGAGTAAGAAATGATAAACAGATCTATGGCCTTTTTGATATCTGTTCTGTTCTCTGATCAGTCTAAGGGATAAACATAGATGTGGAGAAAGGCCAGTCAAGCATTTTTGGTAGCTCCCAATTCAACATTGTGGATCTAGTGTAATGGTGTGGTCAGTGATTTGGAATGTTGGAAAAACTGACCCAAGTGACATCTGCTTACATATCCATTCTCGATAATCAGCTTATGACACTTTTTCAACAAGAGGTTTTGCAGTTCAAGAGACATTTGCTGGAAGAATATTGTACCACACCTGCAAAACCACTACCCATTGGAAGAAATAAAAAGGCTCTGGGTTTTTCCCTGGACATCTAGAATTACTGATATGAATCAGATTGATCACACCTGAGAGTACCCTGATAGATAAATGTGAAAAACAAGTGGCAGATCTTAAAAAATAGATTGAACTTTGACCAAATTTGGACCATGCAGTGATATAAACTCACAAGATATCCATGCCACATGCCCTATCCTTCATGAGGCACATGGCAAAGCTAATGGATATTTATTCCATGTTTTCTGATATTTTATATGACTCTTCATTCTACATATATGCCACAATAAAATTTTCTTATGCTTCAAGAACTCCATTTATACTGGCAGGGATTTTAAATCAAGAAAAAATAAACTTTTTGTGTTCAAATTATTATGGTAGTGTTTTGTATATATTTGATAATGATATGTTATATATAGTATTGTAAATAATTATGGAAACAGTAAAAACTAGGTATAAAATGCAAATAACACAACAGAAATGTACCTGATGTGTAAAAATGAAATACTGCATAGGACAGTTACGTGTTAATGGAGTACACTGTGGTTAGTTTTCATGCAGGTAATCAGAAAGTGCTACATCTGTAGGAGGATTACAAAAATATAGGCAATCATATCATTGTAGTATAGTGAATACTATGATTTCTGGGGAGGAAATATCACATGACAAGCAAATATAAATTAAAGTCATAGCTAGTGAAGACTACTCCATGCAACAGATTGCAGCTAGATTTTATGTTTCAGAAGAGCTGCATGCAAGACTAAACATAACATGTGGAACTGGTACTGTTGACAATAGACGCAGTGAAGGAAGAAAACTCACACTCCCCAGAAGTGATGTTAAGTACCTCGGGGTGTGTGCTCTACATGATGGATGACAAACCGGATCTTGTGAATGACCTAGCTGCAAGTACGATGTTGACATCTCTTTAAGAACAGTAAGATATGCATTAGTGCATGTGGTCTCAGTCGAGATGTAGCTGCCTGAAAACCTCTGCTAAGGAGTGGCAACAGTAGAAAAGAAAGTGGGAAAACCAAACTTGAAGAAAGAGCTTTTTAAAGATGAGTCCAAGTATTAACTGTTTGGAAGCAATCATTGGCAGTTTGTTCAAAGGTGGACCAAAAAGTGGTATAACAGTTACAGTGTAGCAGTGGGTGGAGTAATACAGGTGTGGGACTACATTTTGGTCAAGGGTGTCAATGATTTGAATAAAATTGAAGGTATACTGACTACCATCAGATACAAGCAGGTTCTTATCCATCATGCCATTCCCTCAAAAAGGTATCTCATTGAGTTGAGATTAATCTTCCAACATGAAAATGACCAAAAACATACAGCCAATTTGGTGAAAACTATATGAAATGTAAAAAGGCTGAAGAAACACTTGCAAAGATGTAGGCCTGTGCAAAGCCCTGATGTAAACATCAATGAGGCTATATTAGGTTATATGATTACTGAAAAAGTCAAAGGGCAATCAAATATTTTGACAGAATTATGCAAAGTGCTACAGGATATTTAGAATATTCTCCAGTTATACATTGATAACTTGTATGGGAGCATGGAAACAAGATGTCATGCTTTATAAAGCAACGTGCTCATATACCAAATACTAATGGACTGTACATTGTATATTATATACTTCTGTCATTTTGTAATTACTCATTATTTGTGAATATCCTGTTTTTACAATTACTTTTAATGCTATAAATATATAGATGTAAAAATGCATATGTATTAAAATTAACCATGTTTATTTTATACCTAAAGGACAGACAGCATATTAAAATCACATAAAAAATGACAGATTAGCTCAATATTTAGCCTTTTACTTAATGATCTATTTATAGTAGAAGACAAGAAATGTGATATCCAGTCTTGTTTAGGTGCATGCATCATATTATTTATCATTTATGAGTTTCATTTTGGTGAAATTTATTGCTATTCTTTGTCAAACTTTACCGAGTCATCAAGTACAGTATGACTAGAAATTTCATAAAAAAACTTTAGAAAGCTTATACAGTATCCTCTAGAAGGAAGTGAAATATCTATATATTCATTTTTATTTTGTTTCTTTTACTAAGTTACACTATTATTGTCAATTTGATCCCATAACGTCTAGCCATTCTAATATTCTAGTTTATAGTAATAGTCTAATATTTTTAAGTACAGAATGCCAAAAATGTAAGTTCTACACAATGAAAACATTTGTATTCTAAATCTATATATTTAATTAGGAATTACTGGTGTTGTAACAACCAGCCTGCTCTTCCAAAATGCTCAACAACTTATACCTGATATAATTACACTTGTTTCCAAAAGTTAAGCAATAAAAAATGTATATTTCCAAAAAAGGTTAAAGCCGTATTTACTAAATAATCAACACACAATTTTTATGTAACAAACCTTTTACAAAAAAAAAATATGTACATTACAAATAAATTTTAAGTGTGTAAAGAAAAACAAGCAGAAGCAAATGAAAGAAAAAACTCTAACCAAAACAATGTAAACAAAAATGAAATAGAGGTAGTCAATAAGAGGATGTAGTCCTCATTGATGCTATACATGACTCATACAGACTATGCATGCTGCTTATAACCTTATCAAAAAAGCAGTGAGCAATAAAGTCCATTGTCATAGTTAAAAAGTTTGCAATTCTTGGAGTGATCTTGGAGAAGGTTGGAGGCAGGCAACACAGAATTTAGCCCAAGAGAATGTGCTGGCCATATTTGATGGAAAACAGTTTGGCCTTAAAGATATTGGGTGATTAGACAGGATCTATGTAGAGAAGTGTTATCAGCCATTAAAATGAAGTTATTTCCAATTGCACCTCCATATGGTCTGACATAGGGATAGAAAATCTTGTCCATATACCTCAGTGATTTCAGGGTAGCTCCCTGAAGCATGCAGATCTGTATGCCCATCCCATCCAATAAATTTTCTGGCTAACCCATCACACCTCACACTGTAGTGGTTCCTCTATATGATGTTTACAAGCTGATTATATTTTTTGTTTCTTCCAGAAGAGTATGCATAGGCTAAATCTCAACTCACCGGTAAAAAGAGCATGGTTTCTTTAATATGTTATCCAAGCAACATGTTCAAGGCATCAGTTCAGTCACTTCTGTTTATGGCAACTGGTCAAGGGGGTACACATCATAGGTTATCTTGCATAAAAACCTCTTTCATGCAATCCTATATGCATATGGTGTATGTTTAAGACTGATACCAACCTTCCTGTGGCTGCAGAGAGATCAGAAGCAAGTTGAGACAGTGCTGATGTTCTGCTTCACTGAACCAAAAGTGACCCACAGCGATCATCCGATGGAGTTGTGACCTATGGTGGACCTTGGTCTTTGAACAATATCAGCATATACTTGAAATTGTCTCCATAGAAACCACATTTGTGTTCACATTTAGCCATTTTTCACCTGAATCTGCAACAGTGACCTCTATCCTACCAATAGCTCCCACCTTAGAAAATCTACCAAACAAGTATGGACAGCTAACCCTTTGTAATGTTGCTCTTGAAGACAAAAGTTCTAACAGAGCCAAGAATGATATGAACATAAGCCAGGATTTTTTTTTTTAATGTCTTTATGCCAAGGCTAACTGTGACATGTTTCTACTGAAAATGTTACATATTTCTTTGATAAAAGTTTTGTAATATGATGAGGAGTTTCTGTTGAACAGATGGTGAATAAAACAGCAATTTCAGAAATAATTTTTTTATTGTTTGTTGTTTAACTTCAGAAATCAGTGTATTTTCCAATGACTTAACCCCCCCCAAAAAAACCCTCCAGATTTTGCAATTTCAAAGGGAAGGGGTAAGAAACTATTTTATTATTTTAATTTCTTTGAATTCATATATAAAATGGAGCAATTTGTATTTTACAAAATGAAAATGAAGAATGCACTATGCTCTAAAGTTAAAAGATAGACAATGCATAATTGAAAATGCTAGTTAGGATGAGTTTTGACAAAATAGGCCATTATAGTTTATTAATATTCCTAATTATCAGAGAATTACCTTATTCATTGTCATCAATAAAATGTTAACTTTTTACAATTTATAACACTGTGTTATTTTTTATTTATTGTATTACTTAAATGTCCCAAACCCATTATCTCTGCTACACAAGAATAATCTCTGCCCAGAAAAATTCACATCCAAAATGGCAACATTGGTGCATGCAGACTAACAATAACATCCAGATGCTACAAAGTTACATAATAGCTTATGCAGAATGAGTACAGTCTAAAATGATTCATGTCAACCAATGACTGGAAGCTAACAGATCACACCCCCATGATCTTTTGTCACCAATGAATCAGAATACTGGAGTTACAGAACAATTGGATAAAGGACATATGAACATTCAATATCATCTGTTAAATGTTACTCTGAGTCTTATTTTTATTCCTGGTTCAAAAAAGAATTTTTTTACACTTTCCATGTTGAAAACATGTTTAAAGATGTGGAAATCAAAATGCATTTTTCAGCTAATAAATGCATTAAGGCCTTAGAGCTATAGCATATGGAATTTCAAGACTGATTTTAGGACTTACATAAGCACATAAGCATGCCAAGAAGATTTGATTCTTTCAAAATCCATTTGAAGCAGACATTGATGAGGCCCTTTGCATGAATTAGTTGGAATTAGCAGAATTACATGCAGATGATCCTGAAAGGCTTGCACAAAGCAAGTGACATCAGCAAGTTCTACTCAGGTCTTCCACAAAATACATATTCAAAGAAATTTGCTGCAGGCATGACAACCATCTTTGGTAGTACTTATGTTTGTGAACAGACTTTTGAAAAAATGATAAACCTGAATCTTGTCTATGATTGTGACTAACAGACAAATATTTGCATCAGGCACTGGAGTTGTGTGTTTTGAATATGCAGCCTGGTATTAATTTCTTAGTCAGCTGGAAACAGGCACAATGTTCCACAAACTAAACATAACAGTACAAATAAGGCATAAAGAGTTTTAAATTTATGTATGTATATGTCAATTTAATTATTTTGCACTTACAAAGAATAGAAATTTTCTTTTCTAAATGTTTGTCAGTTTCTGATTTATTTATTGTTTTTAGTTATTTCATTTCTACAGTTTAGGCTTCATAAGCAGTCTGACCAGCAATACAAGAGGGACATCTAAATCTGGGCTGATACTTGAAAAAAGAATGGGCTCCCTGGTATAAAATATAGTGAATTTTTAGTTCACATACCAATAGTTTGGGAAACTGAATAAAACTTACTTTTAAATTTTTCTGCAAAGAATTATTAATGAAGTTACAGAAAGCTCTGTTAGGCTTACTTGATCTTTTCAGCTTCTTGTATTTTTTTGTCATTGTCAATTTGTTGTTGTTTTATCTTTTCTAGTTTCTCCATCATAAATTCTGTTTGTGAAATGTCCCATTCCTGTAGTAGCTGCACAACAACTTCCACTGAAGCTACCTGTTAATTGTGGAGAAAAAAGACGAAATAACCTTGAGTAGAATACACCTACATTAGTAAAACAAAAAGCTTGAACCACATCTCCTTTGCTCTCTAACCTAAAAACAGTGTCTTTTCTACACTTTTTTACAACATTAAACGTTAGGCTAATTTAAAAAGGGGTGGTAATTTTTAATATTTAGAATTACATGAAATAAATCCGTTTGCATATCCATTATTTCAAATTGAATTTAGCTAAGTTTTTAAAATGTGTGTGTGCATCCCTATAGAGAAAGATAAT
This sequence comes from Nautilus pompilius, assembly GCA_018389105.1. Lineage (NCBI taxonomy): Eukaryota > Metazoa > Mollusca > Cephalopoda > Nautilida > Nautilidae > Nautilus > Nautilus pompilius. The sequence goes on from JACATO010000113.1 coordinate 79,677, forward strand.
GAAATTATTGCTTAAACTATGCTGAAAAAAAGTAAAATAAAACTAGCTAACATTGAACCTACCCTCTCTGGAGTTTGTCCATCATTTGCATAAATTCTGGGATCTGCACCGTTCTGCAACAAAACCTTTAATAAAAGGGAAAAAAAACAATGAAAAAAAAAAACATACATATAACTGAACTCTTCTATTTATGCATAACTAAATTATTAATAGAAAAAAAAGAAAAGATCTAAAAACAAAGAAAATTTAAAGAAAAGTCTTGAAATTTTTTCCCCTTTATTTTAATACACTTATGTAAATACTTTGTCACATTCACCAATAATTAATGCATAATTGAACACAATTTGCAACAGATGATAAAAGAAAATTTCTATTCCATGACATGATGACCTCAGATAAAGAAAGTACTCTGTATGTAGTGTGTCAAATAATTGAAAAGAATGTATAGCTACTGTATATTGTGTGGTTACAATACACTAAATCTTTTGAAAGAAATGCAATTTTCTTATGTAAAACTCATATAATCAACATTACGAGAGTGAGCAAGACAATGAAACAAAGACTTAGAAATGTATTGAACATATATTGCAGAAAGAAAAGAATAGGTGTGTGCAACAGCATTTGATTTGGCATCCAGAAGTACAAGAATTGATTGACTAACAACAACATGATGACAGGCATTGGAGAGAGAGAAAAATGAGTTGGGTTGGATATCAGACAAGAATTTCCAATGGTTTATATTTATGACTATTACCACCAGGTGCTGTAGAAGTCACAAGTTCAAACCAAAGAGAATCATGTGATTTCATAAGTTTTACATGAAAAAATTAATTTTGATTTATTCAGTTGTGAAATAAAATTCAATTGTTAGATCTTTTATTGTGAATTGGAGAATATGTACTCTTTTATCCAGCCCCAAAATGAATAAATTTGTATTTGATTACTTATGAACTGGTTGATTTGCTGACAATAGTGTCCAGTATTTACCTGACAAGCTTGTAGGTGACCGGCAAATGCTGCTCTGTACAGTGGGGTTCGTAAGAACTGGCCTTGAGAATTGACATTTGCACCATTGTCTATTAAAAATTTAATGATGTCTGGATGTCCTCCACCTTTTAATTTAAAAAAAAAAAAAAAAATATATATATATATATATACACATACATACATACTAGAAAATTCAAATAAAACCCAGCTGAAATAGCATCATGAAAATGATATCTAGCAAGGTTTCATCTAAAAACACTTAGTGTTTATAAAATAAAAATTTCTAATATCTAGCCATGAATTCTTTGCCAATTAATAGTTGTGATCCCTAATATAGCTAACAGTAAAAACTAAATAAGAGAAGATTTCTAGTCCACAAACTCATCTAACAGGTCTCCTCTTAAAAATCTGAAACTCAAACTCGGTAACTCTGATTGTTTTTAGATAGTCAGTTTATTCTAAATCTTTAAAAACTGGACACATTTGTGAATCTGTACTGTGCTCCAATAATTTTATATATTTTCTTAAGTGAATACTCCATAACTGTACAGCTTATTCAAGGTGTGGATGAACTATGATCAAGATTAAAATTATTTAATTTTTATATCTGATGTCTCTGTTACTCTTAGCACCCTATTATATTTGTTAGCAACTGTAATACATTGAATTTTAAATTTAATATTTTTGGTATAAAAATCTTATGCCATAAAAATGCAAAAAACTTTAATCACCAATTTACATAGAATCATTCTCACCATACAAATGGTAAAACAGAAAATTTCAATTTTCAGTAGAATTTTAATTGTTAAAATGCATATGTTAGTCAGTGATCAGTATTTTAATGTCTTCACTTGTTTAGCTTCTTATAAAAAAGTTACTGAATAAAGTGTTTTCCTTTCTGTCATAATGACAGAATTTTGGATTGGTTTGCTAATGTTCAAGCAAATTTCCTTAATCTTCAAACTATAATTAAAAACAAATGGTTAAATAGTTTGGCTTAGGCATAGTCTCTGCTCCAAGTGGAGTATTCCAATGTGATGCCCAAATATGAACATTTCCTTGTTTTTATACTTGAAGGAAAAGAACTTTAAAATATATTTATTGAAATGTTAAATTTATAAAAGTTTCCTTTTAGATAATATTAACAATATATGTAAGAGAAAAAAACAAATCTTTTTTTTTTTTTATTGGGGATGTTCAAATGAAACCAAGCTGAAACAGCATTTTTGTAATGGTATCTGGCCGAGTTTCGTTTGAACGCTCCTAGTACATATGGAATATCATGGAATAAAAAAAACAGCAATAATTTACAGATAAAGTTGTTATATTGCTCAGTAAAGTAAAAATATAACTTAATAATAAAAAGTAAATTAAAATTAGGCAAAGTAAATCAGAAAGGAAACATGTAAAATCCTCAGCAATATTATATGGAAGAAAGTAAATTATAAAAGTGGAGTTTCATAGAAAGGTTTTGCTAAGGTTAGCAGCTGCAGAAGCTAGCTTCGTTGAAATACTAGTAAACAGAAACAACAAGGAAAAAACTACTTACTCGCAGCTTCTGAAAGTGGAGTGTTGTTGTTAGGATCTTCACAATCTACTACAGCTAGTTGATGTTTAACTCGCTTCACTTTTCCTAACAAGTCATTTCCAATTCCATTTTTGCCATCCAAGTCAGACACCTAATAAACATAGGTTAAAAGAACTAACTGACACAAAACTTACTGGTTGAATACTAATCACCAAATTTGTTATGTCAAAAAGTTTCATCATAAAATACAATATTATTTGAATCTTGATGTTATTCATGAAAAAATCAAATATTTGCAATACTGTAGGTGATTTCTGATATAGTTTACTTTGCTACTCATGGTGGTCAATATTAATACATTATACATCCATAATAGTCTTGCTAGCTAGAATGAGAAAACATCAACAAACATTAGCATAAGAAGATTTTTTCTTACATGTACACCACATCAAAAATGCTACTTAAAACTGTTTTTACCTATTTGAATGCCAAAGAATCATAGTCATTTGAAAAAGGAATTAAAACCTTGGCCAGCTTACTTTCACTTTACTTCTCTTTAAAGGCTGTACATACACAGAATCAATGTGTTATGTAAAGAAAATAAGTTTTGTTTAATGAAGACTAAAGCACGAAGAAAATTTTCACAAATTATAATTTTGGTGTTTATCTACTTGATTGTACTTATTTTTTTCATTTTCAAAATAATTATCATAGTAAATTAAACTTTATTTAATTAAAATTTTACAAGTATTTGCACCCAACTCCTGCCATCGTCTTGTGCATGCCTACTACTAGAGCACAAAGAAAGAGAGCAAGTGTGGATAGTGTGACATAAGCCATGACTGCTATAAACAATTCATGTGCCAGCTCTGCAGCTGAAACAGCAGCAAAACTTACCTTCAGTTGTGAAGAATATTTCTTCTACCTGTTGCATTTAATGTCTTTTAAACATAGATGTCTGGCCTTTTCTAGATTTTCTGATTTTGACTACATTTTAATACAAGACTTTTAAAATTCATAAAAAGAAAAAGGTACAGATCAATTAGAATAAATATTACCTCTTTTAGGACAGTCTTAATTTCTCCAATATCACCATCAAATGCAGCTTCTAATACTCTTTTCTTCTGCTGATTTCCTTCCCATTTTCTTTTTTTTTCTTCTTCCTCCTTTAATTTTTTCTTTTCTGCTTCTGCTTGCTGCATTTTCACTATTTTGACATAGGCCTAAAAAGTATAATATGCATGTATTTATATTATATCTTGAAGAATAAGAATAAAACTACAAAATTCAAACAAGTAATTTACTAAGTATCATTTGAAGGAGTCTTTCTACCTGCTGCAGTTGTATATTGCTGTGGTTACCATTAACAAGCTTAACCTTTCCTGTAGCATGTGGGGCCTGGAATATCTGTGGAAGAGAACTGGAGTGGCCAGAAGATACCAACACCAATGGACTGTACATAAAAACAACTAAAACCTTGCTGTGGAAGGCTTGCTAAACCAAGTCAGTCTCCAGTGAGGATTGAACTTAGATCCTCAGGCATAGAAATAAGGTTGGTATTAGATTTGACCATCCACTGCCAAAAATAAGTATAATTTCTAACAAAAGATAAATGTAGGCACACACTTATTACATTTTAAACTACAGAATAATCAGAGATGCGAATCACTGATGAAAAATTTGAGATATTTTCAATAAAGACTGATAAAAGATAAGTTGATTTTATTCTAACTATTAATTCCAGTAATTCTGGAGCAATGGGTTTCAATAAAATATGTTGGATAAAAGATAAAACATTGAAAAAATACCTAAATATGAAGGAAATCATTAACAAATTTTAAATTACTTCTCGTTCTATCATTTCCATCATTTCTTCATAATCTTGCTTTTCCTTTTTCAACTTTTCCAGTTGTTTCTTAGCCTTGAATTGTCTATATTTTATCTGGATCTTTCTTGAAGCTTCATCTTTTGTCCACACCTGTTTTACTAAATTAGTGTTAACCTTGGAAGCAAACTGTTTATGTTGGGTGTCTGGCCCTTCAGAACATTCGCCTATAAAGAATAAGTTAGATACTTATTCAAGCTAAATAAATTACTTAGTCAAATGGAAATAATTTACATATCAAATTTTTGTAAAAAACAAAAAAAAAATGTAAACCATCAAACTACAAAGAAACAATATCTATTCATCATTGAATTGCTTAGTTTCTTTGCTCTACCCTGCGTGTTTTGAGTTAGGAAATGTTAAAAGAAAATTAAACTAACCCACACATTCCCCCTTTTTGCTAACAGAGCCACTGAAGACGAATCTACAAATATTTGCATTAGTCTAAAAAAAAAATTAATTAAAATGTTTCAAAAATGCTAAAAGTCGTCCATATTTAACGGGTCCTCAGCTGAGCCAATTACTGTCTGTAAGCAAAGCTTGCAACCACAAGCGGCTTGCATGGTCACACATTTCAGGATCAACACAGGTAAAACACAGGTACAGACGGGAGGTAAAACACACCCCAAGTTATGGGAAAAAGGTAAACCACCACCAGAGGTTTCGCTGACTCCGCATCCAGCGACAGCCAGGAAAAGATCTCAAAAAAACAAAACAAAAAACAACACTAAAAAAAGAAAGAGATGATGATGCCGTAATGTGACAAACACTGAAGGCGTATGATTGGTTTTAAAATCGTATAGGAACAGAAGTTTCACGATCTTTTAAGCTGCCGAATCATCTCCGCCGCAGTTGCTGCCATTTTGGCCAAGCGAACGCGGGTCTCGCGCAAACGGGCTGTGGAGCAGCAGCAGCTGCCTCATCTCACCAGGATCCCCAACAGCTGGTCCGTTTTCCGGAGGCGCGCTACGTCTCGCTGCTTCTCTTGGCATCTGATCCAACCGACTAGAAGACCTGGGAAGCATTTTCCACTGTTAATGGTTTATCGTTGTCGTCGATGACAGTACGCCATTTTAAAATAAAGCTATTCTGCACCTGGTGATCGGCGGTTCCCGCAGTTGATTTGCTAAATTTATCTGACAATGGGCACAATTTTAAACAACGAATATGTGATGTTCCTATGGATAAAATTTGGTAAATATTTTTATCGCTCTCGCATCAAGGGAATTTTTTTTTCAATTAAAAAAAAAAAAAAAAAAAATATATATATATATATATATATATATAATATAATAGCACCGTGTATTACGGCCCGTCTCTGCTGCTTCCTGGTCGGGCCGAAAGTAATCAGGTGTCCACACATCTCTGTCTTCAGGATAAATTAGTTATTTGGGGGGGAGAACTTTAAAAGGAATTCTAAGGTAACGGAAAATTAAATTGTCAGGTCATTTATTGATTTATTGATTTTGTTTTTTTTTTAAAAAAAATATAGTTTAAAAGGCGGTGATTAAAAATCGAATATTTTTTTATTTGGTTCTCTAAATACTCTATTAGATAACAACTATTATGGCTATTTAAAAAAAAAAGAATTAGTAATGAACAAATTTCGTCGGCCGGAATCTTTGGACAGAGAGTATCTGAAAAGGAGACGGACCAACTACCCTGCCCCATCTGTCGGCGCCAAGGAAAGATAACTCCCGTTACCCCCCCAAAAAAAAACAAAAACAAAAAATTAAATACAGAATTTCCCGCCATTTATTGCGTGCGGATGCTAGCGGTACCTGCTGCTGCTTGCTGCTGGAAGTATGTGGAACAATCAAGGTGGTAGGTTGCCCTTTTCCCTCTGTACACCCCTGAGGTATAGCGGTCCTTTCCGGTCGACTCCGAGTCTTCGGTATTCAGTTATATTAGAAACCAGGCTGACTGCCTCACCTGGTGATTACTACTTACCACCTACCACCTGTTCGAATAGATGGAGAAAAGGAAAGGAAAACAAAAAAAAAAACCGAAACAGGGCTGTCTGTTAATATTATAACCGCCGACTGACGGTAATTTTTAATGCTCATCGTGAACCATAAAGCATTCGGGGTTCTCTAGAACGACGGCATTGGAGTAGGTCTCAAAAGCTGATCAGCCATGTCCACCTCCTTTACTCCAGATGTGTAGTGAGGGTTAGCTTGTCTACAGTATTCCGTGGGACTGCCACGTTTCAGATTTGTTTATTGTCTTGGAAATTTTCTTCAGGTATAAACTTTTCTGCTGCCGACCCGGCCCAGGATTTCTTCATCTAAACCACAGGGTCCCTCAGACGACATGCTGCTGTGTATTAGGTGGTAGGCTCAGCCATGGCTTCTTCTGTGCAGTAGTTCTAGTGTGTAAAAAGCTTATTGCCTCTAAAGATTAGTGCGGGCAACTAACTTTTACATTTTGGTATATAACACACGTGCATGTGTTGCACTCATTCTGTGAAAATGCCCATTTTATGAATTGGGCACGAAAGTTGAAATTTTATTCAAGCAAACGGCATTTCACGTGGTCTACATTGAGAATGAATTAATAATCAGTTACCATTTGATAGTTTATGCCATCTTAGCAGATTGTGTATAACTAGAAGACATTTACTGCCCGATTCATGCTAGTTGCTGTATCGCTAACAGTATGGAAGGCGATTACATCCTCTTGTCAGTCTCTGTGGAGTTCTGCTTACAAATAACATGTTACTGATGTCCTCAGACTGGGCAAATCCAACAAAAGTCTTAACATGTTCTGAAAACTTAATCATTGAAATCCCTCTGTGGTTGTTGATAAAGTAGCTAAGAAGAATGCCAAGTATATGATAACCAAAGAGGGTGTGCTGAATGTCATCCAGATGTTGCATGTAGAGACTGGTCCTGGTGGTGAAAAGAAAATTCAGATTCAGTACACTAACAACCCATAGTCCTTGTCTAGGAGTGCACCTCTCAGTGAAAAAGTTGTGCTGAGAAGAGATCCAGACAAGAAACAGCTTCTGGAGTAGTCATCAGACCCATTACTGTTAAGAACCTAAATGAGCATGGACAGGTGGATCTGGTTGACATGCAGACTATAAAAGATGACAGTTACTGGTTTATCTTAAACTTCATGGAGTACCTGACAAAGTTTCACGTGATTTGTTTACTTTAATCCAAAATGGTAACAGAGGTGGCTCATGAAGTGTTACTGATCTTTCTAGACTTTGTTACACCACATTCTGTAGTTAGACAATGGATGCAAGATGGTCAGAGTTGGTTCTTGTGAATGGATGACCATGTCATTCTTAAAGCCAGCGATTAGTGAAATGAAGGATTGGTGAGATAACAATTAAGCTGGGAGCTGTAGTGTTTGCTTTGTTCATTTGTCCATAAACCTCATGTCATGAGACCATAGGAATGATAGTAAACCTCACTGGGCTGGCTGACTTCCACATTACTAGATGAATTTTTCATTCTTTTGGTACAGGTGTTATGGAGAAGGAGCTAAAGAATGTGATGAGGGAGGTTTCTTCTCACTTAGTGCTCCTGCTTCTAACAGAGATTCTACCAGTAATTCACCAAGTGACTCTATCACGCAAACTGTCACCACACTCAGATCCAGTGTCACCACATCTATTGCTGACTTCTATCAAACATACAGTTCACATTTCCAGAACACACTGCAAAGTGGACAAGGATGGAAAGAATGATAGCTTGCAGTACTCAATCTTTTAGAGGTCTAGGAAGAGTGACAATGTTGCTGTGCCAATTTCCGAGTTTGACCACAGCAAAGGTGATCCACCAGATGTTATTGGAGTGGTGATAGTAGTTGAACAGTCTGGTTATGTGATTTGCACAAGGAGTGGAGTCATCAAAGTAAAAGTGTCTCAGAATCAGTTGTAAATCATACAGCTTAGCATTGGGAGATAGTACATGCTCACATTGTGTGTGGTAGACAGGGTTTCACAAGGTGTTCTAAATTATTGGTACTAATGCAGGATATGATGGATAATAATAAATACATTGAGATTCTATCATGCCAAGTCAAATCAGAACTGCTAAAGATATCCCCAAACTTTGTTTTTCAATATGATCTGGTCCATGCCATACATTAAAATGTGTTAAGGACTACTTCAGGATGAATGTTATCAACTGCTTAGATTGGCCAGGAAGCTTTTCGTATTTACTCCCAATCAGATATCTATGGGTTCTATGTAAGACTTAACTTTGAAAACTGGATTGTTTAACTAAAGAAAAAATGTTATGGTCTGTCCTCCAAGTCTAGTTTCATGACAAAGAAATAAAGAAAATCTCTGAGAATCTGGCGCATTCCATGCCCAAATATTTTCAAGACATTACAGCCAAAGGTGATTATATGAAATATTAAGGTTTGTTCCAAACTTCAAAATATATTCTTTTTACTAAAAAACACTTTTTCATACTCTTCACATTGATTTGCACAATACTGTAAAGTGTGCACATACATACATAAACTCTCATGCGCATACTTACTAGCAATGTTCAAATGAGTACTGTGATGCTATTTCATCCAGTTTTCCTTCAAAACAGCTGTACTACTATTATATATATATATATATATATATATATATATTGCAATTTTTTGTTTTTAAATTTCAGGATATAACAGCTATGACCAGAGTACTGTTGGCTATGTTGGTCATGTTCCAGGGGAATACATGTCAGCAGGTGGATTTGGTTCTCCACAGCAGTCACAGGACAGAAAAGTTTGTTTTACCTGGGAAATGTCAAGAATAATAGCTGATGTCAGTCAGTAGTAGACAGATAGATGTCATAGCCACTACACCCTGACCACATTAAACATACACTGACATATTATAAATGGTTACTATACTAAGGTTTACCAGTTTGAAATAATACAATCAGTTTATCATTACTTGTACTTAATCCTATACAGTTAATCTGTGCAATTCTACATACTATGACTTTACACTAGCCTGTTCTACTGAGGCTTTATCAGTTGGCGTGTTCTATGACCATTTATCTTGCAAATTAAAAAAAAAATACTGAAAAACACGTTAAATGTGGAGGCCGGTAGGGAAGTGGTGATTTTGTCAAATGAAAGAAAGAAACAACAAAATAATGTCGGTTTCAACAAGAAAGTTATGCAATTTGTTTAATATTATTATGTTTTCATTTTATTAAAAAAAACAAGCAAAACAACAACAACACCTTTAAGTTTTATCAGTTAGCCATTTGCCATTTATATTGGTTATTAATAGATTAATTTGCTTTGGACTAATAATTTTCTCGAAAGGAAAATTTAGGAAATAAATTTGCCATGTGTGGCTAGTAAATGTGTTATGAATATATTCCTCCCTCAAAGTAAAATATATTTTTAAAAATGTGTGTATGCATGTGCACTATATATTTGAGATGATATTGGGTTCATTTGCACATTTTAAAAATGTTTTAGTAACTGATTTATATTGGTCCTTGAACATTTAAGATAACATTTGCCACTAGCTTTGCATTATAGGTGTACAGCATTTCATAAGGATTCTTACCTGCATTCTCAGTGGCAGGGCATAGTTCATGTTCAGAAGTGAGTTGATATTGTTGGCATCGGTATGTCCAAAATTAATTTTATAATTATAGATATAATTTGTCTAGATGCTTGTATATGAGCAACTGGTGCATGGGGAGCTTGGAGTATGCATTAACATCCTTTAGGGTAACATCAGGAGTTTGTCTTGCTTGGAAAATTGGTCAGCTGCTTTACTGAAGTTTATGCTGAAGTGCAGGTATTCATTGGAGCAAACATGGAGCACTATTTTCATTTAAGCTGCAAGCTTTGGATTGGATTTCTATGGATAGTGAGGAGTTGGTACTATCAATTATGATGGCCACCCAAGAAGCTGACCAAACTCTTTGCACAGATTTATTCATTTCCCTTACCACTGGTAAAGTTCACAGTGGCAGAGAAGATGGCTTAGTTATACATTAAAGTTGGATACAAGTTTAACTGCAGTTACTGATATCCTTTGCATGACCTTTTGGGTAGGTTCTTCCTAACTGTGACAGTCTGTTTTAAGTAATTCAGTTATATACTTCAAGATATGATTACTAATATTAAGTTTTTTTTTTTTTTTTTTTTAAATTTTTGTACATAGTTTACTAATTCTTTTCTTGTATACTTGAGTGATGAAGATTTTTTTTTCTAGGTTCGAGCCAAAGTACAGAACATTCTTCCATGCACGGTGGCACAGGTGTTAAATGCTTCACAAACTGATGACAGGTTCTTCTGTGGGCCGGTAGAAATATCACAGGTAGTTAGGGTTTTTTTGTTAGTCTTGAACTTGGATGAGTGCAAGGTGATCAGCTTGGTGTTGAAATGCAAGATTAGTGTGACAATAAGTTGGATGTATTGGGCACATTACTGAAGGTTGTTGCAAACATGGATGTCATGAGTGGGAATGCATCTTTCTTGAGTTGTATTTACCATGACTCTGATGTCTTGTTCTCCACAGGAAGTCATCCACACACATTTACAAAAAAAAAAACAAAAAAAAACCTGAGTTAGATCTTTTAACTAGCACCATAATGTTGGTAACTTGTGCAGCTTATTTAAGGTTTTAATGCTACAAAAAATCTTTAATATCTACCCACCTGATAGTTATGGTGTCAAGTATTTCTAATTGTGAGTAAATGAAAAAGAATTGACAATGTTTGAACTAGTTGCTTTGCCAAATTACTGAAACTGCTCCACCAAAAAAATTAACAGTGCATTAGTGTTTTCTGTTTCTGGCAGCTGTACTTATTATGCAAGACTTCAGACAGATTCTTAATCATAATTTTATTTCAATTGCTGATTTTTTTATTTGATCATACATAATAACTTTATTTCTTATTGTTTTTCTCTGATTAGTTTACCTTAATTATGTTTGAGAGTTAATTAGTTTTCTTTTTGTATATTGTTGCTTGAATTCAACTTGTCTTGAATGCTTTAGCATCTTTACCAGGCTAATTCTCTATCTCCTAGATTACTGTCATTGGTGTGGTGAGGTCAGTAAAAGAGTCTCCTACCAGGCTGGAATATGAGATAGATGATATGACTGGTCCACCACTGGAAGTAAAACAGTTTGTAGATAATGATGTAAGTCTGTGCATATGGTAAAATTCTTCTGGTTGATTTCTAATGCTTGTTTCAGCCAATGAAAATAAACACAAGAATTTACACTTTTATACTTAGCAAAAAAAACCTTGATAGTTAGGTAAACCCAGGCACATTGTTTTGGTGATTTTCTTTAAAGGAATGCCTCCCTGATGATAAATTTTCTTTGTAGACATCTGTGGCAATTTCTTTCATCACATTTACCACAACCTTTCGATTAATAATTTTTTGGTTTTGCATAAAGTCTGTTGCAATCTTGAAATTGTCAGATAATTTGTTGTTTTACTTTAAATTTTGGGGTTACTGCTTTAGTAAAAATTCTTGATGTGTTTTCATAGGTCCAATTAATTTTATGTTTGGTTCCTTTACATCCTCAGTTTAAAAGAGAGAGAGAGAGAGAATGTACTTAACAGAAGAGTCTTCATTTACTATTCTTATTTTATATTGTAGAATTATTTTTATAGCTTTTGGCAGCATTAAAAGCATTTTTTTTTCAAGTATGTAAACTTTTACCGAATCTTTGACACTAGAAAATAAAGTAAACATCACAACCCACCATCATTAAATGTGGTTTCAAAGATACATCTATCATTTTAATTTGTTTTTTTAAATTGAATAAATAGGTTTTAACTCCTTGCTGTTCTTGAATTTAAGGGAAAATATTTTTTTTTTTTTAAGAAAAGAAAACACTAATCTGTGTAAATTTCTGAATACAGTCAATTTTCTTTGATGGAGATTTTTTAATATAGTAAATTAAACGTATTGCATTCAAAACATCAGTTTTGTCAGGTCACTTTAAAGAAATAAAAAGTTTTTTATTTTTCATGTTATATAAAAAGATTAGCTTTTGGGTAACAGACTTAGTCTACTTTCAGTTTTCATGCAATGAAATTTTATAGATAACTAAATATTTTTTTTCATTTGCTTTATACTTGTGTGTGCCTTTCTGAAAAATATTTTTCAGGATAGTGTTCCAGCGGAGGAGCGAGTTCAGGCCATGAGGGAAAATACCTATGTAAGGGTTTGTGGGCATGTGCGATCTTTTGGTGGGAAACGTAGTATGGTAGCTTTTAAAATGATGCCTCTTACAGATGTTAATGAACTTACCTGTCACATCTTGGAAGTTATCCACAGCCATCTGTTTCTAACAAAAAGCCAGTCTGAGGTAACAATCTTTGAGGTTTACATGGTGTGCTTTTTCCATCTTTATGTAAATTTAGTTTATTTTTTCTTTCTTCCCACACACAATTTAGCTTTCTTTTGACAAGAAGTAAAAGTGAATGTTTTAATACTAACTGTGAGGATATTTTTGCAAGTTTAAAAGAGCACATTTATAAAGTTAAGTAAAATCTGTTTTAGTTATAGCATTAATGCACAATGGTAAATATTTTGCTCAGTATTAACAAGGGGAAGCTACAGATTTATTCCAGAAAGTTCACTTAGTAAATGTAAGAAAAGACCAAAGTGGGTAATTTCTTAGTTAATAAGCTGCTTAAAAGTGAGAAAATGTATAAAAATGCTAAAAACTGTTAGGAAATGACTAAATATCTTACAAAAATATTCAAGGGTTTACACTAGAGCAGCAGTTAAATATAGAAAAGAGAATGAACTTTGAGGTTGAACCTAGGGACTGTGGCACAGTACCTTCCTCCTTAATATAACCTTTCGTAACACCAAATCTCCAACTCCATGTGTATACAGCCAATTCAATACAAATACTAACTGGTACTTCTAAGCTTATAAGTAAGGTAAAAACTGATGTGTTATATGAGCTTAGATGGTATGCTAAAGCTTTACAGTGAAAAAGTAGAAAAAATTAATTGTTTTTCTTTGTTTTTACTTTAATGTATGTTATGCTATTACTAGACCAGTCTAGCTTCAATTGTATGTAGAAGAATTTGGAAAATTAGTTTCAGAAATTTTTAGAAATTGTTGACAGACATTGTGAAGATTAATGCATTTCATCTACTAAAAGAGCTTATAGAATGATAAGTAAAATCATGAAATATAAAAATAAAGAAATTTTAGTTTTATTATACAAGTTTTTGATTTGTCCAGAGTTTGAATACATGTAGCCATTTTTGGAAAAAAAAATGTGGAATTAATTAATAGAAAGAGCTCAGAATATTTCCAGGTTTCAGAGTTAGAGAATATACTAAACAAAAAAAAAAAAAGATTTCAGAGGAGACCTGATTAAGTGCTTAAAATAAGGATTTTGGGTATGTGAACTGCAGCAAATTATAAGGGGTTTTACATTTAGTAATAGTAGACAATTAAAAAATTGATAAAGAATTTACCATGGCTAGAGAAACAAATTTTTTAAAATAATAAATTAATGGAATGATCTATGGCATTTGTTATTGATAGTTATAGTGTAAATCTATTTTAAAATTATATTGATAAACACATTTTTGGAGGCATTTTCTGGGATAAGCCTTAATTATTTGTCCCCTTGAAAGAACTAAACTAAGTAAATGATTTTTTTCTGTCCATCTTTATTGATTGCATAAATTAGCATTCCACCTCTCTGTATAAACCAAATGTTAATTACTTGCTAAAGGCACACAAATTTTTTAATTAATGCAAGGTTGAGAATGGCTAAGCATTACCGAAATGATATCTGCTCAATAAATAACCCATTCACTATACTGTTTTCATCACATTGGTATTTATCTTTCTTACAAATCTAATGAGTTAGCATTTTATTATTTAATATACGCATAGGTCACATGATTATTTCTCATCACAGGATATGGCTATCATGCTGGTATGAATTACTCTCACTTTAAATGTCACATGACTGTCATGTGTGTATATTTTTTTAGAAATCCCAATTTCTCATTTACAGCTCTAATTACATATTGTAGAAAAAATGCAAATTTCATGTTTAAAAATAAACAGTATGCTGTTTTTTTTGTTTTTTTTTTTAGTGACAATGCTTGTAATGAAAATTTCCAAATGATTTTGCTCACAGAGTTAGTATTTAATTGGTTTTTGAAACAGTTCTGAAGATTACTGTTTACATTAAAAAACAAAATCTTTCAGTAAAAAGCAAATTTTTATCTTATCATTCAGTATATTTTACTTTTACTTTTCTTTCTCTTTAAATTCAAACCAGTCTGATTTGAACATTTCAAATGATGCTTCATCAGAAATGAACTATTCTATGGGAGGTGGCAAAATTGTTGGGCTTAATACCATTCAGAACCAGGTAAGTCAGGTGTAATGAAAGATAACAGAGTAATATTCTTATTTGAGCTCCAGTATTATAATAAGATTGATTTTTGCCTCATTAAAGTCATTTTGTATGATATGCATCATCAAAAAAAAAATAACATGCCTAGTTTCTTGATGACTCTTGTAGTGACTGACTGCACACTAGCAAACTAAACCTAATTACAGGAGCTTTGGGGTCCAAAGTTCTTAACACAAATTACTTCTATTTTTATTAAGTTTTTATTTCATATTTAACTAAATCACTGGAGTAGTGCCTGAGGTTTATCTATGGCTTGCCATAATTGAGTGCATTCAAAAAAAAAAAAAGACTAATGAAGTATCAACACTAATGCACCAAGTCCAGAACCACTAAATATCTGTTCACTGAATTCCATTTAACAAACGCAATTGTATAAATGATTATTTATATTTAACTAAAGGTCTTGAAGTCTTTTATGTTACTTGTATAGCTTTCTGTAATTTGTCTTTGCCTGCATTCAGTAGGTCAGTACTTATCATATCTAAATACGGATGCATCTTATATAATTAGTTTAATTACCTATTAAAATTATTATTTTCCAGGTCTATCAACTGATAAAAGTGAACAAAACTGATCAGGGGGCTAGCCTGATATCTATATCCAAACAGTTGGTTGGGGTACCTGAAACAGCTTTGAGGTTGGTCAGTTTGTTCATTAAAATTGGCAGTAACTTTGATATACTTAAACTGTATATTTATTTAAAAACAAAATTACTTAAGTTTTTTTAATTTTAAAAAAAAAATATTTCTTTTTTTATTTAATTTGTTTTTGTTTAGGATGAGAGATGATGACCTTTTTTTTTTTTTTGAACAACAATATATTTTGACTGCAAATAAAGGGACATAATTCAGGGCATTAGCCTTTTACAGTTGACCATGTACCTCCTCTCCATGCATGTACACATGCACTGATCATGACTTGCAGGAATTGCTGATGCATTCTAGAGAAGACATTAAACCCATAGTTTCAGATCTTCATAACCCAATAGATACCAAATGTTCCCCTGATATTTTGTGCAGTTGAGTACAAGTTTGCATTGTTTAAATGCTGTCCTTTATATATTATGGTCGGTCTGTTTGTGAAGGCAATTATCTCAAACATGCAATGCCTTCACACATTTTAACATTAAATCATAACAATTCCCCACTTGATTTGATAGGATTCTTTAGTGAATAAATCCAATGAAAATCTGAGAAAAATCAAAGAATCTCTCATTTCCCTACACAATAATATTTTAGAGATCCTTAGAATTGCCATTGTTTGGATTTCTATTTAAAAAAACAAAACAAATGATTCTATAATTTAGTTGCAACAAAGTTCCACACATCTGAAAAAATTTTGCTTTTGTTTGCACATTTTCTCTCTCATCCAGGTAAATTTGTAATCTTAGTTTTCTTTGAAGACTTCTGTAATTTTATTTTTATCTTATTGCTTCATCAAAGCTGCATACAAAGTCATTGAAAGTTGATTAATTGCCACAACTTATGGTAGTTTATTTTAAAGATTATACTAGTATGCATTTTATAATTTGTATTGTATTTTTATTAGTTTTCCACGTTTCTATTCTTACATTTTTAATAACATCCTTTTCTTGAAATGGTATACAACTAGACCAAAATAGTGTTTTCTTTTTAAATGCAACACTTATACCCATATTTTTAGCACATATGCTGATGCCCTTTTTTCTCTGATAGTTCTACCTTTTGACTTGCACTCTAAATAGATTTATTTATGGATAGAGCTATTAAAATAACCTTAATGAAAAAAAAAACAAAAAAATGACGGTCTATTATTTTCTGAAATAAATTGTAAGATGTTTATTTGAAACAGAAATTACTGCCAGGAACACTTGTCGGTTGGGTGAACAGTTCATCGTTAATGTGCTCACCAAAATGTATGAAATGATCCAATCAACAGCAACATGCGCCAATTACGCTGCTTCTGTCTTTTGTTTTTTCAATTTCAATTATATGTATAAATACCATGACAAATTCTCTATCTCATTTGAAAGTGCCTCTAAAATCACACAAGTTGTACACAGCAACTTTTAAGATGTAAGTTGTTAAGTTCACTGAAGAAAATGGTGGTACTGTGGCTGTGCACAGGAAATAAGATGTCAGCGAGAAATGTGTTAGGGACCAGCATAAAGTGAAGAATAAGTTACAGACTATGAAAGAAAAAAAAAACTCAGAAAGTAAATGCAGTTGCAAAGCTAGGTGGACTGATATTGAAGATCAGTTGAAGGAATAAGGGCTAACTCAAAGCTCAAAGTACTGTGCATTGTGGACTTTGTACTTACTGTACAGCTGAGACTAAAGGTCAAATAAATCACTGATGATCCCTGTCTTTACATTTCACCATATCTTTCTTTTGCTGGTGTACAGTATTTACCATCATAGTTTCTTCGAAGCGTGTACCATATCCAATTACAGAACAGCTGAGCATGTTGGCTTAGTTCCAAATGTTGGACAACTTGAAACCAAGCTGAATATAGTCTTGTGCTATCAAAAATGAAATTGTGAGTTTAATTTCTGAATTTGAGTGTGCTGTATTAATTCAAAATCAAATAAAAATGTCAAAAAATAGATTAAAAATGGCACATTTAACTTTTTAAAGTAGGTGATTCAACACAGCACAAATGGCATGAGATTCTCTGTTGAGCATTAATGGCATGCAGTGGCTAACAATTTCAACAACTTATCTGGAAACATGTCCTACAAAGTATTTCATTAATATTCATGAACTTGAAAGTACCGTAACCGGTAATGCAATGCAACAATGTTATGAAGGATCTGACATTGTTCTGACTAGTTGACAGTTTGACTAACTACTGTAGTTGATCTAGCTTCTTCAAATTGACTTATCTATGAATGAAGGAAAGAACCTGACCTGTGAAAATTAGTCATTTAGACTTATACTCCATGTATACTTATAATTTAAAAAATGCAGTACTTTCCACTTGCCAGCAGTTTTTGAATGGGTTCTTTCAAATAGGCTTGGAGTTAGTTATTTTCTCTTTTTTAAACTGAGCTTTCTGTAAAACTCATCACTTTTATTTTTGGAGCAGGTAACCACACTGTTATGGCAGGTATGAATGAACCATGAATTTTGTCCATATATATATATATATATTTATTAACTGATAACTTTGAAGTCAGTCATTCTTTCCTGACTTTTGAACCACTATTTGTGTTTCAGAAAGACCATTGAGTTCCTGGGTGGTGAAGGACACATCTACTCAACCATTGATGAATATCATTTCAAAGCAACAGACAATTAAGCAAGACAGGAATGAAGCAGTACATTTCAATATTTTAGCAGCAAGTGAGAATGCTAGATGGCTGCAGCAGTCTGGAGATAGTTTGGAGAGACTGAAAATTTTGATTTGATGACTACATGCTACTATCAGGAGAGAGCACTAGCATCTTTCCTGAAATTACTTTTTCTGACATCTACTGTAGGTGCCAACAAACAGTAAAGCAAATAACTAATTTTTCTTTTTTTTTTAAACGACTAAAATAAAATGACAATATTTCAATTTTGTATCTAAATAGTATTTGCTTGTATCTGAATACTCAACTTTCAAACATGGTATTTTAGACCAACTTAGATAGAAAAGCGACATGTTGATACCCTTGAAACTTAATCCAAGATAGGTGGTCTCCTAATTTTATATTTGTATTGTTTCCATATTAACCTTACAAACTCTGTGAATATTCCAAAACTCACTGGCACATTCAGAATTTTTTTAAAATTAAAGTTAATGCTTGTTTGAATGTGATGCTAATTTTGCAGTACTTTTTTTAGGTTTACATTTTAAAAATTTTCTTGCTAATACAGGTCATTCAAACGTTCATTATTTTGATGGTTTATTTTATTTTCATATGAATAAATTAGAATTATTTAATTAGAGTAATGAAAATGGAATGCAACAGTGGCTCGGAGGAAAATAGAAAAAAAAATTGTATTTGACTAGGTTTTAATGTTATATAATTGAGTATTGAATGAAATATTTCAAACAAAAGAAAATATAAATATTTTTGCAAATTTTCACTTTCATTTTTTTTACTTTATCTTTTTAAAAGAAAAACTCCACATAATGTTAAGCTTTTCCAGGTCTAGTTAGCAGATATCGTTAAAAACAATTTCAGAGAAATTTATGGCATATGGTGAAATGAAGTTCATTACCACTTGTAATTTTTTGAGCTCTGTTTAGTGTCTAGTTGAATAATGTTAGAAGAGATCTCAGAAGTAATTCTACATAGGGGGATTTTACTTTCAGATACAAACGGTGCCTCTGATGGATTTTTTTTTTAGCTCTGCTGGCTTTTTGATGGGTTTTGTTTGGCTCATTCACTGGAGCATTAGGATAATGGGGTCAAGCAGTGGGTGATCAGTACCTAACTCCATTTTAGCTAGGTGATTCCCATCAGTCTTCTCAGTACTCTCTGGCACATACTTGTGAAGAACTTTTCATATTGATTTCTTGGCATGTTTTCATACTTTGTTTTTTTTTTTTTTTTTCATTTGCTTTTTTCAATTCTGTCTTAGCGAGGGACTGTTGACTTAGTTTAAAAAAAAAAAACCTACTTTGAGGGAATTTTAATTTTTGTCCATTTGTCAGTACTGTCCAATCATTGGCTGATGTTAGGATACTACTAGTGTTGTTTTAGTTTTCGATATTACCTGCTCTCTTATACATTTTATGAATGGGGATGGACTTGCTGACTTGCGTGCTTTTGTCTGTCATGTATGTTTAAGTGTTGCTCTATTTTACACTGCACAGAAACTTTTAAATCCCAAATCTGCAGTTTGATTTGTGTAACAGGCTGTAAATGGAATTAAGACCTGACTATGCTGATTCTTTTCCATATTTGACCACTTGAAACCTTTCCTCTACACCTCCCATCTTGTTCAGTCACCTTCCTTTTAACCTTTTCTCTTGGGCTTTAAACTAGATTTGTCAAGTTGTGAATCCTTGTCCTTGTCTGTCTATGCTATGTCTTGTAGCATGAACCTTTGTTCTGCACCCTGTAATATTTGGCGTCTATTATAAGTGCCTGTGTAAAAGAATATTTTGTTGTCAAAAAAGAAAATAATTTAAATGTTTGGCTACTTTACATGATACAGGTGGGTTAAATAGTTTTTAATCTAAAAGCTGAAAGTTGTTTAGGATCTATTCTCTCGTTTGACAGTTTTACTGGTATTGTCATTATCAGGTATTGTATAAGGATCATTCAAATGAAACCTGGCTGGAAGTAAATGCATTTTGTACCCAGCTGGGCTTCTGTGACTGCAGCCAGTATTTAATCTTTGCTATTATGGTCACTGAAGTTTACAAAGTAAAAATAATTAAAACTTGTTGGTTGAAGACTTAAATTTGGTTAACTATTCTATTTATTATTTTACACCTGTATTTGTATATTTAGTAATTCTAAGGGATATCTCTAAACAATTAAATATGTATCAAGGGTCTAACTTAAGATGTCAAAATGCCATAGAAAGCAATATTTGGACTATTTAATGAGTTAAGTAATTGATATTGTTCCTCAAAACAATTATTTTAAATAAATAAAACTCAGAATTTGATCAAAGTTTTAAAGTTTTCTTTAGGTAACAAGATTATTTTATAAACGTCGTAGTTGAAATTTTTTAATGCTGGAGTTACCTTGTTATTGGTGTAGATGTTATTGCTGGATCGAGTGTCCAAGTGTTTAACTTTATTTATGGCCTTCATATTTAAAAAAAAAATCATAGGGAAAATTTGGCTTTAACTAGTAAATGACTGGAGATAAGCACCACTGCATTCTGCTGTGTTATTGCTTGTTTAAAATTTAACAAGTTGGGGACGAAATGCTAATGCCTGTTGATATTGTTTATCCACCAATAAATAGAGAATTTCATGAAATCTACCCCGACACCTATTTCATCATCATTGAGCTGCTATTTACTCAGGAAGTAGAAAATCTCGTTTCTTTATTATATATGACACTGATGACAGAAACAATGCCCATGGTAGTTTTTCTCTCTTTTTACGTAAGCAGAAGAGCAACAAAGTAGTGACATACACTCGGTAACTGGTTATAAATGCATTATTTGTAAATCTAAAACTTGACACCGCCGAATGTCGTGGAAATTGCAAGCCAATGATGAGATAACAACCTTGCTGATTATGCCTAGCTTTTTTTTTTTTTTTTTTTTTTTTTGTAGCGCAAATTCAAATCGTTTCGGACTGTAAAGATCATGATGCTATTATTCTAAAGCCTGTCTATGCTGTAAATAATGACATTTATTGGGTAGTTTCTGCTGAGAATACATCAATATAGCAGGGCTATGTCACAGAGACACCTACTGACCGTGCAGGTGTCCACACCATTACAAAACCTCTCTAACAGAGTTGCGTCTGCGAATAACGGTTCTATAAAATATATATCATTAATAAAAGAAATTTTTTTTTTAAATGTTTTGGACATTTTCTAGAGAAATTTCGCGGTGTTAATCGGCCTGAACGCACCTTTTTTTTTTAAAGTTTAAGGTCGGAAAGAGTTGTCTCCCATAAAACCTCTTCCGTATAGAGTTTAGCTGGGCCGCGTGTTCGTTAAACATGGAGGAGGTAAGAGGAAGTACCTTGCTGTACTCATCGATTTGAGGGATAACAGACGAGGCCAGGGACTTGGCTTTATAATCGGCAACTGAAACGGGAGACATGGATGTTCCGAGGCGTCGTCTTATTCTGGTTGTGCTGAACCTTCTGTTTGTGGAGATGGACGCCGCGGGTGAGTCTGAGAGTGAACTGTAGTAGCCAGCCCTCTATGCTCGTTTTCCAGACCCTTTTGTTGAGTTTCCAAGCGAGGTATGAAGCCGGTTTGCTGGGGTGAGCTGGAAAGGGAAGGTGTTAGCCTTGGTGACCTGGGTACGGCCGGGGTGGGGGAGCTCATGAGAGGCGCGGTCAGGTTGACGGCCAGCCAAGAGTTACCCCCGACCACAACACCTACCCCGACTCATCTTTTGATGTGGAAGAACATGGATTGGGGGAGGGTGGCTATGACAATCGATCCAGTCCTGCCTGACTGGGACTTGAACAGTCGGCCCCTCAGTTTCTTCTCGTGGTGCCAGGATGAGCGAAGCGTGTTTTTCCTTTCGGAGGGATTGGGTTACAGAGAGATGCCCTCCAGCGGCTTATTATCTATCCTCAGCCCCGAGGGCGGGGTCGAAGCCGTGGTGCAAGCTCCCAGACAGACAGGCTAATCTCGATCTTGGCCGTCTACCATTGGCCCGTAATATTGTCAGCAGTAAACTGTTTGGCCAGTCTTACTTAGTACTTCAGTCAATGAATTGTTATTTTTTAATGCTTTATTATAAATTACAACTATTGGTTATCTCTTAGCATCACTTATAATAGAAAAATAGTATGAACTACTGTTGCGGGTGGTTGTGTAGGTTAATTACATTTAGTACGTAAATTATAATTTTATTATAATAAAGTTTTGACTCTTAGTGGTATTAGTCCCATCTCTGGTACCGAGTAAACCAGGTAAGTGATACCTGTTGTTGATTTGAGTATTTGAAAAAAAACTTTGAGAAATTTCCTCCTTTAAATTTAATAGAATCTGGGAGGCTTATAGGTTGACTGAGAAACTAATTTTAAATGTCAGTTCCTAAAGTCAGCTGCTGTGATTTTCAATAATGTCAAAATGTTCTGGTTGGCTATGTGAATTAGTGTAATTTATTTAAAAAAAACAAATGCCTGGTGACTTGCTGCTTTTTGTGCAGATTGAAAGGTTAAATTTTATTGTTTTCTGTGTAGGTAAATTTTCAACTATTTGAGAGAATGATTTAAATTATTTAGAGTTAAGAATAAAATACATGTACATAACTCTTTTCTTTAATAAATTCGAAAAAAACAAACAACTGAGCTTAATATTGTATTTAATCGTCATTTTGTTATTGGTATAGACGCTGCAAGCCTTTTAGTAGGATTATTATTTTCGTTTCTATTTAATTTTAGGATTGAAACTTAGGAAAGAGAACAGAGGGTATATTTCATTTGTAAAAGAGAAGAAGAAAGATGATAATGCTGAGGATATCCATGTTGATCATGTTACTCGTAAACCATGGAGTATAAAGTCTCCTGTTCCAAGAGAATTTTACACTGCTCCAAAAAACTGTAACCTTCATAACTACAGCTATATTATTAACCACGTGGCATTGTGTCTGCAGCATAATGATGTCTTTATGCTTGTTCTTGTCCGAACAGTGTTTTCTCAGTTTGACAGGCGAATGGCCATTCGAGAAACATGGGGAGCCAGCAAGAGCTTCGCAGATGCTAATGTTTTAGTTGTTTTCCTGTTTGGATTGAGTAGTGACCAACGAATACAGAAGTCCATCAGCAGGGAGAATGAATTGTATGGGGATATTATTCAGGAAAATTTTGTTGATTCCTATGAAAACTTAACACTGAAAACTGTCATGGCATGGAAGTGGGCCAGAACATATTGTCCGCATGCAACATATGTAATGGTAATGAACGATGAAGTTTTCATTGATACATTTAAACTGATGCCGTACTTAATGCAGCAAATGGTAAAACCAACATACCAGAATCACTTTGTTGTATGCTACTATTTTCCTTGTTGTACTAGAGCATATCCTGACAGAACAAAGTATGCTGTGAATAGAATTTACTCAAGCAGAGCTTTCCCAGCATATTGTTCTGGTACTGCATATATTGCATCTTTGAGAATTATTAATCAGTTGTATTTGATGTCGCTAGATACACCCAGCTTCATGCCAGATGATGCCTGGATGGGAGTCCTTGCAGAGAAATTGGATTTGAAATTTGTTGACACTGAAGCCCAATTTGCAGGAATTAGCAATCGGCCAACCTTGCTTAAAAACTTTATGCGCTGGGACTATCTGGAAGTATCAGTGATGATTGGTATTGTGGATTACGATTTTCCTGGACAGGAAGCTGTAATGATACGGCATTTGTGGCGACTGGTGCTTGATCACCATGGGAGTGCTATCAGAATGAAACCAGAAAAGTTAGGCTGGCAGATACTTGATGAAGGAAATGTAGTTTACTTAGCTGTTTCCATGATGATGGTTGATGTGTTTGTAGTCTGTCTCATTTTCTTTTTGCTGTTTTGCAAAAACAAATTTAAACTGAGCTGTAGGGCTTCTTACAGATGTCTGTTTTGAATCCAGAATCTGATAAAAAAAACTTCATGGGGTTTGTGAAGCTTTCAAAGGAAGAATTTCAGCTATGAATGACTTTATATAAATTTTCAAATGTGAAATATTCACCAAAGGAGCATAAAAATTAGTCTTGCTCTTATTAAAAGCTTGGGTTAAAAGTTATGTAACTTTGGAATGAGAGGTACTGCATTAATTGAAAGAAAATACACTTAAATAGACTTAAAAAAACAACAAAAAACCTGCTAGGTAACCACCTTTCAAACAAAGCTTTTTTAATGAGTAAAGTTTCCATAGACTTACTCCCCAATTTAGTAAGAAATCTGATTATTAAAGCAAGAAGATAACCTTTTGCCAATTACTAACAGAGCAGTGGGCAGGGTCAAGTTAGCCCAAACACCAAAGTCAATATAATTATTGAGAGAGAAAGCACCATTAAGAATTTTAAAATTTTACCAAATCAAGACAATAGGGTCTTATTATATTTTCCCCATTTGTCTTTCTTTTTTTAACACAAAACTTTAAAACTCAGTTTAAATAATAAAAATATCAGATTTTAATTCAAAAGTTTATATTGTAATCTTTGGATGAAAATTTTTAAGGATCTGGAAATACTGAACTTCACACACTATTCAACTTTATCCCATTTTTATATAACAGTTATTTTCTATTAAGTAAAGCAATCAAGATACATTATTACTGAACGTTAGCATAGGAGCTCCATGGGAATCTCATGAACTGAACTGAAATGTACAAAGATTTTGTAGTTATTATCTACATATCATGTACATAAAGGAAATTGCTGTTTTAGTTAGGATTTTTTATAACCAGCAATGATTGGACTGAGGATTTTTCTCTTTTTTAAAAAAAAAAACACAATTAAAAAATCAACTGAAAGAACAAGATCTCTAGTTATCTTCTGATTTTTCCCTTTTTAAAACAAGTTAGTGCTAAATTATGAAGACAGCATCTGCAAAGGTGGGACAAGAGGTGGAAACTGCCTCCCTGCCCTCCGGAAAATTAACAGTGATACTGTAATGATGGCATCATTTTTCGTCCAATTCACCATACTGGTGCATGGTAAACCTGGAAAGAAATAATGGGAAAAGGGTAGCAACATAGAAAAATACAATATAAGGCACTGGCACAGCATGCATATGTCAAAATAAATAGCTAAACCATCTGATTATCTATTTCTGTAAAACAACCTGATCACCAATTGGTTAGTATAACTGTATTTTGATTAGCTAGTGACTAAAGCAGTGCTTTCCAGTTGGTTAACTGAAATAAGGAGCTAGGAGCCACTTTCAGATCCCACTAGGCTAGCTGCACTATCTCTGGTCCAGATTCAACAACCAGTTAAATGTAATCAATCCAATCATTCTGATGATGTTGGATTGCATGTTAATTTGTCTATAATACTAACAGACAATCCTAAACACAATCTACTTGTAACAAGTTATTTGTCTCCAGAATTATGATCTCAAGAACAGTTGAGTTTCCATCATGTATGGCTAAATCAATATTCACCATGGCTTAGTTTCATCATCATCTAAAAGGAGCAGTTGTAAATATTGTGCAGTTTTCTCATAGCCAGTTAATTGTGGAACACTGAGCCTTCACTACAGCACCTTTTACAAGTTATAAAGGCTCACTGAAGTGTGAGAAGTCATATTCTTACTGCCTGGCACACAATTTTAACAAACTTATTGGCTATCAAGAAAAAAAGAGATTATGATTGTGTGTCAAATGGCCAGAGCTTTGAAGTGGGATGTTGAACAGAACCAGAAATAATTATATCTAATATTGCTGACCATTCTATTTTGTTGTGTGTCTGTTTTAGGAACTTCAGTCTATCTTAAAGATCATATTTCTTACAAGAGAGAACCTTAATGTCTTGTATCATTAGTTTGTTTTAAAGACACTTGTAGTTATGCTTCAAGCCATTTTAATTTCACTACTATATAGAAGTGAAT
This sequence comes from Nautilus pompilius, assembly GCA_018389105.1. Classification (NCBI taxonomy): domain Eukaryota; kingdom Metazoa; phylum Mollusca; class Cephalopoda; order Nautilida; family Nautilidae; genus Nautilus; species Nautilus pompilius. The sequence continues at coordinate 105,647 of JACATO010000113.1, forward strand.
ATCATTATTGTCAGAAAATAAAAAGAGAAAATGAACACCAATCACAATTTTTCATTTCAATGGAAGGAATAGGTGCATATGATTTCTGAAGTTTTCTTTTAGAGAAGAAATACCATACCCAAGTTTTGACTTCCTTTTTGTGTGTACACTCATTAATTTGCAACTGAGTTTTCTCCCCTGAAACTTATTTTTGTATCTGTAACAATCCGATTCTAAAAGGATCTGAAGTTTTTATAAATTTGTTCCTTTTTCAGAGTTAAAATTTTTTTTGCTACTTGGAAATCTAATTTGTAACTTTCAGTTAAAAAATATAAGAAGGATATATGTGCATTTATTGATTTGAATTTGAGGCAATGCATTAAATGAAGCTTGTGCTCTGTAGGTAAGAGAAAACATGCTGACTGGAAGGGTAGTGCAATGATAATGTAGACCAGGCAATTTACAGAGTTTAAAAGAAGAAACTTGATGAATAAACTACTTACGTTTAGCTCAGCTTTCTTTTTTGTATGTGTCTGAATGACAAAGTGAAAAATTATTAATTCTTAAGTATTAAGATTGAGATTATTCAATTTTCATATAAAAAAATTAATTAAAAATTACATTAGGTAAGTAAGAGGTGTGTTAATATTTTACACCATTTAAATTATTTATCTTGTTTTGACAAGGAATTCAGGACTGGTCAAACTCCCCCTTTTTAGATTGCTGAATGAAATTGTAAATACAACTTATTTCCTTGATAGTGATGGACTCTTCTAGACCCATACATGGAATTATAAAAAGGAAGTTTAATACATTTAATGTGAAACGTAATGCCATAGATAATGAATTTGTGGTACAGTAGTGAGAAATTAACTGCTATTTGTTTAATAGTTAATTATTGTCAGAGGGTAGTTGAATTTAGAAATAGCCTTAAGATAATTTGTTTTTCTCGAGAGAGAGAGCTCTTCAAACCTTTTCTGCTAAATAACCTTGGGAATCTATAGTTTCTTGCTTTAAATTAAATTCCAAAGATATCTGTGACTCTTCAATCCAATGATTATTTTCCTTTTGTTGTAAGTGAAAAGTTCTTGGTAAACTGTTCTCTTTAGTGCTACTCTATCTTATTTTTTCCTGGTCACCTTGATTACTCTGAATATCATCTCTATCACCACCTCCCACGCTAATTTTCAGCTCTACTTGCACATCTGATGAGGAATCCTCAGGATCAGTGTCTCCCCTCTCATTTTGGGCTTCCTGTAAAGAAGAATCCAAATGTAGATCATGAGAGAGCAGGGCATCCCTACTCTACAGCATTTGAAATAGTGTAAATTTGGCTGTTGTTTGCAGTGAAGTTCGATAAGCAAACAACACACCATTCAGACAGGCTGGCCAGTTCTCCTCCTCGCTCAGAACTTTTACAAGGCAGCCAATGATTGCCATGTTCTGATCCTCAAGGAGTTTAACTAGAGTGTGATGCATACACACAACCTTTTGTGTGGTGCCAGTTAATGTTCCTAACACTTGTTCTATTTTGCTGCAGACTTCAGGCCTTTGGTCTTTGATGTGCATTTGAACAGATCCATGCCGACAAAATTTCATAAAGAAACCAAGCAATGTTCACTGGGTTTATGTCTTCTAATGCCCTTGCTTCAGGCCACTTGGAGAAATGATCAACTGCAATTGCAACATACTTGTACCCTTCTTTAGTTGGAGGTAGTGCAAAGGTATCCACATCTACAATTTGCATGACACCTTTTGCCTTTGTGGATTCCAGCCTCACTGTGGGTTGTGCTGGTAGGCTGGGTTTACTCAAAGGATGGGGACTATGAGCCTGACAGTGCTTGCAGCTCTTCACAAAGGATCTGACATCATTACCTACACCACACCACCAGAATCTAAAAAAAAAGAGAAATAAAGGTGATAACTATCAAGGGATAACACAGGTAGAATATGCTAAAAAAAAAAATTATGGTTATTTTACATGAGGCCTTGGCTGCTGTGGGTATCATGATCCTTCAACTATTATCAGCCTCCTTTAGTCGTGACAATTCTATTGCTTCATGTGGCTCTCTGTTTCTGGGTGGGGTACATCCACAAAAGTTAGGTAATTCCAGAAGTGCATGATGGTCCAGATGGATATAAAATCTCATAAATGTTCGTATAACGGTTGCTGAACATCGAGAGTGAGTGTGGCGAACAGCAGCATCTTACACCCATAACAAGGCTGTGGACTGTAAGTAGCACAGACATGTAGCTGCTGGACTTTGTCTACTGTTATCACAGAGGGTACAACAGCAGCACTAACTATCACAATAACTATTCAGCTGAATGTCACTGCACTATCTCAGAAAATCCCATCAGAATCAAATTGCGTGTTCGTGGGACCCAAATCCTTGACTGCTCTGCTAATCTACACATTGGATATCTGTTATTTCACATACCCACTAATACCAGCAGATTGTCGGGTGAGACGAGTGGGCTAGAATTTTGTATTTGGCTTTGGCAAACTGGCACCAGGGTTGACTTGCTGATTGAAACTAAATTGATTTTTACTGCAGGGATCATGGTTCATGCAAGGGTTCCTAGTGCAGGGACATGTGGGCCTGTCATTCCCTTGCACCGTTGGTGACATGTGCTCATGGGTACCTGAGGAGTTATCGTGGATGGCACATGTACGACAACGGTGGACACCGGTTATCACCATTCATGCCGTTAGTTTTGAAGGGTTTATCGCCTTAGTGGGAACATGGAGCAATACATACACTAGCCCTGCTATTCTCTCACTATGCCACAGTGAAAAAGAAAGGCACTATTCACACCAGAATTCGCAATATGTTCATCTGAACGGTAGTAATGTATAGGCATACTTTTAGCGATGTTCTGAGGAAGTATTCATGGAAGTGTAATGGTGATACACTCTGTTCAGTTGATTGATGTGTTCAGTGTGGAAATATTAACATGATGTGGACGCTGACATCTTATTGTGTAGCTGGGGTCAACATGAATATCGAAATATGATTTTGAGTCAATAAATTTCAGTAAGATGGAATGAAAGATAACATAGCGATATTATGTAAAGTATGTCATTTGGTCGTGATCTTGGCAACTTTGTTGGCATTATAACATAAGCTGGGCTAAAGGCACATAGCGAGTGTCGTTTTGGGAATTACTCTATATTTTGATGAAAGCTGGCCTTAAAATTAAAAAGAAAAAATCTATATCTTCCCGAGGACAATCGTGTGTATTTCACCTGATTATTTACATGTCAAATAACTCGCACCTCTTAGCCTTCTGTCTTTAGTAGTCCTGAGGTGGTCCAGTACCTTTGGAAGTTTGGGAGAGGTAGTCGTGCGTCTCGAGTGATTCCAACGTGTCATGCTCTGGTCTTTACTGTTCTGGCTAATTTCCACATCTATTTGTTCGAAGTCTTCACGGTTATTGATGGAACAAAAATGGAAATCGGCATTGGGTACAAGATTCTAAACAAAACCTTTATTTGTTGTTGAACACAGTAATCAATAACCTTCCATGGAAATTTGCAGGGCCACTTTCAGATGGCTTGCTAGTTCCCTCAACCTAAACCCCAGAAAACACGTCTGTTCCTTTTGCACAGTAGAAAGAAACCTGAGACCATTCCACAAGAATGCATCAGACATCTTGTAAACAGTATAATGTGCAGGTGCAATACTGTAGAAGCCAGAGGTGATCAGATGTTACTAATGGTCAGTCATTATAATGTCACTGAATGATGTTCAGATTATGTTGCACAAAATGAAATATGTTAAACTTGATGGTCAGTTTTGAAAGATGTGCAAATGTTTTATCCCTAACAAATTTATGCTGTTTATATCACAATTATCCATATATTATTTTGATCAATGTACATTATCAGTAAGATGAAATGCCAATGATAACACTGAGGTGATTATACCTTCAACTGTTTTTCCAGTGGCAGACTTTTCATCCTTAGCATTCATAACATAACCTAGTTTCATCAACCAAACAGCCTGATTTTTTTAAAAACTGATATATTTGCATGAAATGTATGCCAATTTTAAAATTAAAAAGAAAAAAAAATTTACCACTAATCCCTGAATTTACATTTTATTATCATCATCATTCCATTTAGGCTTAAAATAACAAAAACAAATCACTCTTTCTGAGTTAAATGGAGCTGAATTATTGCAACCTACCTTTTCAGTACCTTGTCACGAGTTTTGTCTCAGCCTAGATGAACTGTGGGTCCAAATGCTTCTGTATCAGTGTCTGTGTTGGTTTTTATGTGACGAAAACGGAGGATTTCTAACTTCTTTTTGTCACTGATAAGAAGTTCACGTGCTGAAAAAAAAAGTCAATAAAAAAAAACTGCAACTTATAGATGTATAACAAAAAAGCTTATATATGGAAATTAATTAAACTATAAGAAAAAAAGTTGTTTATTTTTATTAAACAAAAACCGATGCTTTCGAATCTGTACATGTCGCTCAAATGACTCCTTATCCTGCATCAGAAGCCATTACAGTTCAGTGTACCCTAAGTTATGTCACAAGACGATCCTGCATCAGAAGCCATTACATTTCAGTGTACCCTAAGTTATGTCACAAGACGATCCTGCATCAGAAGCCATTACAGTTCAGTGTACCCTAAGTTATGTCACAAGACGATCCTGCATCAGAAGCCATTACAGTTCAGTGTACCCTAAATTTTGTCACAAGACTATCCTGCATCAGAAGCCATTACAGTTTCAGTGGTACCCTAATTTTGGTCACAAAGATATCCTGCATCAGAAGCCATTACAGTTCAGTGTACCCTAAATTTTGTCACAAGACTATCCTGCATCAGAAGCCATTACAGTTCAGTGTACCCTAAATTATGTCACAAGACTATCCTGCACCAGAAGCCACCAACCTTTGCTGAGCCTGTCGTGTTATAGCCCATTTTTTATGTGCAGTTGCGTTGCGGATGGCTTTCAGCTAATAATCTCAGTTATTTTTTTTATCTGTTAAACCATTTTCACACGATCTGCAAGAATATTTTTTTATTAAAAACTATTAAAAAAAAGATAATCTTTATTAGCAGTTTAAGTTTAAAAAATAAATAATACAGGTGAAAATGCAGGGTGGGAGGGGATACCTTTGTCTGTTTGATTGCTACATTTATGTAAACTGCACTAATCTATAATTTTAAAATATCTAACTAATGTCACCGTTCTTTCGTTTTCTGAATTTCTATTAAACAATTAAAGCCCCTGATACTGTCCTTTGTCTTAATTTTCGTTAGTGCCACCACCACCACTTGTAATGTGTAAGAGATTTTTCCTGGTTAGTAACTGATGATCACTCGTTTTATTTTTTTTTAAACAGTGGGCATTTCTTGGAACTATAGGTAATATCTTTAGGTTAGATTATAGGGGTTACTGCATTATTTCGACCCACTGACGAGAAGAGGGCACTGACAGAAAGAAGTTGGGGAGGATGGTGAGGTAATATTTTTGCTTTCCCAAGAACACCACCTTTTCTCTCCTATTCTTGTTAGGGCTGGACAAAGATGGTACTGCTCGGAGGTTGGTAGGCTTGCAGGAGCAGCAAGCAAATATCTAACATAGGATGATAAACCCCTTGGCGACCGGGCACCGAGCTGATGAACACACAACGGCACCGTATACCGTCATACAGTTCAGCTGGCGACACGCAACAGACAATGGAGCCCGTGCTACCTGGTTTGCCAGCCTTGTAGGTGTAGTACAGCTGGTCGTTTCTCGTAACGTACAGCCTCGACAGCTTTCCCCATATTTGATTTTTCTCCCTTACTGGCCCCTTCAGGGTACTACTTCCTTCTGACCACGTAGTTATAAGTGGCATCCAAGGAAGAACTTTGGTCTGCCGATTTGTTGGGCATCCTCTCACGACTCCCTGTAAGTATCTGTTCAGAGTGAAAGACCTCCGGATGGGAGGAGGAGGAGGAGGAAACCACACACCCCACCCCCCCCCAACCACCTAGGAAGAGGGATCGACCTACGGAGGGCGAAATCTCCTTTAATTCGGAAGGATGTCGGTCGAGACTTCCTTCGTCACTACGCGGAATCCACCAAGTTTACAGGAAGTGGGCGGCAGGTATACGCATAGGACCTGCCGGGCGAGTCGCCATCTCCTAGGCAACGCGCATCTGGGGGGTCGGTCGGTCAGTAGTGTCTCCCAGGCGGGAGGAGAGATCGATCGTTCCGGGCTCAGGTGAGTTACAGTCTGGACACACGAATCTCGATTGATATTATTCATAAAGAAGATATATTTATTCCTTTAACTGTATTTTATTATTATTCTAAGACCAGACGAATGTACGTAGTGATAGTAGTAGTAGTAGTAGTAGTAATAATAATAATAAAGGTTCTTCCCAAGGGAAGTCACCGAGTAAAACTGTCGAGTTGCTCGTACAGTTGCTCGTACATCCTTTCACCTTCAAACTCATTTTCCGGACTTTAAACCTAATTTTAAACTATTTTAAATTAATTTTATATTATTTCTCACTTTAAATTTTTGCATGTGGGGGGTGGGGACACACGGACACCACCGTGTACAATAAACGGACGGCGTAGGGAGATGAAAGGAGAGATGAAAACCCGCAATTCTCAGTTGATGAAACTATGTGAAAACATGTTATCTTAGATAGAAAGTGAAAGTCGATGATCATCTCTGTTTCCTACCCAAGCATTGTGCCTTAATGGGGGGGACGGGGGGGGGCATATTATTTTAGTGGCGAATTTGGAAACAAAAGTTTCTGGGAATCCTAGTGTGCTAGAAAGGTCCAAATGAAGCCCAGTGCACATCCATCTCCAGTTAGGGTGGCCTCGTGTGAACCCACGGTGGGGTTCCCGACTCTCTGTGGTAAGGGAAAATGAAAGCTAGTCTTGGAAACCCGCAGGACATATCGACGAAGGGTCTCAGATGGAAAGTTACGCGCAGACACGGAGCGAGGCACCCCCCCCAAGCTGTGTTAGTGAGAGTACTAAAGATCCCAATGTCTGGTTCCATCACAGACAGCTTGAAGAATAACACGCTATATGGCTACATGCATGCCATCAGCAGCAGACCATACAGTCTGTCAGGCTTAATTTCTGACATTATCACCGCCTGCCAATTTTTTTTCTTGGCACGGGATATTTATTCGAAAATTGAATTAAATAAAAAAAAAAAAAGGATCTAATTAAAGATATTGTCGAGCGCACTTTCTTTTAGCGAGGGGGAAATAACTGAATTACTATTCACAAAGAGTTGTGTCCCTTAGATTGTGAAAAATGACTAAAATTTAAAAATCCGACAATTTAAAACCTAACACACAAATGTATTATTTCCGAAAGGACCCTTGTGAATCGTGACGACAGCGGTAACGTGAGGATGACTGTCGATGATACCATATGTTTGGCAATAGCTGTATTCCCCCATCCCCCCCCACGGTTCTCTGATGTTTCCTCCATTCGAGTCTACATGCTGACAGATGCAGCCTTTGCAAGGAAACTAGCCGGCCATCCCATTCACTCTTCCAGATTGGTCTGGGTGCGTAAAATGGAATTCATTAGTAGTACTTTGTTTTTAAGAATGCACCAAGAGACATCTGGACAGCTTTCTCCTCCCCCGTCCGACGTTCCCCGTCCTTATAACAGTGCATGGCGTCTTCCGTTATGCGGCTACACTTAATATTACGCTCCATGTCTGGATCGTCATCCTTGAAGATGGTCATGGCTGAATGATTCTGCGAGCCTCTTCATAGTTAACTCTCTTGGTAGTGGTAGTGGCGGTGTCTTGCTGCCTCCCCCCCCTTCCATGATAGCCCTTTCTTGGTCGAGCTCTGGCAAGTCTTCACTTGTAATCTCTTCTGCATGAGGTAATGACAGTTCCGCGACATTTTCTTGGTCCACTTCATAGAACGATCTCCAGGATGTGGGAGGAGATATCGGGGTAACCACAGAAGTCGTCTACACACCCTGGCCTTAGTTTATAGTAGAATTTTTAAAAAAATTTCATCCCACGAAAAAATGATGTTGTCGATGGTCTGTTTAAGGTTGTAACGTTTCTATACTTCCCGGGTGGTTGGTCTGTCCTCACCTTCCGAATCAGGGATAGTAGAGCCCACGATGCACCGCAGGTAGTTAGCTTGGAGCGTAGCAACGACGCCCTGGTCCAGTGATTGTAGCGAGGAAGTGGCCTTGGGAGGCACAAACACCACCTTGATATTATTAGCCACGTCCTCGAGATGGTGGAAGAGGTGACCAGGTTCATTATCGACTAGTGGCGAGGCTTTGTTGCCAGGCTTATTTCCCGCACAGTGATCCCTGGTGGCTGAGGAGAGATAAGCTGCGATATAGTCCAAAAAAAGGACCCTCTGTCATCCAGACTTTACGGCTGGACTGCCAGACCGCTGGAGGATTGCACTTTGGGTGACCCCCTCAGATCCCTCGGTTTCTCGGTGTGGTACACCAGGCGTGGCTGGAGAGGTTGGTTCTGCAGCATTGCCTCCGAGGAGATAAAGCCGCGTGACGCCATCTTTTTTCCAAAGCAGCCCAGTTTCGTCCACGTTGAAAACTCGCTGGCTGGAGTCGCCGCCCTCCTCGATTATCCCTCTCTGAACAGGAATTTTCCCGTTGAAACGTTCTAACCACCCATGGCTGACCTTGAACGTACCAGCATCATTTTTTAGTCCTTCACCCTCTCGTTGCTTGAAATTCTCCCATATGACCTCGGCTTTCTTCTGGCTCAACGAAGAGGAGATAGGAACATTTCATTGATTCTGGTTCTCAAATCCAAATGTTCAGCAGATCAACACATTTCCTGCTTTCGTAACACGAAACGAACTCACCAGAGGTTGCGGTCTGTGGCGTCTTCTTGAGGATGTTGACGGCAGTAGATGCCGCGAGATCCAACGAACGTCTAATGGCGGCCAGTTTCTCGCCCTGTTCACTAACGTTTGGCTACGTCCAATTTTGGGTCCAGTTTCATTGCCCGGCGAAAATGTTTCTCTGAGGCAGCATCTGAGCTCGAAGAGGGTCTCTTGTCAGACATCTTGAGGATCAAATGAATTACGAAAGATAAAATAAAGGAAGCCACGATACACTTCGCAACAACAGCACAATATGGCGAATTAAGGCAGACGACTGACGCTTGGCTTAATTGAGGCAGCCGGTTTCGTGGATATCTGATGTTCGTTATAGCGAACATTCGTAAATCGACGGATACCTGTATATGCATTTACCTGTCTGGGAATGAGAAGTGTATTGAAACTACGCATACCTATTCTACGTTAGTTACATTGTTGATCACCTTTACTTAGGTACTGAACGATCCGGTCGGAACTTAAATCTCTCAGGTAGCTTATAAGAACGCGTTAATCCCTTTTAAGGTAAATGCGCCTATGTACCTTTTGTTATTCAGAATTAAAAAACTAACCACTACACGCATTTTAAAGATTGTTTTGAGAAACGGATATTCCCGATGCACCATGTTTAGAACCTTGCTGGTAGATCAAAGGAGACTCAGCGCCGGAACCTTCACATCTACTGCTAAGATCAGCACTGCGCCTCCCCCACCTAAAGGGCCAATAGACAGGTGGGAAGTATTACCTACTCGGCTTCCACATTAACCCTAACCCTGGCCGCACATGAGTGCTTGCTAGAAAAGACTTTATTAAATAAAGCATATAAGATTATTTTTTCTTCTATAGCATGGCTACATCGCATGCGCACCTGAAAAACCAGGTAGTAGAAAACGAACGATAAATACAGTACAACTGGAGGGAAATAGAGGTTCGTAAACGGAGCCGAGAAGGCGCTGATATTTCTTTGACGTTCTGCTTTCTTCTGATGCTTATAAAAGAACTGACGTTTTATTTGTAGAAGCTACGATATCTGGCAGTACCCAGAACTTAAAAGTTCTAGTATTTAAATGAATAATTCAGATAATGTGGGTGATGATAAAAGTAGACATTTGAAAGAAAACATTAAGATGTTTAACCGGCCAACTTTTATTTTTACATAAATTAGAAATTAAATTAGAGCCTTTAAAAATGTATTCAACATTTCACGTTGGAATGTTGATTCAGAAACAGATTTATGGCTAATCACGAATGCAATGTCAAAAAAAGTAAGAGCGATGTACATCAGCTACTAATGGACTCATAAATTGGATTTGTTTACCACCATACGACTTTATTATGGTCAGTCTCGAATATCCACTGCAGCTGACATTCCTCCTCCTCTGAATGCACCGAAATAACATAACCTTCAACCTACTTAACCATTTTTAAAATGTCTTTTATTCTATTTCTCAGTTAAATGTATACACTAAAGAAAGTCATTCATCATTTTCTAGCTCGAAAAGTATCTTTGTTGTGTTTTCAAGATATGCCCTCATTTGCATATTTAAAAGTAATTTGTTAAATGTCATTAGAAGATAAATTTACGCGAGTAAGATAAGGCGTTCAAACCATTATGTAGCGCGCTTGTGTGTCTGGTAAAGATTTATGGAATACCACGTGATATTATCCATCATCATTGGTAGTCTTTCGTGGTTCAGAGTCATACCAAGGAAACGAACAGTTGAGGTGGGAGTGCGTGCTGAAAGGCTTCCTTGGAGGAAGCCCAGCCATCCAATTGACGAACAGGAGAGAGAAGAAACTAAGCAGGAAGATTCATCAAACCGATCCGGCCCCAATTGGGGTTCGAATTTTTACCTTCACTTATCACTTGGCTCACTGTATGGATGTAGTTGACATTTTGTCAATTTCTTTCAATGTTATGACATTAATATGCTCTACTCTCCATCTTCAAGTACTATTTACAATTTTATATTCTGTTATGCAAATAAATTGTTGCTCGTAAGTCTCTCATTTTCTGTCAATTTGTGGATATTGTATGCACATATTTAAAAAAGCTTAATCTAATTAACTCTTGAAGAACTGATATAATTTATTTTTAAATTAAACTTTGAATCTTTTCTAGAGAAATAAAATATAAAGAGCAACGAAAGATAACAAAAATAATTTATCTACACCGGCTTCCAAATAATGTTCTCAGTCGTGGCATCAAATCGAGTCCATTTAGCTTATATGAAGCTGTAACTGAGTGGCAGTGTTCTTCGCAGCCCGCGGGTAAGATTTGGCGAGTGGCAGACAAGATGATGGAGATATCGTCTAGAAAACAAGGTGCATACCAGTTTCAGAAAGAAACGCAGCCTAATAAGTGATACAGCGTAGATGGAAGTCTGCCCTGAGGGAGGAATACTCCGCCAATTTAAAACCGGGATGCGGTAGGAGATAATTGATCACCCTCTCTTGTAAGGGTTTATTTCGTTTTCTCGTAGATATTTCCGCCGATGTCTCCCCGAACCAGCATCGCATCTTCTGCTACGACGGAAAACCACACTAGAGCTCAAAATACTAGGTAAAACACCCATCACGAAAGAAAAAGCGTGGTCACGTCTCAAATTCTCTTAGCTGCGCCAAAAACCATTATTGTAATAATTTCTACACGCGATCAGGTCAGAATTACACAATGTAACAGCAGTTTCCATGACGCTGAAGTTCGAAAACATTTGCACGGACACTTACCTGCCTAGTGTATCACGGACGGTATTTCGAACAGGTTTTTAAATGATGCTCTAGGAAAAACAAATGGTTTTTAATGAGTGTCTCTTTTTTCTTCAAAGCAGCATACGGACGACGTTGGTACATCAGGCATCCATCCATCCATCCACAGAGGACGATAATCTGGTTTCAGTTATCCTAAACCGAGCGGCGATTAGCCGCACGCCCATTGCAGGAAGTCTTTACAAGCACAATTCATCTTTAGATGTCGGCCATTTTATTGCAAATGATTGCTACTTGACGCAATGTTAAAATCATTTTCACTGTTGCCAGGGTAACCAAAAAAAAAAAACCAAAACAAACAAACATTTATTTGAGTAAATCACCAGATACTGCCAAACTTGAGGGTGGAAATGTACAGCCACGGCCAAAAGATTTGGATTAGAAATTAAAAGACTTTTTTTAATAAAGTCCAATTGAATTTGATGAATTTGCATTATAATCCTGTTACGCTAATGTACTGAAGTGCATATTGTTTTGTAGTTTTTCACATGCAGTGGAAGAAATGGCTAAATTGAAAAATGTAATAAGTTAAAAACTAACATGCGCACATATAATTTCTGAGAAAATCTTGTAAATCACGACAAAAGGTTTGACTCCAATAGAAGTATTGAAAGCAGCAGACTTGTAGAATAGTCATGGGTGCAGCATCAAGCTATATAAAGAAGATTTGAAGATGGACTTTATTATTATTATTATTATTATTATTATTATATTATTATTATTATTATTTATTATTATTTCTTGAGTAATTAAAATCTTCTGCTCATGGCTGTATACTGTTTCCTTGGAAAAGCGACAATGAATACTAATGTTTGAACAAATTCTTTCCATATTTAACGGCACCATTAAATAAAAAATGGCAGCGGCTAAAGTTACGAGCTGTCACACCTTTCTTTTAGTGTTTACAAGGTGTCGGTATATCAGCCGAGGAGTGTCGCAAGAAACAAACACTTAGTGTAACATTCGTTTTTCGCGAAATTTTCCATTTGTTTTGGCTGCAGTTGGATCGGTCATACATGGCTCTCATAATCATCATAGGTTGAAACAAAATACAAATAGTTGTTTTTCAGTACTTTTTGAACCATTATTTTTGCATTATAAAAATGCTGCATATATACAGTGAAGCTGAATTTTATAGACATTGATAAATTTTGGCTTTGACATGCAGTATGTAATATTGAAATTTCGACTTAATCAAAACTAAAAAAAGCATAAATAGTTACTTTCTACAGTGCATGCTATAAACGTTTAGGCTAAAGCTGTTGAAGTTAAAAGTCTGATAAAGGAGCCCAATTGATACACGGATTATCAAAAAAAAAAAAATTTGCAGTCATCGTTATCACTCTTGGTGATAGAAAATAGGGACAAGTTACGCTTTTGTACGGACTCAGATGCTATACTATAACAGTTAAGGCGTTTTTCAAAAAATATATAAAATAAGCATATGTTTGCTGGTCTTTTCTAGTAAATAATTTTTTCAAAATCTCAGAACAACAGTGGTTCGGCTCTTGTTTGGAACTCTCAGACCCGAGGAAGGCCAAAATATCCGTCTCGAACAACATTGAATGTGTTTACTAAAGTAGTTTTTATTTGTAGCTTGAAAACTTTCTCGTTTACTTCAATAATAAAATGAAAAACAGAAATGAGACATTTCAGTGATATGCGTAGGCTTTGGAAACACAACGCACTTTTCATAATACGAAAATACGGCTGATAAAATTAAATTTACTGTCATGCGCACTAAATGTCAGTAAGATGTAATGGCGTCACTGGATATTTGGAGCGCGAAAGAGAAGCATTTTTTTATTTTATGAAAGTTATCTACAAGATCTGCCACAGGAGTCGAGATGCTAGGACTGGAAAAAGCAGCCGGGTGTCAGAAAGAAGCCATTTCTAAAAGACGGTGCTCGTCAGCAGGTTTCCTGTATCCCGTCAAAAGGCTACAAAGGCACAATGTTTAATTATGATATAGCAGGCGGACCGACAGAATTATGGTTGCGCCATCTATGGTATCACAACTCAGCAGATACCCAGAGTGCGCCTCTAACTGGAAGAACGCCACGAATACCAGCGCTTGAGATTGGCATTACCAGAAAGGTGTTTGCTGGAAAACCCTAGCTACACGGTGTCGGCGGCAGGCTGATGCTCATTTTCGAAGTTCATCTTTTCATGAAGTCACAGTTCAATTTGCCATTTACTGTTGACTGATTCGCTGTTTACCACTGATAGTTTTCGGATTGTTCCATAAAAAGGCACAAAGATCTAATGTCCAACATGGGAGCGTTAAACACCGGTTTTTTGAAGTTAATATAGAAATATAGATTTTTATATAATACTTTATATAGTGACGTACAGCGCAGCTGGCGTTTTAGAAAGGCAGCAAGGGCGACACTGGCAGAACAGCATGTCTGTGACTGGCCAGCCCGACATCAGATCGATTGAGAGCGTGTTGGATAAGCTAGGGCGCCGGCTTCATAAGCGTAGCCGTGTACAACCGACTTGTCAGCAGCTCGCCGGCGCCGTGAAACAGCAGCAGTGAGAAAGAACACACCTGCAGCTAGGTAAGACTTCGGTGCACGTGTCATGACATTTCGTCGTTTAAGAAACTCAGCTGTTAAACAATTTACTGTCGACATAATTCTTCTTAATATTCAAAACTTCATTTCTACCAACTGTCAGGTGATTGCCACTAATGCCTATTTTACCCCTAACCAGACGCTCTGCTCGAGAGTAAATGTCACAATGCATTTATTCGTAGTCGATAGAAATAAAGAGTCTTCTGTAGCCGTAATTTACAGCCATACAAAAAGTGTATGGCGTCCAACTATTTCCTGTTTTATCCCGCGTGGAATTATTACCCGATCTCTGTGAGGTACGTGTTGCTGGTTTACCATCCAATTAGAGATAATTCAAAAAGTTTTTTTTTGACTTTCCATTTAGTTTTTTTTAAAAATAATTTTCCGGTATGAATACCTTCGAATGAAATAATACCTGCGAAACAGGAAATGTCTTTCGAGGTTCGGGCCTTCGTCTAGCTAACCGGAAGACTCCCATTAAAAAAACCATCAAGACCCTCGCAGCTTTGCGTCTATCGAGAAGCACATAAAATGAAAAAAAACAAAAAAACAACAACAACAAACTCCAGCAATATTAAAATTTCTGGGAGAATTACCGCGGCAAACATTTTTTAATGATTGTAAAAAAACAGTTCCGTACATTTAAAAACCACTTAGCTTTTCAATTATCTTTAAGACAGTTTTGTTTTCGCAACAAGACAGGCGTTGTTTACCACAAGTTAATTAATCAAACGCCTATTACAAGCTCGAATTTCATGTGATACATATTAAAAAAAAAAACCATTAGTTTAATTAATTGATTTTACTACTAACTTTAAAAGAGACATCCACTGCTGCGATAACTTGCCTCGCAGTGACGTCATGTTAAAATAGTTTGCAGAGTATCACGGGCGAGGTCATTTCTCTAGCGAAGCCGTGGGCATAAAATCGACGGCTACACTGAGTTATCTACCTTTGTTCCTAACCTAATGTCTCTCTGCTCATAAATTGTTTGAAAGAGCAAATATCGCATTCTGGGAAATTATGACGTCAAAGTATCACTTTGTCCAGACTATCAATCAAACCAAGCAGGTTATTGAAATTAAATTAGGAATTCAGAAACTTGATTGTTTTTATATATAAAAGTAAAACAATGGAAGTTAATTAATCATTTTAGTGATGCCATTTTGTCATAACCACCTTAGGAATTAAACGGCTTTCAACACTATTATTTAAAATTAAAGGGAACAGTTTAAATAGTCTGGCGATTTATATCGAACTAACTGAGATACACATCTATCTATCTATCTATCCCTTACCCCCCACAAAAGAATATATATAAGCGTACGCTATTAAAAAAAAAAAAACGGTATGAATGTTCCAAAACTGTATGTAACCATGTCTTCTAGACAGGGCAAGGGGCTTTACGAATGTTGCCTTTCTGGGAATATTTTAATGGAAAACTGCTCTAAAATTTGCAACCCGCAAGAAAACGAAAATTCCGTTTGATGTTTCAGTCCTGGGTTGTCGTGATAGAGCAACTGCGCTGAAGTTCAGATGAAACCTTCTAGAATCTGCTGCAAAACAAAATTGAATTTTTCGGTTGGTTTAGGAATTTAAGAAGATGGACGGAAGAATGAAGTAGAGTGGCCATGGCTTGTGCCCGTGTTTGCCATCTCAGCTGGTGGCAGCAGTTTCTTTCGTCTCCTACTGCCCAGAAAGAATTCTTGTAGCTCATTCAGGTAGGTGAGGTGTGTGTGTCTGTATCCAAATACTTTTTCGTCATTCTTCCAAGGACAAAAATTAGTACGAGAAATTCTACAGACAATAATTAATAGTCTGACGAACAATAAAATTATACATATAAGAGGTCTGTTGAAAAAGTATCCGACTGGGAAGTAATGATGTTAGGGAGGCAAACGTGAGCATAGTGGAGCCGCATGCCTTCATGCGCATGCGTGGTTTTAGGCGGGCTTGCTGGATGCGTCAGTCGCTGTCAGGCAGCCATCGTGTGAGGTGCTGTACTACTTACTCGTCGCATTTTCATTTCGCCCGTGATGGCGGAACGTGTGGAGCAACGATCTTGCATCAAGTTTTGGCAAAAGGTTGGGGATACCCAAGCGGAAACAATTCGAAAAATTCCAAGGCTTTTGGTGACAATGCCATGGGTGTTACCCAAATAAAAGAATGGTACAACAGGTTCAAAGATGGCTGCTCATCGGTGGAGAGTGATCAGTGTTCCGGGAGGCCGTCAACAAGCCGAAATGCAGTTGTATCGAGAAAGTGCAGACCTTGATAATGGAGGATCGTCGTTTGATGGTGCGTGAAATTGGTGATGAGGTTGGGATCAGTAAAAATTCTACACATGCAATTTTAAAGGAGGATTTGGTTTTGCGCAGAGTGGCAGCGAAATTTGTGCCCAAGCTGCTTTCTCAGGAACAACAACAACTTTGTCTTGAAATTCCGCAGGACCTGCTGGATACTGCCAACAGGGATCCTGAGTTCCAGAATACCGTGATAACTGGAGATGAGACGTGGATGTACGGGTACGACCCGGAAACCAAAGATCAGTCATCACAGTGGAAGCGCCCAAGTCGCCAAGGCCCAAAAAGGCACATCAGTTGTGGAGCAAAATCAAGGTGATGTTGACTGTTTTCTTCGACTACCAAGGCGTTGTGCGTCACGAATACCTACTGCAAGGACAAACAGTTACAGAGGAGTACTATCAGGAAGTCCTCCGACGTCTTCGTGATGCAGTTCGTCGGAAGAGACCGTATCTGTGAGCCTCGCAAAACTGGCAGCTGCATCACGACAACGCCACGGCTCATTCATCGCAACTGATCCAAGGTTTCTTGGCAAAGAAAGGCATTTCGCTCATTCACCAGGCTCCCTACTCTCCAGACATGGCTCCTTCTGACTTCTGGTTGTTCTCAAAAATGAAGATGCCACTGAAAGGCTCCCGCTTTGATAGCGGAGAGGACATCATGCGGAATGCGACGGCGGAGCTGAGAGATATTCCTGAAGAAGCATTCCAGACGTGCTTCGAACAGAGGAAGGATCGCTAGGCTAAGTGTGTGGAGGCACAAGGGGCCTACTTCGAAGGGGATTAGCAATTGAACCCCACCATATACGTAATTTTTTTCCCCCAGCCTAAGGTCGGATACGTTTTCGACAGTCGTATATATATAAAGAATTGCAGCAGATGTAATGCCCGTGTGTTAAGATTATATAAACTATTCTTTTATTTTAAAGCAGCGTAAGTCTTCTTAAAGTTTTAATTAATAATTTTAAGGTAAAAAAAACCAAAAAAACCATGTACTCCCCTAAAATATGTTTATTTATTTATTTTCAAAGTTAAAAGTTCTTAGGGTCTTCATTTTTTAAATGAAACAGCGGCCGGTCTGTGGTCCAGTGGTCCTCAGCTCAGTTACTATGACTGAGGGCCGAGTTAGATTCCCGGTCGATATATAATCTGTTTGGCGCTCCTCTCAGACGTGTACTTTCTCGCTCTTCGTCACCAACTGCTCGTATGGTTTCTTCCAACAACTAAAAATGGTTTCCTGGTTACACATGGTGGAGGTGCCGTGGGTAACTATTGCCTGGCTTTCACCTTGACGGCTGCTCCATAACCCCGACCGTACGTGCCCAGGTAATTCGATTGGTTAGTACCCCACACCTTTCCTCTTCTGGTTCAATTCTCTGATACGCCTTTAGGCTTCGAAATAGAAGCGTGGGTTTTCCAAGAAGAACCACAGCAGCATTTTCAATAAACGAGTTAACCTTCTCTATAACTGAAAGACACAAACGTTTGTCTGTATCAACTCATTTTAAGTGAACTTCAGGCTAATCACCTCTCGATCCTTCACGTGCAGAAGAAACTGCGATTTTCCCGGCCAGAGGGCGACGAAGGTCATCGTGCGCGTCTTGTGCCGGACTGGGAGAAGCTTGGATCCTGACGTCACTGCTTTTTCTGTCTCACTTTAAAAGAATTCCAGACGACAGGGTAGCGGACTCGGAAATATCGACATGGAAATAATTGGTCATTTCCTCTGAGTCTGAAAATTTGTGACAGATAATTGCAACACACACTAAAGTCTCGAATAATAAGTAGTACATAGAGTGTCTCACAACGGATTACTGACTGCATCGAATTATAACATATTGATTAGATTGATACAACAAATTTTTTTTCATTTTTTTAAAAATAGTATTTCATAGATACATCTTTTGACATTTTCTCTAAAAAAAACAAAAAAACAACAACAACAACAACAACAACCGGAAATTCACTTTTTGAGTTTCAACCATTTTATGATCCTTAAAATGATAAGAATTTATTCACTTTATCTCGTTTCGATCCAGATTAGAGTGAAATGGTGATTATCTTAGTAATACTCTATTGTCAACAAAACTGCATGAACATCCCACAAATCCTTTAAGTAATGAAAATGAACTTTCGACAATGGCTGAAAATCACAGTTATGGTTAGCAGAGTTCCATTCTTCTGTTTTATCTGCGGGGCGGTGAATGGAGCCCACAGAAAGAAGTCTGTCACGAAGTCTTCAGGGTTAACGTTTCAGAAGATGCGTGTTAAAATTGTAGAGGGGCCATTCAGAATTTTCGGTGAATAACCGAAGGAGCTTATACATATATATACATATATATATATACACACACACACGCACACGCGCACACATACACATACATACCTGTGTGTGTGTGTGTGTGTGTGTGGTTCCTGGAGTGTTATTAATGCATGACCAGCCGCCCTTCGCAGCAGGAAGAGCCTCTGCTCTGTTGCTGAAATCAACAAGCTGACTTCGCCGTCGGGTACAAAGACGACTGGAAAGCCAAAGAATCATCAAAAAATAGGGAGACGAACGGTGCTCGCACAATTTACAGCAAATTTTTGAAATCACCGGAAACATATTTCTAAGAAATATGCGTTTTTTTGTTGTTTTTTTATCAAATGCACATTATCGACCCTAAACTAATCGGAAGAAATTGCGGGTTCCTTTGCTTAAAAAAAAAAAGTTCTACCGAATGGTAAAACCAAGGAATCAGCACCACCGTCCAATGAACCAGCGCATCTACCATGAGACGCCTCAGTATAATAAAACAGTGGATACTCTAGTTCTTTAACAGGAAGTCATTTTTTTACCCTCGCCGGTATATTTATGGGAATAGGGAACTGATCCCGACAGAGTAGTCCCGTAAAATACGTTTCCAAAGTTTCGCGTGCTGCATGAACCTTGCGTAAAAAGGGAAACGTATATTTACTAGATTACTCTGTCGGGATCAGTATCCACTCCCCACAAATATACCGGCGAACTCCTCAAAGGGTTAAATCCGGCGTTCATTTACTTCATTAATTCATTTATTTCTTCTCTTTATACGAAGTCATTTCTTGACGACTGCTTTTAATTTCGATACGGTGAGCAGGTCATCTTCGTGGTTGAAGGGCCGAGTGATGAAGTTTCTCTCTTGTGTTTCACCTCAGCTGCAGCGCTCGACTGTCAGCGACCCTAAGTCAACTTCACCTACATTAAAAAAAAAAACTAGTATCTGGTATAAACTAGAGGTTACAAACTGTGAGCGCAGGAACTGGCCAACCCACGCTATTGCGGCATCTTCCAGAAGAAAGCGGGAGGCCGATAAAAGTCATCAGCAAATAGATACTATTAACGGTAATCTGTGAGTTCTTCAAAATAGGGCTTTTCTTTCCAATGGACTTACGGTTTTGTTTTTGTTTGAACTTAGACTGTAGGAATAAATTACATAGCCTGTTCTATTAAACTGTATCCGACAAATCCGAAGGCTTTGATTATAAAAAGTAAAACAAAATAAAAGCCAATGAAAAGATATAATGTTGTCGTTATGGGAAGACACTGAGCGTGCCTGTATCCAACCAGGAAGAACCTACACAGAAACAATTTACAGAAATTATTTTTTTTTAAAATCTAATGAGTTGTAATGATCGATAATAAAGATGCAATTATTGGGCACTGGCGGCGTTAGACACCGCAATTGTATGCCAATATTTTTTGTTGTTGTTGCTATTTCCAATGGCAGTGATCGTGTGGCTGATCAGAAAAATATTTTAAAAATTACAGAATCTATTTAAAAAAAAAAAATATTTGCCACGATTATCTCTTTTGGAGTCACTCACATACATACCATTAGACAGGTGTTTTATCACGTAAATGCACCCATTTCTGGTGTGTGTGTGTGTGTGTGTGTGTGTGTGGGTGTTTGCGTGCGAGCGAATTGGCCTGGAGTATAATAATTTATCCAAGCTGTTATTAATGTATGTTAGTTTGTTGCTGAAATAAGAAATAGAGAAAAGCAATAGAGTAAAATTCTTTACGCCATAACTTGATCAGCCGCCTCTTGAAACAGGAAGCTCTACTCTGATTGTTACTGAAATCAACAACATTTTGTTTTGCGCTCTAGTTCAGCCCTCTCTCACCTGCATGAGAGCTTCCTTGATTTCGCATTTTGTCTGGATGTAAAGGGTCTATCATCAGTTGATAATGCAGATGCTCCTACGGGTACTCGATCGGAATCATCTCATGGCTTGGTGGTATTCATAGAAGAAGGTGGATGTCATGAATTATTCTTCCAGACTGTGGTCACGCGAAAACTGCGAAATACAGTATCATATCTTTCTGAAAAATTTGAGCAGCGAATCTCAGCAGCCCTTGTTGGTAGAATGGCAAAAATGCGTCTTCAAAATGTTAATGTACCTGGCAGAATTGAGACGTCTTTCGGCAAAATCCAATTCTGTCTTTCCATCATGCCTGATTTCAGCCATGACACCCCCGCTTCTATCCCTAACCGTGGGTCGAATGTGTTTGTTAGGTCTTCAACCCAGGTATGACGCCAGGTAAGAACAGTTGAAACCTTGAATCTTCTGAGAAAAGTATATATCTACAATGCTCAAAGGATCTTTCCAGTCACGACCCCTGATCCAATCTTTCGAAGCGTTTTATCCCTACGGGTCAGAAACGATCTGTTATCCGCCATACATCTGTAGCTAAGTCGGTGGATGCGACACTGGACCGTTCTTTGGATAATATCTGTTGCATGAGCGATGTCAGCGAAACAATCTTGACGGTGATTGTGGATCTGGTACGTAAGGGCCTGTCCTTGTCTCGATGCTACTGTTGAAGGATTTCTACGCTTCTACGTCGAGGTCTTGGGCGCCTTGTCCTTGACTTTGGCCCAACCACGAACGGCCTATAACACGATTCCGAGTAGGACAAATAGCGCAAGGTCCGCCGCCCAGACCCATTAATTTATACTTCAGACAAATTAAACCGGTAGGCCACTGTTTATATATATATAAACTATTCCCGAGTGTCTTACATAAACACCTGCCATTCACCATAAAGTAGACGTTTATTTTAATAAATAATCACAGGATGCCAGATTGTTTAGAACATATTGCACACTGTCTCGTTTGTCTGGCTCGCTTCTCCGCATAATCTGTTACCGGTGCAGGTGTGCACAAATCTGTTTGTTTGCGTCCGTCCAGAGACGGTAGGAAAATGAAATAGGGTACCCTCGTTACCAGCAGCCGAAATAAAACAATGAAGCCCTATTCTATTTTACCAAATTTCCTTTACGTAAACGACAATTATTAGAACTACCCTTTCCCTTTCTTTCTCCTCCTCCCTCCCTGTCACTCTCTGTCGGCCGCCAACGAAGACTCCATCTACTTATTCCTTCCTCGGGTCAACTTCACATCCGCCTCTCTTAGCCGTGTTACCGAGAGCGGACATTTCTCTCGGGCGGCTTTTACCGTGGCGGTCAAGCAGCGACACCGGCGCGACCCTGACAGAAGTCCGCTGCGGAATCACACCAGTCGAGCTTGGACTCGCGCGGTTCCTTAATACCATCAAAGGCTGGTGCCGTCGGATTTAACTAGAATGCGAAGCGCTAGGCGGTCACTGGCTTCCAATTACGATTCTCGAGGGGTTCCGGAAAGGGGTGGATGGGGTGAGATCGCGCGCCCGACAACCGTTGCTTATTCGACAATAGATGAATTGTTATCGGCATCGGAACCTTCATTATTTTCCCACTTTATTCCTCCCGGATGACGTATCTACGTTCGCGGACCAGACTACACCTCACCGGCGGCTGCAGCATCGATAAACGATAATTACCGCTCGCTGGAACATTCTATACCGGCTGCATTCAGTGAGAGCAGAGAGTCATACAGCGCGGTCTGGCGTACCTATGAAAAAGTAATAATTACATTTTTTCCTTCTTTTCCGATAACGATTGCGGCTAAACGCCCTTAGATTGAAAAGGAGAAGGGATCAGGCGCTGCAGCTTCAGGCCTCGCTCGCGCTCTTCACTCTTTCACTTCCAATACAGAAACACGCGAAGCGAGTTCTCGTTGATCGCGAGATACTCTCCTCAACGGCAGCAGCCAGAAACACGTCCTGATTCTAGCCTCAAGAGGACCCAGATTTGGAGTGCGCACATTTCGGAGAGAGGTTAAAGGGTTAAATCTAAAAAAAAAAATAAGCGAAAACAATAACAAACCGTAAGAAAACGAGAACGTGCGGAAATAAACATCAAAATTTTTTTAAAAAAATCAAACAAATGTAAGAAATCACGCGAGATTATCGAGACATTCAGGAATTTTAGGTTGCAAAAGAATCTGTAATATTTCCATAAAATTTTATAAAATAAATAAATATTAATAAACCACTTAAAAGTCGAACAGAAATGCTTATGTGTCTACTCTACAACCATTACCCATCTTTGATTCGCTTTCCCGTTTAGAAGCGAGGGGGATGTTGATCTCCACGTTGGTCACGAGATTAGGGGTCGTGTACTTACATACTGAGTATGTTGCACGACCACCTCTTGGCATAGGAGACCACCTGCTAAAGTTACTATCAGAACTCTTCTTTTTATAGACGTAGTAGAAAATCGGAGTATCCGGGATAAACCCACGGGGGGTGGCCGGTGAAGGCGAAAATAAACTATGCCTGAGAGCTACGCCAAGTCGAGCCGGTCCAGACTTGGATTCAAACCCCGGTCCTCACCCTTAGCAGCGCGCATCGGCTGATCCAACGAACCACTGCGCAGCAGAAATACCGCAGACATAATATTTTCTTTAAAAATATCAGATATCTAGATTCACTACTTTACTGAGATGTGCATGTTTCAAATTGGCGTTCAGGTAAATAAACACCTCTGGCCTGATGCAGAACTTGAACGTAGTCTGATGTGTTCTCTTTTTTGGGGGGGCGGGGAGGTTAGAGAAAAGGGTATTAAAAGGTGAAAGTAACGGATACAGGGATAATCTGATTGCCAATTATTTGACTTGAACTTTAAAAAGCTCCGAAACAAATGATGACACATTGATATTGTATTTCTGGTGATTGGGACCATTCGATTAAAACAAACCTTTTAGAGTATTTGGAAAATAGTTTTCTGCCTATTGCTCGGATAAATCTGTTTGGTGTTAATTTATTTCACAACAGAAACTTTTAAAGATTCCTTATTTATTTAGTGTCTATTAAACTAAAAAAAAAATCGTAACGTTATTGGTAAGAACGAAGCAACGGTGATAAAAATAGAAATATAAAATAATAATTCTAGTAAAGGCACAATCTGGAGTTTATTTTTTTTACAGCTGATGTGATCTACGTATATTGTAATAATTGTGCCGAAGCTATATCATCCTGTATCGAGAACGACCAAATTGTTGACTGTTTCACGCGGACAACGTCTTACATAAAAACGGTACGGTATCGTTAATGTCAAATGGGATACGAGGGAACTGGTGCACGCAAACCTCTGGGGGAAATGCAGCAATTTGCTAACGCTTCAATTTTGATAACACGTATCTTCTCGTTTCATTCTTTCTCTGTTATTAAACCATTCTGAATTAATAGGAAAGAGAGAGAGAGAGAGAGAGAGAGAGAGAGAGAGAGAGAGAGAGAGAGAGAGAGAGAGAGAGAGAGAGAGAATTTAAATTGTATTCGCTGAGTTATTGATCACCGACCGCGTCCACGAATGGTTCAGATCCCGGTCACCAGAGATAAAAGGTTTTATTTGCTGTAAATGTCAAAAGCGTCTTGACAAAATGTTGGAGAGCGACAATATATTTGGGTTAAATATAAGCATACACCGTACAATGGTTATTCGCGTATCCGTCAGTGAGGTGAATCTTTCAGAGAACAAGCTACCGACCACCTATTTTTACCTTTTTATCTTTGCTTAATTGTTGCAATATCGAAGGGCAATTTGTCCTGCATTTGGAAGTTAAGAAGCAGTGACGCAAACTGTCACTAGTTATTAGATCAACAACGTGTTCTGACGCGCGCAGAAAAACCGGAAGAGCAGAACTGTCAGGGTCTGATCTGTTTTATCGCTACCTGAGAGACTGAAAACTTCCGCAAGTTGGTGAAAAATATTATGCAAATAAAATCGCGTCTAGACGACTCATTTATAAATTAAATAAATACGAATGCAAATAATGGATACGATGTGACAAAAAAGTAAAAATTTCTGGAAAAAAAAGGGACAAAAGATTTAAAAATATGGAAAAAAAAGAGATAGAATTCAACAATTGAAGCAAAAACAAAATAAATCCATGACAAACAGTTTTGGGTGTGTAGGATGTTCCGAAATAGATAAATAAAACAAAAGCAAAACCAACTTTTAAACTAAGAAGCCACAATAAAAATCAAAAACAAAACATATGTTGCTTTTAAATATTTTAATAAGGATGAATACTTGAGGAACTTGTTTAAAATTATAAGCAGTTCGTATTTCTTTATACTGATCTAGTCGCAGTTACACCTTCTAGGAAAAGACCCTAAAACTAATAAACTATGCCATTAACATAACTACAACAAACCAAAGAGACAGCAACACCAACAGGGATAGGTGCACGAACAATAAATTAAATAACAAAATCAACAATAATTTTAAAAGGGTCTTTTTTTTTATAAATGACCTTCCGATAAGGAAAATTTCTTAAAGCTTTTGAAAATACCTATCTTTTTGCGGATTTACAAGTTTTTATTATGTGATTAACAGACATTTGTAATTAATAGTATTAGTTTTGAAATAACTAATTTTCAGTCAAACGTGGCGTTGTTTATTTCTTTGTGTATATTGATGTTTAAAATTGGTGCAATCTCGATGATGGATCGTAGCGTCGCGTGCTGAATAGGTTCTCAGCCGGCATCGAACGCAGATCCTCGGTCTTAATATAAAATATCGTCTTTTTCTTTTATGCTTTTTAAAAAAATTCTTTTTCTTTTGATATCTCCCCCTCCATACCATTAGAATTCAATGTTTTGATTAGTTTATACAACTGCATTAAATCACTTGACGTAAACACAAAATGTTACCGCCACCGAGTCAAACACGGCACTTTTTAAACATCTCGCCAATGTTTACCATAATTAAAAGCTTTTACCATCTTAATTCTTTACTTGGTGTAAGCGCGATTCTAGAACGCTCACTTCTTGGCGCAGTCGTCATTAAAAGCATCAGGCTAGAAATATTGCTCTGCAAGCCATCGCCCACATCACGATTACGGTTCTCTTCGATGGTAGTCTTTTGTTCGAGCCGATATTGCTCTTGTAGTACGCAGACCGTCAACGTTAAATTGTGTATAAATTAGATTGAGAGATGGATCAAAAGGCAGAACTTTATAACTAACACTTTCGCAAAGGCAACGAACTTGTGCTTGTGATCTAGGTCTTTTTATTGTCAAATTGCTTTTTCCACGTTTTTATAGAGATAAAACAAATCCCTTAAAAGATGCCGCTTTTCAGATGTTCTCAACAGAAACTGTTATTCTTTAAGTTAGGACATAAAGCCATCATAAATAATGTAATTAAAGGGTTTTCCAGTTTTTGGAGTTAATCTTTTTTTTGTGTTCTTTTCAAAAGAGAATAAAAAGAAGAAACGAATGAGTGATGGAGCAGAGGGTTTGATTTTACGATCAGCATTTCGGCTGATGGTCGGTGCATCACTCATAGTTGTCCGGATCATTGAATTAAAGCAAATTTTACCCCCAAAAGGCACTGAGTAAAGGTTTGATAGTTCACCATTTATTTAGAACTAGTTAGAAGGTACACATGAATCTGTTGCTGACGTTATTGTTGGTTCCATTCCAGACCAGAAAAAGAGAAAAAACCGTTTAGTCTTCGAGAAAATTGAAATAAACAAGCACTAAGTTTATTCAGTCTGGTAGCCATAGTGCAATTTTTAGAATTTCTGAAAAAAAAAAAAAAAACATGCGTTGCATAAATTTATCGATATTCTATTGCAGATTTTATTTTCCTGAAATTAAATTGTGAGAGCTCAACGTAAAACGGAAATCTCCATCAATTGTTTGCTAATCTAGAACTTGCAGTAAATTCATCCTTTTAATCCTTCACTACTAAAACCCGTTGGCAATGCTTGCTGCTAAAATCCGAGGTAGCTTCCGTTTTCGATCGTTAGATTAAATACTGGAGTTTCACTAAACTTAGCGTTAAATATAATTATCGGTATTTGTAGATTGAACGGACAGTTGCACGAATTCTGTTAGAACAAAAAGTGGCCTGAAATACTTAACGATATATGACATACATAACCTTTTAAACTTATTGTAAAATGGGTCATGCAATATATGCGTCAATGAATTTGCTTGTTGCAGAATGACGTCGTTTACCTACTGTACAAGTGAATCTGTCGCGAAAAAAACAAAAACATTTTGTGTTGAACGGTAAGAGAGATATAGAAAATGGAAGTGTCCGGGTGATGGTGGAAATCATATACCAGTTTCATGAATGTACATCAACATTCAAGCCAATGATTTTACAGTAATAGTATTTGTTTCTTTATCGACATATTCGAAGTCATTTTTTGTTATTTTGCAGCAGTCTGATAGCATGAACTCAAAGCGGCTAGTTTCCTTATTATTACTATGTATAAATGATGAGTAAGTAAGCTTTGAAAACGCTCACAACGATAGAAAACACAAACACTTTACCAGCAGTTTAAAACCTAGGGATTCAAGTTCAGATATTCTAAGCATATTTTTCCGAATCCAATCGTTTCCATGGGTTGCAGGTCATAAGTGTTAGTATTGACAGAAGTCAGAAAAGCATTTGTACCGATGGCTGCCCTTCCTCACTTTCTCACGCAGAGCGTATGAGGTTCTGAGCTTCATGGAAGCACTCAAGCGATAATCAGCACCAGAACTATTCTTTTAGACATTAAAGGAAAGCGGGGGGGGACTGGCGAGAAGCAACAATGCAAAGAGTGTACACCAAACCGACACAGTATCCTCGATAACAGAACTCGCCTCTCCAACATTAGCAGTCCGTCCAGTAGTTTACCACCATCGGACTACCTGCCTCCCCAGGTCATAATGGCCGGAGTGGGAATCTGTGCTAAGATATTAAAGAAAAGTCCAGTTGAAAGGAAAACTGTGCATCGCTTTCTGGTCCACAGCAACTGGTACAGCAGTGACATATCAATGAATGAAAGTCCGTCATGGAACAACTATGTTAGTTTAATACTTTTCTGATTTATCTGACTAATTTTATATATTTATACGCTATAAGCAAATGTTAGGTATCTTTCTGTCGTATCGTTCTCCGCTTCTCTAAAACGTAATTAACTTTTTTTTTTTTTGAGAATATAAAATTAAATTTGCAAATTTATAACAAAATCTTTCTGTTTTTTACTATTCAGATCTGGTTGTGATTACTGCATTATAAAAAGTAAAGAATTTAATTAGTAGAATTTTTTTTATTAAATCTGCATGTATTTCAAAATGTTTAGGCAGCTTTGCCCCTTTTCTTGAAATTCTGTTTCATTAAAAAAAAAATTGAATTAATTATTTTAGTCTTAATATTAAAGAACTATTTCAAACCTATTCATTTTAGCTTTTTAATTCAATTAACTATTTTTGTTGACTAATTTGTTTTTTTGAAAATTAAGTTTAGATTTTAAAATTTCTTAAATGGAAGCTGGGAAATTATAGATTTTGTTGGACCTTGCAAATACCTCGGGCGTTTCTCTTTGAATTTCTTCTTGGCGCATTAACCATAAACGCTTACTAGATTAAAATTTCTCTTAAATATGATCTTTTAGATATTTAATAGAAAAACCATAAAAATTATTTTCCAAAAAGGGACGACACGATTTATTGTTTTAGTTAATATTCTATACAGGAAAATTAAAAGAAAAAAAAAACGTTAACAGAAGCCGAGTTTTTATTGTTCAATTCTGAAAGAAAATATTTTCACTGCGCGAAATAAGATTTCTTTTTAGTGTGAAATTAGGGATATAAAGCGGGTGTTTTTTTTTCTAAAATAATCTAATCCTGATTGAAAGAATCATAGTTGTCTTGGCAGTGAAATCTCCACTGTACTGATTGCCAAAAGTTAAGTGACAAACAGAATAAAATAAAAATATATTCAAAATTATTGAAGTTTTATTTACTAAATAATGAACACAAACTCTTCATTATGAAAAACAACGGGATCAGACCAGGAAGCAAGAAGAAATTCTAACATAAATATATATAAAAATGAATTAATCAATAGAAGATTTGGTGGTCGTACATGACTCACAGCGGTTTTGCATGCTGCTTGTAACCATATCAACAAGAGCCTTGGTAAGTAGAGTTTACTCTCTAGCAAAGACGAGGGCATTTTTTGGAGTGACTATGAAGGAAGGTACACATCTAGATCATTTCAAATAACCTAACTAGGATTTAGTTCAAGAAAACATAGTGGATATATCATGAGGGTGATGGTTTAATCTCGAAGATATTGGTCGATTACATGTGCCCTCTGCGGACGAATATTATCAACCATTAAGATGAAGTTATCTCGAAACGCACCTGCATATAGTCTGACGTAAGCACCAAGAATGTTAGACTACCTGTCTAAAACACAGGAAGGTCTGTACGTCCGCCGTAATAATTCTTCCTCAGACTAGCGCATCTGCGCCACCGTAATGGTTCATGTATATGATAGTTGAAGGTCTCACGTGTTTACCAGGTGAGTAAATGCTGTTAGCCACATTATCACAAGTGAAAAAAAATCTAATTGAATTTATTAAAAAAAACAAACAACAGACAGACGATCAAGTTTAAAATAGTCTCAACTTATTTGTTTAAATATGGATTTAAAACTGTCCCCACGCTGCTTATGTTTAACAACAAGAGAAAAATGAAAGTGGATAAACTTGATACACGGACTAAAACTTTCAGATGGCTGCAGCTTCTTGCAACAAGCAACGTAAACAGGGTCTCTTGTTGCCAAACCATGAAGCAAAAGGAATCTACTTTCTCTAGAATAATGCGCTAAAAAGCGGATGGCATGAACTCAGAAACAGGCCGGTTTGTGGTAGAAGCTTTTCAGCCCCTGCAGCCCTGACTGGTCAAAAACGTTCTCTGATTCTTTTATTTTGTTTTTTTGTTTTTTTTTATTCTTAGCCAAACCATGACGCCTTTTCTTTCAACAATTACGCAGTGTAACATCTGTGTCAGTTCAAATGGTTCTCTTTCGATTTGTACTTTGTCTTCATAGCTAAGATTCTCATTGCTCAATCTGGTTGTTTTTGCAAAAATCTTCGTGCGCAAGTAGTATTTTTCATACTCTCTAATTCAGGTCTATCAACGTAATTATTTTTAAAGTTCAGGTTAGATGCTATTGAAATAAGAATAATATATCTTTAATGCTAGAGAATAAATTACTTCATAATTAATTAACCAGTTCATATAGTGTTATAATAATTATTTCCTTTTAATATGCATTAATTTTTCTGTAATATCGAATTACCTATGTTGTAATTATACACTTATCAATTTTAATGTTACAAATTATCTTTTGTCATGACATTTTAACTTGATAAAGGTATACGAGGTCTGTCCAAAAAGAAAGCGAACTTTTAAAAAAAAACAAATTTATTGCTTTACTTACAATTTAATCAGACTCGTCTCCTCCAAATAGTTCCCCCTCTGTTGATACACCGCTCCCAACGTTTATTCCAGTTTTGGAACGCGTTTTCAGGGATAGTGCGCAGTGCTCGTAGCGAATTTTCTTCGATCTCTTCTATCGTCTGAAATTGGTGACCTTCCAGGGTTGATTTCAACTTTGGGAACAAAAAAAGTCCGCTGGGACCAAATCCGGAGAGTAGGGCAGCTGGGGGACGAGAGTCGTCTCGTGCTTTGCCAAAAAGTCACGGATAAGGAGTGACTCGTGAGCAGGTGCGTTGTCGTGGTGCAGCATCCAGGTTTTGTTTTTTTGCGGCTACACGATGCATGTTCAGTTTTTCTTTTAAAATCACGTGGCACGAACTCTTACAGATGCCTACTTCTTCGGAAACTCCACGGACAGTGAGGCGACCATTTCCACGGATCACAGCCCGCACTTTCTCGATGTGATCGTCGTCCGCTGTCGTGGAAGGTCGTCCAGATCTGGGATTGTCTTCGGTGGATGTTCTTCCCGATTTGAAACACTGGTGCCACTCGTGACATTGCGTACGGCTCAAACAATCCTCCCCGTAGGCCCTGGTGCAACATCAGAAAAGTCTCCGTAAAAGTTTTTCCCAATTTGAAACAGAATTTCACACAAACACGTTGCTCCTCAAGATCCTTCGTTGTTCAACTTGCGACAAATCGCCAACTGCACTAGACATACGTTCACTCCAGCGCGTGTAGATCGATGACTAACCCACGTGGCGTGATGCGGCTATTATTAGACTGGAAGGTCAAAGTCATCGATACACAGCACTGCAATTGTGAGCACGCTGCGTCGGCTGGTTGGCGCGCTGCTTTATAAGTTCGGTTTCCTTTTGGATAGATCTCGTATATATATATTGAGTATCAATACAAGCGTTGTTCATTTAAAATATTTATATAGCTTCGAGAAAACAGTGTTAACATTTCTTTTATTTCTGGATTTTGTCTTCATTGTTACATTTTTCTTACAGAAACTTTTCAGGATCCTCAGACTCAAAATACTAGTAATTATTACTCCGAGGAGCTTTTAGACAAAAACCCTTTAACCTTTCAGTTCCTCACAGTCTGCATTGCGATGTTCAAGTACCGTAGGCACTCTTCTACATTTTAATGTTCAGACTGGAATTCATGGTTTACGCTAAACTTCCCTAAGGCAAGCGGTTGCCGTTTACAATGCACATTCTAAAGGGCAGTTCTGTTAGAGCTGAAATCGTGTTTGGAAGCTCAGAAACATTTTTTTTTGCATTAAGAAACCTTTCAAATTTCTCGAAAACTCGACTCTGTAGCATACTTGATTCGTATTCTTTAAAAACTAATTTAACCCAGTAGGGAAAGCATTTCCATGCTTAGATGCTTAGACTGGCCTCAATTGTACCTCGACCCAAACGTTCAATTGTATCGGCTACCGTTCAACTTTTATTTTAATTAACCTTCTTGTTATTAATATTCAACCATCACATGCTTGGCATAATTAAAGAGTAAGCAGGTTAAAAAAGAAAATTTGAAGCGATAAAACTTTTTTATACTACAGAGACAAGACGAAGTAATGATGTGAAATACGTGAATACACCTCAGTTATAAATGCACGTCATAAACTGACAGAATGGACAGGTCAAGTTGGAACTACGCTTTACCTTATCTTGCAAGACTAAAAACATTGATTTTTTAAAACTGTAAAGAATAAAAGAATACTGAGACTGCCAGATTTATGCTTAAGCTTGAGATGCATAGTATTACTGGTGCAAACGAGAAATATGTTTGGATGGATTTTTTTTTGCTGCTAACGAGAAGAGTTCAAATAATTTTGACTGCATCAGATATATAACTTTTTCGTTATATTTTTTTGCTTCCGTAACTATTGTGTCTGCGATGGAGTGGGCCAAAAGCACCCATTAAAATCTTCTGGTCATTAGAAATGTCTTGCGGGATGCAACAACGATTTTTTTTTTCCGTAATCGACTCGTGCTAATGGTTCAGCTGTTATGTGGCGGAGCCACCAGTTATTCCCCGCGAACAGTCACTTTCACTTTCAGCTTGTACTTCATTGTTAATTTTTCGACTTGTCTTTGGCTAAAGTTTGAGGGACTGTCTCACAATCCATTTTTTTTAGTGAAAGCCGATTTAGCAGGGAGAGAAATAATCGATATTTTCATCTTTAAAAAATTTATTCAAAAAAGCAAACTTGAAATAATTAAAAAAAAAAGATTTCCCCTAACGAGCCCAGAGAGAACAAAGTAATCTTTCTGGCGAGTAAACCGATACCTCGCCAGTCGTCTAGTGCGGTCATGTAATTTACCAGTGAGACGTCACTAATAATTTCCTCGGTGAGCAACTGATAACGCATGCACTATAGACTAGATTATCTCCTTGCACGTCTCAACTCACTATGTTTTCAGGTAAGTTTATTGCTTGTGTTGTCAGTAGGAAAACAAAATAGGAAAGATGGTTTCTTTTTAAATATCAAACTTAGTTTTCACTAAAAATATGCAAAGCAAATAAGTATTTTGAAAAATAACAAAAAATAGTTTGTAATTTTTTGTTCTGACGGTAAGAAATGTTTATATGTTGTTGAAGAATTCTATAGCGTTTACTTTATTATTTAAAGTTACTAAGTTTTATTTAAATTGCACACATACTTTTTGACACGAGTTCTTTTCGGCCTTCTTCGCCAGTCGGGCGCATATGGATTTTCTCTGGCATCTAAAATCGACCAATATCTAATAGGCGCTTTCACTCGTGTGGCCTCTAGCTGAAAAGTAGTTGCGCAACCCACCCAGTGGGTAAGCACGCACCCCGCAACCAAAATATGGATCCGCAACCCTTCCCTTTGACAGAAAAAGTTATTAAAATTAAAATTTAGTAAAATAAGCCCCGTGCAGAGTAAAAATAGTATAACAATCTCATGCTTTAGCCTATTCTATAAACAACAACATAAGTGTTGGATAACATATGTTGATATTTCTATTCCGATTATAAAACGTGACTAACTTATACTTTATAACTATAAGTGACTTTAGGCACCGTTAAGGAAAAACCTGGGGTTTCGTGATCTGCTGTGATTCTGTTTGTTTTGTAATTACCGGAATGTTTCCCCACTTTTCGTGCATCTGACTGTCGATAAGCCCGCGTTGCTGAATACACTACTCAGCTTGATCGGTTTAGCGCACACTTTTATGGTGTCAGGTAAGACAGTCTCTGCAACCCTCCCTTCAAAATGTCTCTTTCCGCACAATATTTACTGAACCAGGTCCTACTATCCAACCAGAAAGAACATTCCACGAATCGGCCAACCTTTCACAAACCTACATTTTACTCCAAGACTTCAATAATTTGACCTGGTGGTCCCACTTACCAAACATCAGTAGATTCTTAAAATCTACAGTTCTTATATTTTAATCTCTTCAATAAAAAACTCTCCTTATTTGTATGTTATAACAGACTTAGAAAAATGGAAAATTCTAACGACTACTTTCATGATGGTGATTTATCATTGGACTGTCTGTCTTTGAACCAGTCTCAAAGTATCCTACTTTTACGGAAAGTAGGGTTACATGCGTATTTTAAATGCGATTTAATCAACGCCTTGTATACTAGAGCCATAATGTTCTTGTTTCAGTTTTAATTTTCCTCTTCAACATCTTTGCTTTATCAAACCATCGATCCAATTTTAATTTTAAAGAAATAATTGCAGCCAAATCCTACACTCTCTCGAAAATGGTACTACCCCCTAACCTGTAGTCTGCTCCAGTACTAAGCTTATACCTCTAGACACTGAACTTCATCTTACATACATAAGGCATAATTTTGAAGGCTATTTACAAGTAGTAAATATGTGATTTTGTGCCAGTCTTCCACATTGTTTACTGTTCTCCATCTACATTTGTATCATCGAGAAACTTCTTAGATATTAGACTTTCAGTACGTTTAAAGAAATAAAGATGAAACTTAATAATGAATCCTGAGGTACATGACATGCGACGTTTAGATAGTCCGAAAAAATACTCTCTACTCTTATAATCTGTTAGACGGATAATCCACTAGCGTTGTTAGAAATTTTGTCAACGTCTCAACTTTCCAAGTAATCTTCTTTTCAGCTTTAGTGTTTAGCATTTTCGTTATATAAGAAGTACCCGAACGGATGAATTAATTTGTATACCTAAAGTGAATCCACGCATGAACTACTATTTAAGATCCTATTCCTCTTATTTATAAAAGTCTGTTTGTTTATGTTTATCATCCACATCTTGGCGGCGCAGTAGTCCAATGGACTGCTAAAGTTAAGAGAGCGGATTGGTCTGGCGTGATACCCTAGCAAAGGAAATAACTCTTTTTTCACAGCGTGTTTTTCAAACGTCTGCGTATGATTCCTGTCACATGTGAAAAATAAAGATTTCTAGGAGGGATGTTCCGGGCACTTGTGGTAAAGCTTACAAGCTTGTAACTCTCAATTAGTTTCCACCTCGAGCATCGCGCAATCGATTATTCGTATCCTAACATAACTATGATTTTACAAACAACGACACGCTTTAAACTGGCTAAAAAGGTATCTGAAAATCTACTCATGAAAGGATATTTTCGTAATTGCATTTATTAAAAAAAAAACATTTCTAAGGTACTAGTATTTTTCATCACGTTTCTACTAGAAATGGTAGTCAAATAGTAGACCTTTCTGCGCAATTAGACCAAAAGCATTCTACTCTAAAATTTGTTATACCGGGTTACGGTTTTAGTATTGGTATGAAATAGTACAATAATTAAAATGTACGATACAAGTTTACAAAATAAACTAAAATGAAACACTAAAACATTTCTAGGGATCGCCAATAATCGAGAGTCTTAATAAAAATACTCTCCGACTAAAGATTCTGAAACCTTTTCTTCTTGCTGGACAGGTAGAGTGTCTTATGCGCTATATCTGTAGCCAAGTCGGTGAGGGTACGTTGACCACTATTTTGGGCTCATCTCTGCCGCATGGGCGATGCCAGCTAGAGAATCTTCAAGATGGATGCTGTTGTGGCGAGCAATAACAGCAGCACGTTGTTCTTGTCGTGATGTCACCGTTGAATACCTTGTAGGTCGCTCTGTTGCAGCAGTGACATTCGCGATAACATTAGCCAACGAAAATATTGAGATCTTTAGCAATGTATTTTCGATTCTCGCTTCATTATGAAAGTCCAATTATACAACCTCAAAAAAACAACAAAAACCGCAGAAATATAACTGATCCACTCAGTGGCGTAGCAAGGGTGGGCAGTCGCCCCCGGGCGCAGGTCTGAAGGGGCGCAAAATTTCTTATGGCCTATAAATTATAATGTCAGTTAATAACTGGCCAACTCCGCCCGTGAAATTTCCACAATAATTGCGAAACTAGGGAGACGCATATTCAAGCACTCGATACAGTTTGCTGGAGTAAGGAACATAACTGTTACAAAATCATGTTTGTAATCCAGGAATTTAAATGCAGATTATAGAATCCGGGTACCTAGAATGTCACGAGACTGACCCATTATGACAATTATAGGCGTCCGTGCACTGTCGAAGGCTTTCTTCAACGATGTGTTACACCCGTTTGTTGATAAGTAAAATTCGACACGTGTTTGTGAATTATCAGAAATATTTTCTGCAGTAAGCTTTCCTCAAATGTCATTGTTTATGTTGATAATCAATTATAAGTAATATTCAGAGAAATGTCGCCAAAAAGTTGAATTTACTGTGCATGACCAGGTAATGCTTTGCGCGGGAACTCGTGTTTGCATGAATAACTCAATAAAAACGCTTTATGATGGTGTTATTTTTGTGTAATTAAATAGAACAGTTCCAAGCTTTCCAAACGTATATAGTTTATGTGTTTGTTTGATTACACTGGTCAACAAGTATTTTTCATCAAGCATACGTCAAGGTGTACTTTTAGTGTAGTTTTTAATGCTGATTTCAAATATACAATTAGTTTTTTGACATCACGTACAGTTTTCAAGATGAGAAAATTTTTTGGTTTTAGCTCATGCATTATATAGAAATTCCAATTAATGACGTGTATGCATGTATTTCATTTACATCATGGAAACATACCTTTAAAATAAACTACATTATTCATTGCTGCATAGTTCAGATGCAATATTTCATCATCTTAAATTAACCAATCAAGTTTTGTCTGATGAAATAGGTATTTCAACATCTCAAATTGTCCAGTCATAATTGGTCTGATGAAATATTTCATCATCTCAAATTCAATATAAGTATAACTGTTTGTATCTATTTCCTTACTTGTTTTACAGTGTTAACAATGTCAAGACCGTGTAGAAATCCTCCTGATGTGTTTTGTTATGTCTGTGGACAATTTATTGTGAAAGCTCAAAAACGTACAATAACACCAGAGGTCAAGAAGATTTATAAGCTATAGATGTTTTTTTTAAAAAGCTGTACTTCTCCATAATGGTCATTTGAAGCCCTCCATTCCTACTGCACACTCCGTTCATCTTCATGAATCATATGAGAATATGGAACTTCATGCCATTGCCTATGAAAGATACTCATGGAAAATATGTGGAGATTTAAAAGTCATTGGGATGTTAATGGGAATGCAGTCAGGTTTCACAAAATACTGTTGTTTCTTGTGTCTATGGGATAGTCGGGCAACTGACAGACATTATTCGGAATCAAACTGGCAGACAAGAACATCATACCAGCCAGGACTGTCTAGCATCAAGAATACACCTCTTGTAGATCCATGTAATGTCCTATTTCCTCCTTTGCACATAAAGCTTGGACTGATGAAACAGTTTGTAAAGACACTAGGGAAGAGAAATGCCAGAGGGTTTAAGTATATTGTAGAAAGTTTCCCAAAATCACAGGCGAAGTTGAAAGAGGGTATCTTTGTCGGACCGCAAATTAGAGAAGTACTCAAAGATGTCAACTTCAAGACAACATTGGATGATCTGAAACTGCCTGCCTGGAATGCTTTCAATTGGATCTGTGAGAATTTCTTGGGCAACAAGAAGGCAATGGACTACAAGGATGGCATCAAGAATCTTTTGAAATGTTACTCAGCAATGGGTTGTCGCATGTCACTGAAAGTTCACTTCTTCGACTCCCATTTGGATTTCTTCGCAGATAACCTTGGAGCAGTGTCTGATGAACATGGTGAAAGATTTCACCAGGACATTAGTGCTATGGAGAAACGGTACCAAGGCTTCTGGAATGACAGTATGCTGGCTGACTACTGCTGGACACTTTACCGTGATCAACCAGATCAGGAACACCGCAGGAAATCCAAATCACAATGTTTCTAACTCTGTTGTTCTAACTTTGTCTGTTTTGTCTGACCCATTTTTTGTGTATTCACTCTTTGTAGAATGATAGTGATGATTTTTAACTCAATAAACTCATTTACTTTCTAAAAATAATATGTCATTATTTATTACGTTAATGATTTCATATATACAAATATGTAAATATTTGCATGTATCTACTGAAAAACTGATACGTGCTGTATACAAATGGAGTGAAATTTTGAAATCAGCATGAAAAATTAGTCTAAAAAGTTGGTTTTCATTCATAATGAGTATAATACATTTAATTTTGTTGACCAGTGTTATTAGAGAATAGGAGCTACTTTAAAATATTGAACAAACACAATCTCATTAGTAAGTCATTAGAATTAGGAGACCGAGTTACTATCGATCCTCATGTTTTCTCATAGGTCCGCGCCTTCCGTTTATATTATAATACGCCATTTTGGCGGCAGTCAATCAGTAATGAAGTAAGAATTCAGTCAGAACAGTGGATTTGGATCTCTGTGGCGCAAAAAAGCCTGGATATAATCAGTATTAATTAATTTATTATTTTAGTCCATTATGTCGAAAAAAGAAAGTGCAGCACAGGGACACAAAAGATGCAAACAATTTCAAGCAAATTGATGAGATCGTTCCTTGCTGGAAATGATGGCACAAGTAAGCCCGCATCTGTTCACCCTGGTGGCGGCAAAGAGGTTAATGTGCGAGATTGTGAACATGCTATTTCATTTGAAAAAGAAGACAATGAAGAAGCTTTTCTCTGTCCTGTTAAAAGGTACAATAATAATAAACAAGAGGATTCCGCTTTGTCGGAAACAAATCTAAAGAATAGTGGTGCTACGCTAAAAGAGGATGACCTAATAAATATTTTAACACACAGGGATATTGGCTTTATGAAGTTTGATACAACAGGCTCAGCAGTTGTAACAGATGCACATCGCACTGAGATTGTTAAAGTTGAAGCACATGAAGTTCAACATAAAGAAGGTCCATTTGATACCAAAGATGGGCGTTCTATGACTGCATTTGGGTTCAAACGACGCCTTCGGAATGGACAAGAAGTTAATGGATCCTGGTTGGTATATAAACCTCTCCATAAAGCAGCATACTGCTTATGTTGTCATCTTTTTTCATCTACATGCATGACATCCGATACTCGATCTGTTTTCAAAAAGCAGGGTGGATTCTCTAAGTGGAAAAAATTGAAATGTTAAATGCCCATGAAAATAGCGACATTCATCGTGAGTCATTTGCTGCTTGGAAAGAAACTGAGCGCCGAATTCGTTTTCAAAGTGGCCTTGATGGAGAGCTGCAAAGGCAAATTCAGCAAGAAAAAAATAAATGGAGAGAAGTACTGCGACGGTTGCTAGATTGTACACAATATTTAGCTTCTCAGAGTCTTGCATTTCGTGGTCATACTGAGGGCATAACCTCAAACGAAAACCCTGGAAATTTCCTGTCACTTTTGCAGTTATTAGCAAAGTATGATCCAGAAATGAAAGAGCATTCAGAGCTTGTTAAAACCAGCAAACGTCAATATCTTATCTTTCTCCTGAAATCCAAAATGAGATTATAAATCTCATGGTTTCACATGTGCGAAATTATTGTTTGTCAGCAATTTGTAGAAACAAATACTATGGTATTCTGTTTGATTCCACACCTGATTTAGCCCATCGTGAGTAATTGGCCAAAGTGATTCGGTTTGATGACGTTGACTTTAAGACAAAAAATTAGAAGTCAAAGAGTCATTTATTGACTTTATACAGATAAAGGAAAAAGACGCTGCCAATTTTGAGAAAACAATAAGCACAAAATTAGAAGTGAATGGAATTTTATTGAGTGATTGTTGTTAACAATGTTCGGATAATTATGCTGTCATGTCAGGTCATCTGTCAGGCGTTCAACAAAGAATTCTAAACAAAAATCCGAAAGCAGTGTTTATAAACTGTGAAACCATAGTTTTAATTTAGCATGTCTTCATGCTATTACCTTTTTTTGGTATAATTGAAGCCATTTATAATTTCTTTGCTCATTCAACAACTCGATGGGACGAACTGCAGCAGGAGCTTAAGATCTCTGTCAAGCATGGATCAGAAACACGGTGAAGTGCAAGAGAAGAAGCAGTAAAAGTTGTACATGAAAAACTGGATGAATTACTATGAGTGTTAGAGCAATTAAGTGAGAATAGCAACACGGCTGAAACAAAATGTTGTGCTCATAATATTCTGTAACGCATGCTTACATTTGATTTTCTAGTACTTTTGTATTTTTGGAAAATCTTTTATTATCTATTAATCGAATGCAGAAACATCTTCAAGACCCAAAAATGAATTTTAGAGAAGCAGCTGGTGATCTTGATTCTTCGAAAGAGAAATTGATAGAATCACTTGAAAAGTCATGTCAAGAAGCACTTAAAGTAGGCAAGAATCAGTGTGAAACATGGGGGGTTGACCATTGAAAGAAGGAAAATATTTCGTAAACGAATGCAAGGTGAAAATGCAGCTGATGCTGGATTGACTGCTCAACAGGAAATTTGTCGCATCACGAAGGATGTTATTAATCGCTTGATTACAGAAATAACAGGACGGTTTTCTCGCTTACGAGATTTAGATTCATGGTTTGCATTTCTATTAGATGTGCAAAATATTGTTTCTGGAGATTTTGAAGATGGAAAATTGCAAGAAAAATGTTCTGACTTAGGAAAGAGTTAACCAGGTGATATTGATGGACCAGAATTGTACAGAGAAATTAAAGACTGTAAAATGTTGATAAGTAAAAGAACACAGACCGATTTTCTTGAACCAAAGGTTGTAACTGATTTGCTAACATTTATAATTTCATATGGTGAAGATGTTTTCCCAAATTTGAGAATTGCATTGCAGATTTTGTTAACAATTGGGGTTTCTATTGCTAGTTGTGAAAGGTCTTTCAGCAAACTGAAATTAACTATGACATACTTGAGAATTTCAATGACTCAAGAACGACCGAGTAACTTGGCAATATTAAGTTGAAAAAGATGTACTCAATACCTTAAATTTTGATAGTTTAATTGATTCATTTGCAGCAGCAAAAGTACGAAAGGTTCATATATAATGTAACAATGAATACCAGAAGGCTACCTGTACAACATCTAGTTAGGTATATGCACAGTTTTGTAAACTAATAACATTTATTTGTAAACATAAGTAGTATTTCATCAATCTGTTTCGTAATACATGTACACCACAAGTGACTGCATTCTGCATGATTGAGAGATTACTCTGGTTGTGTGACTTTCAACGATGCTGGATGAAATAAATATCAAAATGGTTTACAATTTAACAAATTATGTAAGTAAACCTAGTATGTGATACCTCATTAGTTCCAGGTTTACAGTTGTGATATTGTGAGATGCTATACTGTGACTTTAAATTAGCTCTTTATAAGACGGTGATTAATTCTTTGTGATTGTCATTAAGTGGCTAATGAGTCCACAAACAAATAGTCAAAACATTTCAGAGGTGGGGGCGCCAAAGGGGTCTTTGCCCCCGGGCTCTGAGAACCCTTGCTACGTCTCTGGATCCACTCGTTTTCAAGATGGCCAGAGTGCAAATTTCGGTTCGATAAATATATTTATGGAGGTGACATTGAAGAAATGTAAATAAGGTAAATTTAACGTATATTAGTTTAACATTG
This sequence comes from Nautilus pompilius, assembly GCA_018389105.1. Taxonomy (NCBI): domain Eukaryota; kingdom Metazoa; phylum Mollusca; class Cephalopoda; order Nautilida; family Nautilidae; genus Nautilus; species Nautilus pompilius. The sequence goes on from JACATO010000113.1 coordinate 146,788, forward strand.
ACAGTTCGAACTGGTTTTATAATGCAGTGACAGATATTTCTTTACCCTAGAGATGCGTGCGCGTGTTTGAAAGAGATAAAGAAAGAGATAAAGAAAGAGATTAAATTATAATAATTGTATGTTTTTTGCATAAACAAATTCCGATAGGTTTAGCGTATAATTCAGTGAGAGGTAACTCTTTACTACTTAATTAGGAGGACATCTATAGCCGAGTAAAAGCAAGAAAAACATTGAATTTATAGATCTAACGCGAGAGTAAAACTATTTAAGAACTAGTTGTTTTGGAAAAAAATTATAAATTGTACAAATATTTCGAAAAGTATTATTTTTAATTACCTATTAAAAATAACTTGCTATGTAAAAAATAAAATGTTTTTCTATTAAAAAATTAAAGGAGCGCTTTTTGCTTATTTGAAGAGATATGCAGAACTTGTTTTCTGTAAAGAAGCATCTCATTAATTGGACTTAATGATGGCAGTAAATGTGGGTTAGCCAGTGAAACATTCCATATTTCATATATAATAAATTTATTAATGCATAAAGTAGCACTCATGTTTACAGTAGAACTTTAATTATATAAGAATTCTCTCATCAAAATACTCTCCTCTCCGCCTGTTGAACTTTGGTATATTTTTGGAATCCGAGTTATTAATTTCTCCAAGTATTGTAAAGGCAAATAATTCTACTTCTCGTTTAAGTGATTTTACAACTGTAGAACATTAATTTATCGTCTATTGCTAACACATATATCTAGGTCAACTCAGACTAGCTGAAAAGATTAAAAGGATTAAGATCTGAAGAAAGAGGTGGCTAAATTCATTTTCAGGATTTCCACCCGCTTCCTTTTGTGGCAGATTGCTTATTGGATTGTTCAGTGCGTTTGTTACCATTTAGTTGTATAATGAAGCTAGAGCACGAAAATCGATGCCTATGAAACAGCATGACACTGAAAAACTCCATAATACGCTTCTCTTGTAAGAATTCTGTCGATTTGGATTAGTTTTCTAACTTGAGAACCATTAAATAGATCAATACTTTAATATTTACTTCTCCGTGCGTACATAAATTCATCATACGGCATTGGATACTTTTTTTTTTTAAAATTTTTACTTCGGACGTTCTGTTGCCTTTGAAACAAAGATTTCAAAATTACTTTTATCTGAACATAGTACATTCCACCATCGTTAGTACGTGAACTTGTTGCTCCCTTATCCAGTTAAGCGATTTTTCACTTTTTACATTTCTAAGGTTAATATCAGCCGGAATTCGTAAAAAAAAAAGAAGAAAAAAAAAGAAAGATGCGTTTTTCGAGAAGATACCTGAATCATGCAATCCTCTCTCAAATGCCTTTTGCTAGACAGACATCGTGTAGATAGAGCGATGTGCAGTAAAATTGTGATCATATGATAATTTTGTGTTTGTAAACAGAAGCCTTTTGTGTTGAAATTACGCAAAATACTCATAAAGAAAAATATATTTTGATGAAACAATTTTTGTGTCATCAAATTTCCAGCTTAAATATATTTCACTTTGCGTGCATCTTCTAACTATTTGCAGTAATGTGGCAAACTGCATAACTAATATACTGATTTATTATTCACACTAATAGAATTATTGTATATTTTTCCTGCAAAAAGTGTCTGGTCATCAGTGCGATCAGGAAAAAATAGTAAATGTGAAAGCGGACGTTGATAGTGTGTCTAAAGTTGTAGCCTACCAATCGAAAAGTTAGCTTGAGAGATAAGCATAGATTTTAGGCTAGTAAAACTACCAGTGAGTTAAAAAAATATAAAGGTTTAATTAGTATTGAGTGGCAGAGATTAATTTTCGTTTTTAAAACATTTATTATCAAGATAATTACTTCACGCTTATCAGTTTCGGGATACCTTCTGAGATCGAGAGGTAAACGGTACGAGAAGGGAAAGCCTAAAAAATCACCGGCCTGAAGTCATATTTGCTACATCTTCACTAACTGACATAAAGAAGCCCAAAACATTTTTGCGTGATATTTACATGACATTAAATATAAAAGAGTAAATTCAATGTAAATGCCACGCAAAGATGATATTTTGGTTAATTATAACGGTCATCAAAGATGAGGCCTGCAGTGGGTGACAAATTTCTATACTTCTCAATATAAAAACTAAATATTAAAACTGGTGCTTGTAGTGGTAGGAAATAGTGGCTTAAAAAGTACGCGGTAGATTGCATATACAGTAACCATTGAGTGGACAAAACCTGGTGGACCGTATATACAATAACGAAAATGCAAGAATCTTTATCTATCAAACAAATGAATACTTTTTTGAATGACAATAAAGCTTCCTTATCTTGGTACCTGTTTCCAAAAAAATCTAAATTCTCATTGTTTTCTTTCCTAGAACTCCTCTATATGAATGACATACACCACACGTTTCTGTCTCCGGTATTCTTCAATCTTGTGTTTTCTTTCTTTCTCTTAGTTTGGATTTATTAATTTAGGGATGAACAAAGAAAGTTCTAAATATTATGTTTATTTATTTACTCTTTAGGTAATTATGTTTCATATCTCCATTTTAATATTTTCGCTTTCGTTAGAAAGTAGCGTTATAGTTATTTAAAAAGAAAACAATTTTAGAAAATTAGAAGAAATTAAAGAAACACCAGGTTCTCTACTATTATATCTCAAATTCAAATTTAACCTGTTTATTATTTCCCCCTTAGTTGCTTTATTTGTTGATTTTAATTATAATGAAAAATGTAATTTATACGCAAAATGTTTCTTTATGAAAATAAATGACTAACGGAAGATCACCTGACCTGACAGGAAGTAAAATGTAACTGCCGAAGACGGTCTGTATCTAACAGAGACGGGGGTTATGCTGGTTCTTAGATAAATGCATCTATAATTGTTTTCCATCTTTTTGAAAAAAACTGTTGTGCTGCGACTAACATCAAACGTGGAATAAATGCTAAAACTAGCAGAAGTTTAGTACGAAAAAATTTCCAATAAATAACGACAGAAAGCCCAAGTCCATAGAATACTAGCGATGATTAGTCAAACTGCCGAACAAAAGTATTTTTACCACGTAAACAAGAACTATCCTCTCTGCACCTTAAATACGCCGGTGGGCAGGAGTGAAGCCCATAACTAATAACAACGTAGTACTTATTAGAAAAAGTTAGGGTTAAATTATCTGGAATGATGCCAGATTTGAAACTTTTAAAATACAGTAAAATCTCGATTTAACTGACTATTAGTGGGAGGGGAGGGTGTCCGCTAATGCCGGAAGTCCGTAAAATCCGCACGTTTGCATGCGCATGCGCTAAAGGCGCCCAAAGAAAAAAAAAATTTTCCGCACAGCTCAACGCGGACTTTTGCAGGGGGACCAGACAGCGGCCGATAAGTCGAGGCTTCACTGTACCACGAACGATTACAGATATCAGACCAGCGCATTAAAAGTACATGAGTGGATATATGAGAGTTTTTCTTTGTTGTGAGTTCAGTCACAAATCCCTGAAGCTCTGGCAGTTAAAAATAACAAGGAGAAGCGCAAGTACGAGTTGGCTAAAGCATCAGCACGTCTTAATACTTAAAAGAATAATAAAAAAAAATGTACGTCAGTGAAATAACCTACCGATGTTAGCGATCGTATAAGCTAGAAATCCGGTTTCTTTGTAGTAAATAAACTAAAATGATATTTTAATAATAAACAAAAGAAAACAAGATTAAAATATAGCGATCTGTAAGGAAGACCGGAGCTGCCCAAACCGTACAGTTATCTACGAGGCACTGCTAGTGTTACAGCCTGCCCCCTGTTACTCTCACCTTGTGTCTTCCCTACTATCTTCAACGGAGGGAATAGAAAATCAATATGATATCTCGTAGAAACACGAAAGTCAGATCATAAGGCTAACGATCACCTTACCCTCGCTAACGGTGTATGTAACTTTGAGTTCTCGGCGGTTGCTGGGTTGTCTTGTCATAAAAATGGGGAAAAAAAAAGTTGCAATTATTTTGTCCTGTTAGTAAAGCAACAACAACAACAACAAAAAAGAGTTTCAAGTATCATTCTGAGAAACCTTTAGCTTTGAAAGTAACACGAACTATTTGGATGTTTTTATATCTCTTCTAATCACCCAGATCATTCATTAGAATAAAATTGCAAACATAATATATAAAGTGGTTATTGCAAGGACAACGAGAAATGGTAACTGTACTAAATAGCCGGCATTTGAGATAAACTTGATCATCAATGGTAAGAAATAAGCATAATTTTAAACAGAAAAAATATAATTAGAATATCAGGAAGTTGTAACAAACAACCAACTTAAGAATGTACTTACGTTATTTTTAATGTTCGGAAGTACGGGTTAAAATATCGCTTTACCTTAGGGTTTAATTAAATAGCAAAAAAATTAAAAAAGAACTGTATGTATTTTGTATTTCCCGTGCGAATCGTTGAAGTTATACTTCGATAGATTCTTGATATTTTATCTAGAACGATAAGATAGCGAATCAGCTTGAATGCAGTCAAAGTTATTGCGTGGTAAGTAGTACCTTCAGTGTATATAAGCAGTGAAAGATAAGATAGTTCAGATGTGTTGCAAATGAACGTTCAGCACTGTAAACAGCACTGGTCTCGCTGGAAATAAACTTTTCTAATACAAACACAGTTTGTGTTGCATGAAATGTTTGCACGAGCGATATACTTCAGTTTTTTTAATGCTATTTTCCGACTAAAAGCCTTTCATGGAAGACCAGCAATGGTAAAGCTAATGTCGGCATGGATAATTAAACCTACATGACCTCGATCGGACCTACGCGGAAGATTAAGCATTAAGAAAAGAAAAATTGTAAAAATTTATCCCTACTTTCCTGGTCTATCCCTTATTTCGAGCCACAGCTGCCGCACAACACTCGGTTCTCTTTTAGGGATCATCCACACCCCCCTAACCCTGGCAGACAGCGATCTAATGTCAGGGAAAATATATTTCCATCGCTCGGTGTTCTGTTTTGCGCTTTTCCAAAGTGTTTTATGCAATTTTCCATAAGGAATAGAGTTGCTTGTGTCTTGCGATTTTAAAATGAAGTACCATTAAAATAGTTGTGCATCAACTCGTAACTCATAAATAATAATTGAATTACTCTGAAGGGTTATAATCACTGATGGTCCCCTGATAAATCTAAAAATTAGAAAAATTAAGTTGAATACAAAAACAACACTTTTTTACCTTGGAGAGCGAGAATGAACTGGTGCTTTAAGCTTTTAACTTCGTTCTACTTTAAAAAGTGTTTAATGGCATTCGCTGATTTTACTTTCTGGCGACTGGTACCAGGTTTCATACATCGCCATGACCTGTTATTGCTGAAGAGTTCAGTTCTTGAACACACACACATAATAGACAAAGATATCTTGGTGGGCGCTGCAACGCAGTCGACTCCCTCCGTCTCTTTCTCTCGGAATCACGAGCTCATTCAAATTAAACAACATCTATATAAATTGTGGATCAGATTTTTTCCACCCCGATCTCCCCGATCCCCTCTCTCAGCCGCCAAACCAGAGCGCAGAACTGCTGGAGATGTCGGGTTGAAGAGTTTGGTCGTCCAGAATTACGGTAGCTTGTCAAAAGATTTTAGAACCCGTTTAGTGTAAAACAGCGGCAGCAACAACTCATGGAAAATGGTCCTTTTGTATTTTCCCAAAAATGAGACAGTGTTTCTTGTGTTTTCTAAGATCTTGGAAATCCCTTGCTGAAAACTGAATCCCTTCTCCCTAACGCCCTTATATTAATTTTTGATACAATTAATTTTTTTTTTGTTGCTGTTACGTTATTAAATAAACTTCCGCAGTGGCCCGGAGCACTTCGTTGTTTGCATGCTAATTCGCCTGAGCGAAAAGGAACAAAATGATGGCCTATAGTCATTCGGAACCAAAAGAAAGCAAGGTCACGTGGTTCATCACAATTCTTACCTGAAGAAGACTAAATGAAAGGAACTTCAAACACAGCTAGCTCACAAAACTCGCTTTTCACTCATAGTTTCTCTCAGACCTTGAGATCACGTGCACACAAATCGAGAAAACAGAAGGAAAACGTTTGTTTTAATATCTGGAAATGCTTTATTGATTCGAAAAAAATTAGCAAAATATACAAACAACTTCTAAGGAAATTTATTTGGGAAAAGGTTCCAGACGAAAAAAGAGAAAAGAATTTAGCTAAGAGAGGGCTTTCTGTAATTAAAAAAGAGAAGCAACAACTAGCGATAAGTAATCTATAGAAATATTGAAGAAGACTGTACCGCCATAATGTCTGGTGATAATTTCGTGTAACATGTTTGGATGATTGGCTTTTGATTACTTGCATAAGCAAAGTCACGTTTTACTACTTGGAAACTTTCAAACTAATATTTAGTTTAGTGCTTCAGCATAGTTATTAAAACTTGTTTTCTTGTTTTTGTTTTAACTAAATTCGCTGCGTTGGAGATAAATTTACTTTCTTTTGTGATTACTACAAAAAGAATTTCTAAATTCCACCAAACATTTTTTTCTCCTTTTTTTTTTCACTTGAACTTTAAAATGTGCCTATGGCATTTTCTGGTTATTTTATAAACTGTTTACAGGAGATCTTTACTCTAGAGCAATTTCCTACCGCTCAGGTGCATTTAGCTTTTACAGACTGGATTTGCGCGTCAATTGCCGGCACTTTTAAAATCCCCCCTCTCTCTCTCTCTCTCTCTCTCTCTCTCTTGTCTCTCTCCTCTCTCTCTCTCTCTCTCTTTTCTCTCTCTCTCTCCACCCAATTCCGATCAATAAATCTAGGTTTTCTGGAGAAAAGTAATTTTCTTCCACCCAATTCCGATCAATAAATCTAGGTTTTCTGGAGAAAGTAATTTTCTTGTGGGTCTGTTCGACATGTGAAAAGAAAGTAATTAGCCAGTGTTTATACAGAAATTCTTATACAAATAGCAGATCATAGCGAAGGTTCTAACTTCAGTATACCTGAGGCTAATCACTGAAAGCTAGCATTGCTGTTGTTACTTTTAAAATCTGAATGACTTTGTTTCAATTACGTGGAGCTCAAACTTCGAGGGTATAAAGTGCTTGATTAATTTATTTAGATATTTTGTTAAAAGAATTTTTTCCAAGTATAAATCAAAGTTTTTTTTGGATAAAATTGAAATAAACCTAAGAGTATTATTAACAATTCACAAAGCTCCAGTGTAGTAATAACAGGGAAGAGGAAGGAAACTCTGATGTATTACGAAAATCACAAACAACACGATTTTAAAAATACTTAATGCTAGATTATTAACCGAATTTACTGGTAATTGATTCCACATATTACTAAATATATTTTATGTTAATTAAGCATACTGGAATCTTAACTAATTTGTAATTATGACTCCTAGCGCTATTAAATTAACAGCTAGTAAAATGTATTCTTTTCTTCACGCGCAAAAACTCTAGATATTTAAAAACGATTATTTGGTCTCCAGTCAGTTATATTCGGACTTCTCTAAAATTGTAACTTGGTAGATCTAAAATTTTTAATCGTTTAGCAGATGCCATATGTTTAAGACCGTGACTCATTCCTAGTAAATCCATTAACTAAAATTTCTTTAATTAATTTATATCATTTCCCATATAAGGTCTTCGCACCCATGCAGCATATTCAAACTGAGTACTAAGTAAAGGTTTATACTAACGAAAGTAGAAACCTATTACTTTCATGTTGAATTTTCTGCTTAATTACTCCTAACATTGTATTTACTTTGTTGCAGCTGAAATGGATTTTGGTTAATATTTACCACCAGACTACTCTCTGCGATGATAATTCATCAAAAAACGCAACAGCAATATGTATTAAATATTTTTGGCCTAAGAAAACAAATAAAAGTTAAAGAAATAAGCATTAACAGAGAGGCATCTAAAAAGTGAAATTAATAAAGGTATAACAGTTGCTAATCGATCAGCGAGGAATAGTTCTGGATAGTTTGCCTGGGTCAAACAGCCTCGAGTTTAATTACAGCCACCAAGCTCTCAGCTAGTGAGATATTTAGTGAATAGAGGAATAAAGGTATGGCGGGTTAGAAATGATTATTTCTCTAGAAATCGAGTAAGTGACAGTTTTCCTAAGACCCACCCATGAATGCCGCCAAAATGGCACGTTCTTCTACTGTGATTAAAATCATTATTCAATACCAATCTCTGATGCTTCTGTTACCTGATCGCTCTTTAGCTTTCTTTATACTATCAGCCGGATACCAAGTTTAAAACCATCATTACTACGCTCTGAAGAAGCCATTGTGATTCCTGAAGCAAATTCTACACCTGTCTGTAAAGAGGACTCTGCCAACGTTTACAAGATTTAACAAATCTGTTGGCTAACTTTGGGCATAGGGGAATCTCACTAACAAACATCTAGCGTTTGGTTTGATACTGTTTACATGCTGCCTTCCCATATGTAGCCGAACTTTACAGTCCTTCTATTGATGAATGATTCTATATATTAAACAAATTGAGAACGAACATCATAATAGCTTCACTCTCATAGCTGTTGCAAACTAGGGTTTCATCGCGACGAAGAAGAGAGCTAGACAGAATATATCGATTCCTTATAAACTAGCTCGTGAAATCTCTTCTCCGGACAAAATATTGTGCAATTACATTTCACGGTTTTAAATTCGTGACTACGGCGTCAATTGGTAAAACAGCGACCAATACCGCAGGGCCAGGCCTCGACAAGATTGCTGGGTAACAAAGGCCGTGGTCATGAGCTTAAACCCACAAGGATCCGTACAAGTGAACTAGTTATAAATATAAAAATATTGCTTTCAGTCTTAAGAAAGTTAACATAAAATCAGTAGCGGTCTGAAAATAAATATATCTTCACATACAAACAGATCTTCAAGGACCAATCCTAAGAACAGGCAGATTTTCTGGAAGCGTTCATTTAGAAAGTAAAAATAGCAATAATTTAGTAAAAAATTTTTGTAAGTCTATTGATTTTTAAAAAAATGAGAATTTACTAAACAATTATTAATTTAAAAAAAATGTTAAAGTACATCAGCAAGATTACAAAATTAATAATACTGTACTTGAAATTAAATGACATACTAAATACTTAAATTTATTTAAAATTTATTTGAGATTTAATTTCTATTTTTACATGATTTTATAAAATTAATGCATTTTCATTACAGTGAAAACTAAAAGAAAATCCAAAAATTTGATTCCACTGGTTTTAACATTGATGTAAATTCAAAGAAGTTAACTTCAAGTTTAATTTGAGAAAATATCAGCCTTTACGTGTAATATTGTTAAACCAAAAAAAAAACTTGCTTATGAATAAGATTTAATGTTTTTATCTTTTAGTTTGTGAAAATTGAAATAATCCGACACCATGGAAATTGTAGAGTCTTGCTTACAGTCGTAGTAAACAAACTTTGGTAGGATAAGCTCGCAAAACATTCGCCATCCCGTCCCACGTTCTAACCAATCGGATACCATGTGAGGATAATCCAGATCAAACAAATTTATTTCAACGAGTCTAGTTCAGAATGACATTAATTATTTGATTAACGTCATTTAAATACTACGGTAAAGTCTCCATATAACCAATTTATATTTATGATGAAGCTACGTCATTTATTGGGTGGCATTTCCCAGTAGTACCAGAAAACAGATGCGAGAAAATGAAATCTATGGCTATGTACAAGTTTGCTTCTTTAGTCGAATAATGATGCACTAAATATCCGAATAAATTACTTGAAGTAGACAGAATGAAGATAGATTTTCTATTTATGGATAAGTTCCATAGCTTAAAATTCAGAAGACAAAGCAAATGGGATGCTACTATGTGCTGAAATTTGCTACGAAAAATAAACTCCAATTGACAATAGAGATTTGCCTAGAAGTCACTATGGTTTGCCTCCCTGTAAATATGACAGGTGATTTACCGTGGACCTATGTAAAAAAAAATTTTTTCTTTTTATTGTTAATCTAGTAACAGCTCCAACTATGAGAAAACACTTTGACTTTAAGATATTTATTCATTGCGTTTAAGATTTTGATGGTTCTTTTGGCATTAAAAAGAAAAAGAATAATTTTAAGCGCCACAAAGATCTTTCAACAGAAGATTTTCTCAGAAAAGGAAAGAAAAGCTCGGCATTATCGACTAAACGTTCAAGAAATTTAAAAGATAATAAAATTCTATTTATAGGTTAATTCCACAGTAACTGACCCCACCCACGAGTGAACAAATTATTTTAACTTTAATATCTCATATGTATAGTTTAAAATAAAATCTGTCACTGATGCGTGTAAATTTGATGATAGATAATCCTGTTTTTCATTATAAGGTCTCCAAACTTAAATTCACGTCATAGTTTTGGCGCATTAATAAAATACGACGCCTTTTAGCATAGAAATCTTTGAGCTTTTCCTACCATCTTCGACGTTTCTATTTATTAGGGATGTTTTTAGGGACATTTCCTAAAATCTAAATTATGCTACACCCAAATCACCACACGGAGTATTGCGTCGTTTAATCCACTTGAAAATACGTTATTAAATCGCAGTGCTTTTTTTTTTTTTTTGCACTGAATATGCCTTTAGTTTCTGCCGCAGAAACTGTAGTAGACAGAGCTCTAAAGTTCCTTGTATAGATTTAGCGGCCCGGCGCTGGAGTTGTTGCCCATAATAGTGCCGTACGTGCGCGGTCGCGGGTCGGACCTGTCTCTCTGTCTCCCCCCCCCAACAGCTGAATACTGGTGGTATGATGGCAATTTCGCTTTCTTCCCACTTGTCTTGTAGAATGACCGGCTTTAATCAACCCTTTATTACCATTTACTTAGTAATCATTGTGTCACGTGTAGTGTTAACACTTTACACTCTAGTAAGCGTTTTTTTTTTAAAATTCAGTATATTAATTAGATAATTTCACGCACCTGCTTGTCAATGAATTATGCAGCATGGATGTTTACGGTAAAGGAGGAAGTAAACAGACATAAACTTTACACCAGTTTATTATTTTCATCTTAAACGTAACCCACACAGAAAAACTCGAGAATTTCTCGTCTCAGTCTCCAAACTGTTTCTCACTGTTAAGAGACCTGTGTTTTATAATATCTTGCTACAATTAATACAACCGTCTTCTCCATCCAAAGTGATCATGGATTGGACACGAAGTCAACCCGAAAACCACATTATAGAAATTGATACGCTTTATCTAAACAAAACGCTTTCAAATAATATGGAATATACAGGAAAAAAATGAGCAGTTATGGTAGAAGTCGCAAAATATGTACTTTATATTGTTTTTTTTGCTTAAAATTGGCACTTCTATATAAATATTATTATGCATTCTGGCAACGGAACTGGTAGACGTTTGTTTATCTTTAAGGCGCCCAATCCCACTTATTTTTTATGGCAACGAATTCAGCAATCTAATAATTTTCTTTAAATTACTACTATTTTTTACTGATTAAACAAAGAATTTCTGTTATTTCCTCTCAAGAACTCTGGTTGTTAATGTTGGAGCGAAGGTTCGTTTTTGTCTTAACAAGAAAATGGCGCACGAGGCTGGCAATTCTCTGCAGAGATAAGTAACAAACACGGGAGACTGTGGACAGCGATCAATCTATCCCTGGTTGTTGCCGGCTGGAAATTATTTTTCGAGTAGGTCTCCTCTATCGAGCATTTTGCCGACCCCCCCGTATAGAAGAGGTACCTTTCAACGATTCGCCGCGTTCTTGTGGAGCCCGGGCTCGAAGTGCTTAGCGACGTCTGGCCAGGAAGAGAGAAAAGTAAATCAGAATCGATGCTGGCAAAATGTGAGAACGGCTCGAACAAAGAGGGTTCCGAGTTTCATTTTCCGAATACACTCGCTCTTCCAGCTACAGTCAAAAGTGTTGCCGATGAGAACTTCTAGGTCAATCGAGCCGGACGGCGGTTCGAAATATATTAACTCACTTTTCTGAAAATGTCATCAAAATATTAAAACTATTAAGTCGCACTGAAGTGATTTGAAGTATTTAATATCGACCGGAACATTTTAAGAAGGTATATTTGGTGATTAAAAGCCGAAATTTGAATTTACATCAAGGCGAATTTTATTGATGTGACTTCAAAAAGAATTAATACGATTCGCTGAGTCCCGTTCGGAATAAGAAAATGCAGTAAGTTGTAGCGGATAAACACATCTATTATCAATATTTATCGATTAACTTAGTTAATATAATGTAATTTCTATATCTATTTGTGCCAATTCCTTTAAATATCATGTTCATTTATTTTCATCAGTTAATCGAAGTAAATGTCACATAACATTTTTCTGTAAATTGTATTAAATATCTAAACTCCATCTGTAACACTCGATTAAACTCAGTTTAATGTAAAGGTTATCTTTCAATCTCAATGAATATCTTGCAACGTCCATTTTATGAATAAACATAGTTATATATCATTTAAAATACATCTCTAAGAAGTCTTTTTAAAGAAAAACTCAGAATTTACCAGTTAATTTAAGTAAAATATCTGTAGCTTATCGTTCTTCTGTCATTTTCACTAAACATCATGTAAAGTTGACTAAATTAATTATTAATAATTAATCCTAAAGGATATAAAAGACTATTTTTCGTAGTAATTAAATGACATATGCATGACACGTGTCTCATGTTCTTTATGGAAGTCAAGAAAAAACAAAAAATACGATGTTTTTGTCTATCAGATAAATAAATTTTTCTGGTGATTTAAGTTAAAAGAAAAGCTGAAGGTAAACCAGAAAGACACTAGACACCGACTGAGAGGAATCACGAAGAAACGGAAGTAAAAAAGATAGCAACAATAAAAGCACGGGTTGATTTGCACAAGACATAAATGGTCGACATGTTTACGTGACTTACGTTTGAAATCAAGTTTTGGCCTTTTAAATAAAGGTGGCGCTTTTAAATCAAAACAATTAAGAAAATGAAAAATTTATGTTAGTAATGTCTAGTAAACCTAAAAAAGAAGGTAACTCAGAAACTACAGTTTAAACAGAAGTAACACTGCAAGAAAATTTTGTCTGATACTTAGAACCTACATTAAAACACAGAGTTTAGACTGACAGCTAAAATGTTGATAGATAAGGACCCAGTTCCATAGAAGTAAAATTGCATTTTCGGTACTGTAAGGGATAACACTTCTTAGAGGTAGCGACATAAAGAACCCTTTTGTGATGTGGAATATGCTGAGAAAATCATTAGTTTTTATTTTGTGTTCTTGTTAATATTATAATTACTATAAATAAATGAATAACACCATTAATAATAATTTACTTTCTTTACTGTTAAACAATTCTTTGTAAAAAATAATACATTTAATTTAAAAGGTTTTAGAAAAACAAAATAATTTATAAAAATATTTTTCTACATGAAAATACAAGCTGAAAACATTTTTTAATTATCTAAAAATGATTCATAACATCAGATGAAGCAGAAAGATTGCATAAAGGTTCAGAAATTTCAAATATTATTTTAATTTGACTAATGTTTTGCTTTTTACATGAATCATTTTAAAAGTTATTTGATGCAGTCGCTTTTAAATGTAAAATATGTGGATTAAATCATTTAAAATATTAATTTTCGTGACTTCTTTTTGGAATAATATTTTGTAAAGTATAACATTATTTTTGTATTATCAGTTTGTCGTTTGCACAGGAATATAATGAGATAGTTAAGTCCAAAGCTTTCAGTTTTTCTGAGATTTCTTTCTAGTGCATATAATGATATGAACAGTATAATTTAAATGTTTTAAAAATCATTTAAGTACCCTCCAAAAATATGAATAGCAAAATTAAAGTTAATCAGAAATTTTAAATTAATTTTTTCCTTTTATTTCTTTAAAAGTTGATCTCTATTCGTGTATTGTACAGTCGTGGCCAAAAGTTTTGCATCGCCTTAGAAGTTTCTAATTTTACTTGATAAAGTCAACTTAAACATAAGGAATTTTTATAATAATGTTGTCACCGTATTGAAGTGTATACAATTTTGTAGCTTTCCCCATATTTAATGGCAAAAATTACAAAATGTAAAAAAGAATGTGACAATCTAAAGGATAACTTGCAATGATTTCAGTCATTAAACATATTCAAAATCAGACGTTTAGTGAGTACGGTGGGAAGATGTATGAGATTGATATGTTTTGTTATTGTTGTTTCTGGGGTGATGCAAAACTTTTGGACATGCCTGTATGAACACGTTTGGTGAAGCACATATGTTATTCAGAAACAAATTTCTGACATTAACAGAAAGTCTATAAGTTATTCGAATAAGCTGATATTCACATCGTGCCCCAGCTAATAACAGGCCAACGAAATTAATCGAACGGAAGAGAAAAGGATCAAAGGAGAAAGAATGGCAGTAATTACGCTCCGCCAGTAGGCTTGCTTATTACTTGTGTACTAAGAAAGAGGTTTTTATTAATTTAGTTCTTTATGATAGAAAACAACTTCAGGCGAACACGGATACAGAATCAGACTGAAACAGAGACGTGTTTAAAAAAAAAAAGTATGGGCAACAAAATACGAAAGATAAAATTTATTTGATGATCTGCTAGTGCCAGTAGAAAGGTATCAGTTTATATTACTGGAAATGCAACCATATTTAATGTAAAATAAAGGAAATAAGAGATATTCTGTGCAGTTTTGCTTGTCTGTCTCAGAATACAATGACACCAAACGACGGTGATAAATATGATGGTATAACTTCTTATCCATCAACGGCTTTCGATGAAGCACGAATGCACAACCAAAAACGCACCCATTCACAGACGGATGGCGTAGGAACGACAGATACCCGGATGAAAGAAGAAGAAGGAAAAAAATTCTCTTTTTGGTCTCATTGCAGAATCTGTTGAAGCACGAAAACGATGCAAAAGAGGAAGCAAAAAATGAAAAGATGCAGATTCGAATACTCGAGCATCAGTGGCCCTTTAGTTTAGATAGGGTTGACAACCAATCATTTATGGAAAAAGGGAGGGACACGTGAAAGAGGTGAACGTAGTTCACCGACTTGTTAGTCGGGATACGATCGGGGAAGCCACGAGGCAGTCTGGTTAAATATGCGCCAGTGTGTTTAGTTGTCGTGTTTCCTTTACTTATCTGTTATTTTTTATTTCCCTACATCTTTAAACATGAATAATAAATAGCTACAAAAACGAGACAAATAAAACCGAGGAAAAATCGTTTTAATAAGAAGGCAGATGTCCTGCGCAATTATTTCCATCTGAGAAAATAATCCAGAAAGTCGGTTTCGAGATTTTTTTCTTTAAAATTTAAAAAAAGATTAATAATAATAATAATAATATAATAATAATAATAATAATAATAATAATAATAATAATAATAATAATAATAAATAATAATAAAAATCTTTTACATGGTAAAATATGTTGAAATAAATTTTAATGCTCATCTGTCAAACACCAAATCGTCGATAATTCCGGATCATCTGCCAAAATCCTGTTTTAAAGATTATGCACATCTCGAACCTGCGACAAATAAATTGTTACACTGAATTTTTTGTGTGCAGCAACATATTCGGAATTCCTGATAATTTTAGCAATAATGTAAAATTCAACTGCACAATAATAATAGTAATAAATAATAATATGTCCATTTTCCAGTGTTTGGGTAGTTTCGTTGCAATATTAGAAAAGCAAATATTGGTCGTAACTGGAAAACAGAACAGAACATTAACTGGACATAACCGAAAAGGAATTCGCTAAATGACGACTTCATAAAATTGACTGCTGAAAAGTTAAAATTCTTACAACAACGTGAAACGTAAGAAATAAAATTATCTTAGTGGTGATCTTAATGATTTGGCAAGATTTCAGAGTGACATCTTGAAGAAAAGAAAAGCTTACGTTTGAAACGGATTCGCCAAATGGGAACTTATTTTCCGATGGGTTTATTAAGTGTTGCCGGAATGCAAGTGTGCGCTTCTTCTAAAGTAGCTACCTGGTGGCCAAAATGTATTGCTTACCAAAAATAATTGAAACTGTTTTGTTTAAAAGTAACTATACAATAACGAATGCAGTGTTTGACCATTTTTTTGTTTCCGAGTTGTGTTCCTTTTGTTAAAAAAGGCTTTTATTACTCATAGAAATATTGCAAAGTGTGCACTTACTGAAATATACTGCACTATTAATCTATATATGTAACTCCACAATAAATCATGACTTTAAACATGTTTACTACAAATATCCGAAGAATATCAAATCAATGCTTCTATGGCTTTGTTATGCTAGAGAGAGATTTTTACGTAGTAGCTCTATAAATGGATTTACTATTGTTCTAAAAAAGGCGATGCAAAAGTTTTGGCTACTTATTATATTTTCAAATACAAAAAAAAAACTTTTTACCTGTGTAGGTTTGGTATTTTACGAGAGTTTTGTGACATCTAATTAGCATTTTAAAAAGACGTGCATGATCTTTTAGTAAAGTTATGGATTCGATCATTAAGCTCTGAGTTTACAAACAAGATAAACAGCGAACCTTTCAGGAAAACATTTCACAGAGATTTGCTTGAACCTTTAATTAAATTTTTTAAAAAAATTTCTTTTTAGCAAGCAACTTTTTAAAACCAACGAATTGTTAATAAACGATACCCTGAGCTCTGGGTCTAGGGACACAAGGAAACGTGACTGACAGTTGTATAATTGTTGCTGACAAAAAACGAAGATTGAGCGAGATGAACTTTAACTCTCTAAACGAATGTTGAACAAATAAAGAAAAACAAAATTCTACTGTAAGGTAGTCGTTCCTAGCAGGCACCTGCAAAGCGGCTAAGAAATATTTCGGTCGTGAATCTTTGAAAACCAACGAGGAATGACAAACGTCTGGTGGTAGATTAGTTACTTGGAAAAGAGTTCATCGGGATGAGACAGCAATGTCAAAGTGATTTACTGATGAAAGCCCGTCGTCGAGAGAGGTGAAGGGGCGAAGCCGGATGCGCTGTCAGACTCAGGAAGGCTAAAGCTCGATGGGATCCAACCCTGCGAAGCACAGTCGGGCAAACTGGCTACGTAAAGTTGGGGGACAATATTTCCGACAGTCGTAATTACCTAACAAGCGCGCTGTTTATTTGATTAAAGCAACTGGCTGGAAAAGCTTTGAGCGTTAAAAAAAAAAATTAAGTAAAATGAATGCTGGAAAGAAAATGACGTAGAATAGAATTAGGTGTGAAACTAGTGATATAGAAAGAAAAAAAAAACAAAAAAAAACACTATCCGAAATGATGTCAGTAAATCGTGGGAACCAACTAAGAGTTTCGAAATGTTCTAGCTGTTGGTGAAAGTTTGAATACAGCGGATACTGTTCTAGAGACAATCATTGTAGCCGATCGCCCAGCTCGCTCTCAGCGCACCGGGTTCGACGGTAAACCACAATCTCACAAAATCACACCATAGATACAATAATGGCAACACTAGAAAATTTAACAGCTGAAGAAACAAATATAAACCGGTGTAAAATTCCAGTTTTTTTTTTTTGTAAATTATACGTCGCCATAATAATTTGCGATATACTCGGTGTAACTCGGGTTGGTCAGGCGCTCCTAAGTATACATTATACTTGCCAGCGACCTAACGCGAAAATGCTTGGTCCACTGCGCTGTTCAGATGAAACGAGAAAAAAGTTCTCTTGTTCTCAGTAGCGGTGGAGATAAATATGCGTTGGTAAATATACTAATTGCAATAGTCACGTAAGCGTGGATGTTAGATCGATTTCTTTGCATATTAAAGTTAAATTTCGGTAAAACAGAATAACACAGCATGAAAAACAACAGGAACAATGTAGGCGTCTGATAGACTGTTTAGTTTTGAACTGCCTTCCCCAGCATCATCTTTGTAACCGTTGAAAATACCACAGTTTTTGGCTGACGGTGTTCGCATCTATTTCTTTTTAATGATGTGTGTCCCTCCCCTTCCCCCCAGCCAATTCTCGCACCTGTTAAACGACGTGCTCTTCAAAATGTCTCTGCCAACTCAAAGACAAGCCATGCATACACTTGGGGGAGAAAGAGCGAAACAGGTGGGCTTTGAGAACTTCTATTTCTTTGCTATGTGGCCGGTACTTTCAGATAGAAAAGTGCGCTGCAGCTTTGAACCGATTGCAGCTTTACCACCTGTCACCCGATTGCAGCTTTACCACCTGTCACCCGATTGCAGCTTTACCATCTGTCACCCGATTGCAGCTTTACCACCTGTCACCCGATTGCAGCTTTACCAGCTGTCACCCGATTGCAGCTTTACCAGCTGTCACCCGATTGCAGCTTTACCAGCTGTCACCCGATTGCAGCTTTACCACCTGTCACCCGATTGCAGCTTTACCACCTGTCACCCGATTGCAGCTTTACCAGCTGTCACCCGATTGCAGCTTTACCACCTGTCACCCGATTGCAGCTTTACCACCTGTCACATTGCCAATAACGATCTAACAAGATTACCGAAACCTAAAGGCTGTGACGCTTCAGGCTGAATTGAACTCCTTGGATATTTCCGTTTTTTATGGAATGTCGTTCTGAGATTAAATAAGTGACTTTCCTCAGTGCGAGTTTTTAAAAATCTTCCTCTTGCGAATATGCTTTCCCCTCTACTATTTTGCTTGACAGTATCCCTTTGTAATAATTAAAAAAAAACAAACAAAAAAGTATTATTTTGGATACATAAAAACATCTAAAAGCAATTAAATTACGTATGATCCGCAAAGGTTATCTCTTACGAGACAGAAAAAAAAATCCTCCTCAGGGTATCTAAGCTGAAACGAGAGTGGTTTAGTGAGGCCGTTGACATGAGATTTTCACGAGAAAACATCACTGACGATGCACGGGGTGATTTTTCTTTTTTGTTCGGTAAAGTACCAGAAATCTCGCTTGTAGTGTTGGTTCTAGGTTTTCTCAAAGTAAATACCCCGATTAAAAAAAAAGAGGTGTTATCCAATCCGGTGCAGAGCGACAGTATTCCGTACTGTCGTACATTTAAACAAAATGTCTCACTCTGATTTGATGTGATATTTTTTTGGAAAAAATTACTTACGACCTCTCGGAAAACAATCATGGTTGACTTCTTAAAAAACCAGATAAAATATGTTATTATTTAAAAGTCACAGTCACACTTCACTTATTTAAAATGTTGAATTTGTGAACTGTATTATATAAAAAAAATTACTTATGCGCTCCAGGCTCCATGCGGTGGTGATTTCAGAGAACTCTAAAGCGTTTATTGTTCATGTCATCAGTATAAGGACACTGCTAGTAAAACGTGTAAATTTCTCCAATGATTTTTGGCCTAATATGAATCCCACCGTCAGATATTTATCATATGATTAATATTTTTATAAGTATTATTAATGTGCTGTTAATAAGGAAATGCCGAAATATGTGAAAACGCACGACAGCTCAAACATGATGCATATTCCTTTGTATGATAAAGAAAGACCTTTCTAAAAATGCAGTCATTATAAAGAAGGAATCCGACATATCTTTAATGGATACAATTATATATATAGTGAAAAGCTTATTGGGCGCATTTTTTGTTGTTGTTCATTTGAGATTTTGCCGTTTTCAGTGTGGGGAAAATAAGGGCTAGTTGCTACTGCATCAGTAGTCTCTGATTAAACGTATAGAGGAGCTAAAAATTGTTAAAGGCGTATGACGTCGATTACAGCTTCATTTATACGCTTGGTTAGGAATGATTGGTTCTGTAACAACCAGATCCACTCATACCTCTCTTATAAAAAACAAAACAGAAATGTGACTATTATGCCGCTTTACCCAGAAAGCTTTTAAATTTATTTTAAACATTTATCGTTTCTGCAATTAAAGTTTTTGATGTAATATTTATTAAACGTATATATGAATAATTTTTGTGTCATTTTTAGTTGCATATGCCTTACTCAACTGAAACAACGCACCTAGTTTATCATCTACAGGGAAATAGATTGGAACATAAATAAGTTAAAAGGAACATTTATTTTACCGGAAACAGATTTCAGTATCTTAATAATTGAAAGAATTGGAATGAATAAAAAAAGCTACATAGCCGTTCCAATGTTTCAGAAAGGAAAGAAGAATAATGTATTATACTGGAAAGCGTATGGAAATAAAGTTTCTTTAAACACCAAAAACATGACAACTTTATTAAAACGCAAAACAATTTAAACAAAATTAAAATAGGAGTGAAACGTTGGAGACCGTATGCTTGTATCTGCACAAAAGGAAAGAAACTAAATGGTGCAACATAAATTTTAAAAAACAACAACAAATACTTTATTTTTCAGCTTTGTACGTCTAAGTAGTTTAGTTCAATATGTATTACTTAAATATATTTTATCCAGTAGTTATTATTTCTGTAATAACTGATGTTACCCTTTATGCTTAATATTACTGGGTATGTACTATGGTGAATAACAGCCTAAAGTCCTAAACACTATTTAAACCATGCCAATACGAGTACTTCAAAAACAGTTGTGATGTTTAATATAATAGTAAATTATTATTTATTATTATTATTATTATTATTATTATTATTGTATTATTATATTATATTATTATTATTATTATTATTATTATTATTATTATTATTATTATTATTATCATGTTAACCATGATATTCAATAAGATGCATTGGTTACCATGGTGAATACGATGACTCCGTGTACGTCTCATTAGTAGTCTGCTAAGAACAGCTGAAGTAGTTTTCAATTGTCTCCCATACCAAATATGGGTCTGCGACGAAAGCCCTACTACAGTTATTTATTTTTAGATGTGGAAGGAAACCAGAGTTCTAGAAAAAAATTTCATGCAACTGGTCAATGAAGAAGAGCCAGAAGAGGCCATGCCAGTTAAGTACGCCTCACCGCCGGGACCTTGTATAACCCACAAAAATCAAATTTATTTGTATTATCTGTTTGTAAGCTTTAAGTTTATATTAATTTTTGAAAATCTTAGTTATTTTGAACTTCAGTATGCTGAGGTATGTGCATGTGGTTTATATGACATATTATCAATTTTGTAAAATCCGCTTAGGTGTGCAAGTCTATCATATGAGTCTACGAATGTTTTACTGTGTGTTTGGCTGGTAGCGAATATTCGATCCATCCTGATCTTACAGCTTTAAATGTAAAATCATTCAATTAACCTCAATGACGTCAAAACACTGATCGCATCTCACACGAATTCAAACTGAAGAATCTCTTTTTATTAAACATTCAGAGTTTATTATCTATTACGTTTTATTTTTTCTCCAACAATATTTGTAAATAAATTTTTTTCCGATTTCTTGGGCCAATTTCATTTACTTACCTTTTTCCTGGTCAGTTTTGTTAATTTGAAAACGAGTTTTAAAAATTTTGGTGCATGTTTTCGAATTACCATTTTTTGATGACATTTCCGTATTTCAGATTTTGCTAAAGTTTAAATTCACTTCTGTTCAGTTATTGATGGCAGTACAGTGATTGCCAAGATTATTTCACTCATGTTTGTGTTAGAATGTGGGTTTTGGCAAAGTGTTAGACTAAAACGTAACTGTAAATTGCTTGTTTACCAAAGAGAATATATTAGGAATCGTGAGACATTGTTTACCAAAATAGTAATCCGTTTTCTTATAAATAAAAGTTGCGTAGAAAGTGAAACGGTATTTAATCAAGATTCCTGTAATTACTGTGACATCTTTTATTGCGACTTATCGAAGCACAAAGTTCTGCTCCAGTATAATCTTATAAACTCAACAGAGTCTAATATTTTCGATTTTCCCGTTCAGTGCTGTTTCACTGCTGACTGCCGCATCTTTTAGTTTTGTGTCCAAGTAATCCCAAATATTCTGTGAAAGGTTTACATCAGAGAGCATATTGAACAACTCCATCACTGTTCAGACATATTTTGTAATCCTGATCGTATCTCCTTGCACAAACTTAATGCTTCCTTTAGGCAATAGCCCTCTTGGCGTAGAAACTCCTTCCAATTAGTCTGTTTGCTGGGATGGTGGAAATAGTTGGCAAAAATGTCTATCATTAGATTTCCGATTCCATCATGGCAGATGCAGTGCCGGAAATTGATCTTTCCTCTCCATGTTTGATAGTAGGAACAATAGCTTGGTTTAGTTTCTCTAACAGTTTTCCACTGCTCAGGGGTATAGTTTCTTTACTTCTTGTGTTATTTCTCAATCTTACTGCCAAATGATGTAGTTTTGTAAGAGGCTTCTGAATAGCAGCACTGCCACATAAACTTGTTTCTGAGTTTCCTGGCTGCTTTTTATCGGGAAAATATTCTTAGCAGCTTCTCTGGACTCATTCAACTTGACTTGTGATAACTCGTGATATCTGACGACAACCAAGAAAGTTGGAAAACTTGATGTAGTGGTCTTAATAAGCCGCGGTAGTTCTCTGTAGAACTCGTCCACATCGATTTTACACTTTCCCGTTGATTGTACCTTTTGGATGATGCAGGATACAGATTCTTGGCTCACTTTAATGTTGTCCTGCTCAACCTTTCTACAGATTTACTCTCTCCCATTGCTGTCTTTTTGCTAGTGGATGTTCATCAGCCTTTCACTTATAGATATCTCTCTCAAACAGACAATCTAAAGATCTTGGACATTACAATAAATCTGCCATGCCTTTTAACCAAGACTTTAACAAAATTAGCCAAAAGTTACATTAGCTTTTTGTCATTCTCCAGTGTAATATTTTAGAAATGCAGAATGATATTTAAACTCTAAATGCATACAGTATATTGTCATTTTTTCTCTCTGTATTGGTGACTAATGTTGTGAAGGTAAGTTAAGTTTGCATTCGATGATGTAGGCGCAATAGTGCTTATTTCGATGGAAGGAAATTTTAAACAAAAAAAGAACACTAATTTTCATCAAATAAATATAAAATTTAATTTAGATTTCTCGTCTCTTTTGGATATAACTCTCAATAAAATTCACTAAAATGTTGCACAGTGAAATTCAAAAAATGTTATCGATATTTGACCACATTTAATTCGACTCTCAGTGACTGGTGTCTGGCTACCTGTAATATCTCCATTGCAATGACGTATACTTGTAGATTTCGCCCTGTTAAATAAAGAATTTCTATTTCTTCTATAAAATATTTTATGGTAATTCTGTTTAATTAATTTGTTTGTTTTATAAACATATAACCAAAATTTCACTTAAATTTATAACACGGAAAATTTATTTTCAACAGCTTTGTCATTAGGAGAATCACTTGGTCGTTTGTCAGATTTTTAAATCATCGGGTAAATTATTACAATCAATGTTTACAAGCAAAATATGTATATTCATGTAATTTCTATCCTGGTCTAAGCTTCTACAGCTCTTTATAAGCAAGAAAAATAAAACGCTAGTTAAAATCCACTGTCCATGTATGTCATCCTCTAATACAACTTAATTTGAAACTTTTTCATTTCATTACTCTTACATCTCATGCCGTCGTCGGCGGAGGAAATCTCCCTGTTTTCAGTTTTCTAAACCAAGCCGAGTTGAACAGGATACGAGAGTTAGCCACGTGCTTACCGCAGAGAGCAGATTCTGGAACACCTTCATTTTTTTAGATGTGGGAGAAAACCCAAGCGCCCCACTGGTGAAAAGAAGCGAGAATAAACTATGCTAGGGAGGTATAACAAACTTGCTCAAGGCCCCTGAATCATAGCAGCTGATAACTGGACCGTACTCTTCTTATAGTAGGAAAAGTACTGAAGGGAAATTTGTTTCCACTGATCAATGTAAAGAAACTGTGACGTTTAAAGAACATTTACTATGTTATATATTCTACTAAGTATTATGTAAAGGCGCTTTCTTTTTTTTGTAATAGCGCTCTGTACAGAAACAAGATCTGGTTGGTGATGCTTAATGTAATTACACTATTCAAAGCACATTTTTTTAAAGTGTGAATTTAAATCTTGCTTTGTTTTTTTTTTAAATCAGTTTTTTCATATTGTTAAATATCATCTCAAATGTCTTTTTTGCACATAAAGATATAACCCTCTTTTGAGAAAAGACGAATAAACACTGGTTATTTCGGCCATAAATACGTAGAATTACATCGAAAAATAACTGTCGAGGCCGCATAATCATTATTAAATAGCAGCTATTAATTTTTGAGAGCGAGAGAAAAGAGAGAACAGTTGGGGAAGATGGTGTAACATGAAAATGCCGCCTGTGAAATATCCTTGGGCCCAATCCAGGGTTTGCAATTTATGGCCGCGAAACAAGATGATAAAGTCGCGGTCAAATATCAGAGGGACAGATAAACTTCATTTCTCTGGCTGAGGTGATTTGAAGAGGCTGATGAGAATATAAGACTGAATAAACCTAACCGTACTCGTAACCAACAAGTCGTAAACAGTAATCCATAAAAGGAAAGTTTATTATTATGCAGCTAATAATTAAAAAAAAAATCATCCATTATTACAAAAGTTAAACAGGTTAAAACTGTTTGGAGGAAAGTTATATTTATTGGGTTCTAAAGTCTGCCATTTTATTATGCTAAGGAAAATTTCTGTAACGCACATGCGTTGTTTTCAGATATGGAAAATGCAAAAAAAGGCAGAAATGTTTCAATGGCACGTGATCTAAATATAAAGAATCCATGTAATCTTCCTTAGAGAATAAAAAAAAAACAACAACTGGCTCTTTACCCTGGTGATCAACAGGATTTATTATCGATGTTTTTAAGCAACGTTAATGGATTTAAAACGTGAATACTTAATGGTGTGCTTCGCATGACACTACCGACGACGTCTCTTCGTCACGTATAATTTTGTTATAGTGGTCATAGCTTGCCCCACACCATTCATGTGCTGTTTTTTGTGCTCCCGTGGTAGGCATACGCAAGTTGACTGGCAGAAATGTATGCGCGAAGCAGCTTTATCTGAACTTTTCAATTTAAATGTGAGAGTAAACCAGAGTTCCAGGGACCTCAACACAGCCGACTGGCAAATAAGAGCGACGAGAAAACAAAAACGATTTAACGTAAACCAAGCATTGCTCGGATAGACATATGATCTTTGTACTAAACATACATATTCTGAAAAATAATAAACTATATATTAATAAAGGAATCAGCTTCAGCATTTGAGCAGCAGGTTGCAATGATCTCACTGAGAATCAATTTTTTCAATGTTTGAAAAATGCCAAAATTATAAGTCATAAAGTGAAACCCAGTCGACGGGGGCATAAAGGGATGCTTCGTTCTGTGGTGGCTTTAATATTTACAGATCAACCACGAGCAGACCGCTAGTCCGATGACAGAGACGGACTATGATCAAGTGGATTGCTTGTGAGGTCACGGATCAACAACTTCTACGGCTATTAATCTTTTAAGATAGATTTTGCCATTTAGACATGTCTAATTAATTAGGAATCAAGCTTCACCCACCACGGATTTTACTGCATGACTTTTTATAATTTTCGTGAATTTTTTAAAAAAAATAGAAAATATGCAAAATTTTTGACATAATTTTAAAACTAACCACGAATTATCGCATTGTTTTGTTAATGTACCTTTCTAATCTTAGGGAAAAGAGTAAAAAAACAAAATTTTTATTTGTTAATCACCCATTTACTTTAGGATGTTTATTCCTAAATATTTTTTATTCATCTAGGCTAAAGTTAGTTGATTTAAAGAGCAAATCGACAGCAATTAACAAACAATTACATATATCTTAATCGGGTACTATCTGATAATGGAAAGTTCTGTGTTTAGACAAGTGAACTACTAAGGTTGAGGGCCTGAGTTTGAATTCCGAACGGGCTAGAAGGTTTGGTGTACCTTTCTCGCATAGTTTCTTTTAGATCTCACTCACCAGCCAGCCGCACGGATTTCTTCCGACATCTATAAGTGAAAAATTCTAGTAGAAATGCTTCCTTGTGGCTTAAGAAGTGATCATGGAACTCACTCAGTATGTCAGCACACGACTAATTTTTTAAGCAAGATAGATATCGGCAAGCGTGCGGCAACAGGCTGTTTAGTAACGCGTCATCAGATACCCTTGGTCAGTGCACGGAACAAAAATTGATGAAAATGTACATGTTATAGTGAAGTCAAAAAAAAAGTTTTAAAACAAACGGATGCATAATGGTTGGATAATATTCGAGAATACGACCACCAGGAACATTGAATTTTAGATAAAAAACGCTGTTTCATACTAATAACTTTTCAAAACTGCGAGCCTACATTTCAAAGGTTTATCAAAAGATTTCGTGTAAATGGTTAACCATCATTCTCAGTTGCATAAGAATATGTCATTCTTTGCCAGTGTGATGTGATGAGAGTTCGGAATTAAGTTACTATTATCAATCCATCCCATCAACTACAACAAGCTACTGCTGCTTCAGTAGCCTCTGTATAGCTTCCTGTTAGCGCGTTAAAGATACCAAATTCTTTGATGATACCTAGGTTTGGAAAGATCTCTTTATTTCGTTCTGCACTCCATACGAAAAGGCAACATAACGGAGCCTTGAACAGCTATCACGTTCCACAAACAAGGACAGCGCTTTGTTCTCACAGAAATAAGTAATCTTTTCGGACAAATTGATAAACCTCGTTCTCCTCATGCAAACCAATTGTCCACCTTTAACCTACTTCCAAAGGTTAAAAATCTATTTCTAGCTAACCACTAGTAAACCTTTTAAAGATAAAATATTTCTGAACTGTTTCTTTTATTTTACGATCAACTTATCAACAAAACCGGATCTCATAATTTCCTACTGCTTCAATAACTAATAAAATTCATAGTATTTAAAACTTTAGTTTTATATAACTACTTTTTCCAAGACTTAGAAAGCATAAGAAATTTGTAAATTTCTGTAAAAACATCTAGAGAACTTTCCAAATTGTCCGTTATTTTTTCAGTGGTCGGTGAGATTAAAGCTTTAAATGTATCCGCATGACTACACAGGAGGCAGTATAAATAGTATGCTCATCTTAATTTATTCTAGGTATTTTATTTTATTTTTCAGAAGCTTAAAATTCAAAGTTATGAACGAATACAATAATCTTTTACCAAACCAAAAGTATCAGCTAAAAAATTAGAACGATTTTACAATATATGCAGTTATTCTTGTGAAGAATGGTAAGATCAAAACATGCATGCCATCTGTAGCAGAATTTTAATACGATTTGTACCGCATCAATAAAGTATTCTAATAATTTTGAAGAATGGGGTATTCCAAATGTTTTTATTGTTAACAGAAAGAAAACCAATATGTACATAAAATTGTAGCATATAAATTCGTATTTAAATGACGATTTCGTTCTTAAATCTGGTTTCTCTAGGGGCAGAATATTTGAAAACAGTGCTTAGTATATTGTGAAAAATATACGCAACTGGACAGAAGAAATACTCTTATTTGCTTCCGAAAATCCCATTTATTTTTTGATGTCTAATGGAGGGATGGTATGCAAGAAGAGACATCAGGTAAGAAAGTGTCGCCGCGGTGCCAGGCGATTGTTCTATAGTTTTTTTTTTTTCATATTTCTTCGCAAAAATGTTAGAAAACATTTGATTTTTGATGTTTTTACTACAGTTTTTTGTTAAGTGTCTCTCAATGCTGCTTTTCTCTTGTCCATTGATGCAATGGGGAAAGTGGGATAATACTGACGAGAGATGCCCCGAATTACGCAAAGATGGCGTAAACGATCTGATGAAGTCAGCTGATAGATCCGCAAGTAGAAATGCTTTGTTTCGAACATTTTGACTGCACATGTGACCTAAATTCCAACAAAATTCTCCGGGATTCCTAAGGCGCCAAACTCTCGATCACTTTGTGTTTTCTGATTTGAATCGGAATTTTGATTAAATCGTTTGCACGAAACCAAAAAAGATATTTGTAGAAGTGGATTCTATCCAAAAACTATAACGCGAAAACTTTTACCAGAATGATTGGTTTCAGGTGGAATGAACTATAATCAATGCATTTTACGATTACTTTTCTTGATTGCATCTTTAGCTCGAATAGCAGAGGATTTTATTTCGAACCTTTTATAGTGGGATACTGACCGGGACGGTTATTTCAGCGCTTGTTTTGTCGCCTTTTTATGTTGTAACCAACACGTCTCGGACTTAATCGTATTGTTTTTTTTGTTTCAAGATGAAAAGCGTTCCATGACATAAACATTTTACCGATTCTTGCGAATTGAAAAGCAAACAGTGCTAGCTTGCCGCAGCTAAACTATTTTATGTCAGTTCTTTAGCGAGATTCGGCGTTGATTAAACGTAAGCTTACCGCGGACATGCAGACCTTGAGCATTATAAGGCGAATAATCATACTAACCAGCCCCCCACCCCATAAAGGAAAGCTTTTAGAGGGTCGCACAGCCCCGAAAAGACTGCGACATCGACCCTTGGCCAGTGTTTGCTCAAGTTTGTGTCGGTGCTAAAACGGATGAGCCAAATGTTCTTTTAGAATTAAGAAAACGACTTACACGCGACCGTTTCTTCCATCGACAGGCTGACGTACGCGAGCGGTCTTAGCTAACCAGCAGTTCCGACCGGTTATCTCTTTGATGTTTTAAGAGTTTCCGCATATCCAGTGAAGGATGAAAATGGGAACGCGGTTTAATATGAGTGAAGAAGAAAAAGCAAATATAAAGAAAACATCAAAATTTCTGTTTTTTAAAAACTTTTTACTAAAGGACTGGCACTGTGCGGTTATTATGATGAATTTAGTGGGTTTTTTTTTTTTGGAAAGTGAAAACAGAATACTTTTGGATAGACTATATAATTCTTTGTAATTTCATCGATCTTGACAAATTTTCATAAAGTTTATTTAATATTAAAAAAGTTCAAAATGTGTAAAACTTTTTCAACCTGTTTATCTTTTATATTATTTTTTATTAAAGCCGGTTATTATGTATTTTTTAAAACAAATTATTATTACAAACTCTAGATACACAATAGAAAGTTTTAATAATAGAGTCATTCAGATATTAAAAAAAATGAATACTTTAAATATTTTTACACAGTTACTTTTCATTCTTTTCCGTAATTTATTTTGCATAATATCGTCGTTTGTATACAGTTTTCATTTTTGACATTTTGGGTAATTTTACAGCCAATGATTTTTTTTTTAAATCATTGAAAAAATAACCCCTAGTCCGATATATAGAGTTGTCTCCAAATGAGAAAATACCTGAATTTTATAGAATAAAGAAATCTTACTACAAAGAATTCATTACGTGGAAATGCCTGTGCTACAACATGAGGTCACTGCCATCAGTTCTTGGGCTGCTTGATTCACGAGGTATTTCTTACAATCGCATTAATTTTCCACGTTTTGAAATTGTAATTAAGGTTGTCGATTGGTCTAGAAGTTATGAACGCTATTGTGTTAATTTCTAGTCGAAATTTGCTAAATTAATGAGTTAAGACCATGGAAAAAATATCCTTAATAACAAGAATTCTGCAAGCAAAATTAGTTTTCATTATTTACTCATAAAGATAAAGATTAACATTTAAACCATGATATCTATGTTAAATGTGATCATTATATTAGTGTCTTAAGAATGAAGTATTATACATTAAAATGTATTAATGGAATGGTTATAATTGGTTAGAAGTAGTATATTGCATTCTTAATAAGAACATTTATCTGCAAAATAACGTTTTAGCTAATCTACCCATATTTTTAAAAATAAAAAAAAACATTATCTTAATATATGGAAGGTTTAAAACTTAATGCTTATTTTCGTATTAAAATTGTTTATGTTGTCCAAGATTTTAAAAATTTGCAGCGCATTGGAAATAATTTTAATTCATTTTTATTAATTATTAGAGACAAATAAGTATCATATAATCTAAATGCCATGCAAAGATAATCTTCTGTTTTTTTTTTTCAGCTCAGACTTTTAAGAACAAGTAATGATGAAATTCCGAATAGTAAATCAATATAGAAGATTTCTGATCAACTCCAGAGAGCTTGGCGCCGGAATTATGCTTTCGATCTGTCATGAAACAAATAAAATTCACACCATTACTTTCCGAACATTTATCACGTAACTTTCAGAGTTGACCACGTGTTCAACTTTGAGTAAAAACAACTCAGTCTATAAAGTGAAAGATGAAAGTTTAAAAAACGATAGCAGAACAAATATAAATAAATAAACATTCTAGCATTGGACATTTCTCTGATAGAAAAAGCAATTTTTAATTTTTCGTTTGACATTTACATTAACAAAATCGGTAGTATTAATATATATTCGCTTTTCTCACATTATGACGGAATTTCCAACGTAATTTGCTTATATTTATATTTTTAGACAACCAATATAATATAGTAAACTAAAGTATAACATATTTAGCATTCTACAATCAATTAAAAAAAAACACACCCGAAACGCACTCGGGTCGTAGAGTTTCTTAAAGCGAAAATCCAATACACCGAGTGCGCTTAGCGGGTCGATTGAGGTAAAGCGATTTGTTATCTAGTCTGGTAAGCTGTACGGACAAAGGGGTGGCTACATCGAACGACATAGAAGTGGCAGACCCCCAAAAACTGATGATTAGACCAAATGGAAAAATAAAACATCTGTACAAAATGAACTGGCATAAGATGTCCGTTGACATTTGAAGCGATTTGGAGGGCCTGCAGATTTTCGCTAGTTGATGGAACGTATTGTCAGGAAGAAACTGTTTTCTTGAAGGATTGAAGGAAAGGCCCACCGTTAGCTCGCCAAAGATCACCTACACTGGATTCCGGAGGCGTGAGCCAAAATGGTCAGAGGTTAGGATAAAATAGGACTTATGCGCGGAGAAGATTCGGTGAAGTATTCTATTCAAAGTGTACTAAACCGACAATCAAATGTTGGTGGAGGCAGGTTCTTTATGGCATGGGTTTTTTTCCCGAAAAAAGTACAGGATAATAGATCGGTTTGTTTACCTGGAAATTTTGACCAATATACTTGAACCGTATTCTAATGTCTGTCTGTCTCTCTCTACACTATAATTTCCAATATGATGACTATCTGAACATTCAGCTGCCATCATCAAGCAATATTTCACAGATTAGAAAATCCTACTTCTAAAGTGGTCCTGATTTAAATCTAATAAAAATCTATAGAACAGTATAGATAAAGCCATTAAGATAAAAATATCGATATTTATTTGGATCAATTGTTTGAAAAAATTATTCATTCACGGTCGTGTAATGAATGGTTGCAAAACACCACAAAACTTCTTAAACATATTAAAATAAGTAAATATTTCTCAGGTTACTGCCCTGTACAAATGCATAGTCAAGTTATATTTGCTTAAATCTGGGTATTCTTTTTTGGTAGATTCCGGGCATGAGCTCTGCTTAGATGTGATATTAACAGATGTGACCAAATACTAATATTTTCTTGATCCATTTATCTCAGGTAATCTCTAAAAATTTGGTTTTTGTGGTAAAATTTCGAATGTGTGGTTTGTTCTCAAACTTTTGTTGTCATGAAATTCTCATGATTTAAGAAAAGCAAGTGTATGCAAAATATTTACTACCGATCATGTTGATATGCATGTGAATTGAGAGAACGTGAAATTGCTTTTTTTTCCATAATTGTAAAACGCCCATGATAGAATGTTTATTATCTCATATTTTACACGTCAATTTATGTTAGTTCTGTCATCTTAAACTTTTGTCCACCTACAATTATTTTAGGACGAAGACAAACTAAATAAAGTATCATTGGAATAATATTATTATGGTTAATTATTTCTTGGTAATTCAAAATAAATTTAAGCAATCGATTGTTGAGCATTTTATTGAAAAACAAATGTGATACGATGGTTTGCATGAGCTTTGCAAAGAAAGACAAACCAAAGCAAAATTTTAAAATAATATCGATCTTAAGAGGAAAGATTAGAAGAAAAAAAAAAACAAGCGTGCGGCAACATTAAGGGGCAAAACATCAATACAGACAACTTCTAACATGAATATTATTGAACATTAGGTTTTATTATTAAAAAAATAAAGAATCTTGTAAAGATTTCGACGACAATGTTATGGTGTGGAGTGCCATTCTCATGACTACGTAGACCACGAAAGATGTGGTCGGACCTTATATTGCGGCTTTGCCAGATGTCAAGGCGTCGTTTCTATATTTTTGGACAAAAATTTACAATCTCACTGAGCTCAAAAAATTTTCGATGACCACTTCAGCAACGGGTAGATGAACATTTTGCTATGGTCATTTAGATCGCTAGATATTTCGCTAGTGGAACACGTCTTGAATACTCATGAACAGACCAATCAGACAAGTGCACAACAATCCGCGTTACTTCCAAAACTTGAGTGCCCGGTGAATTAGAGTGGATAGATCAGGAAACAGCCTATTCATCTGCGTTGACTGCCAATATTACGAAATATCGCTGCTTATCCTCTACGAAAGCCAGTGGTTACGCGATACGTTAAAATTGACGTTGTACTCCAATTCTGAAATTAAAACTTATAGAAAGTATAAGGCAGTTGATCCTTTTCAGAGTTTCTAATAATTTTTCTTTAAATATATACCGCGGTAAGTCATCAAAATAGCAGCTATCTTTAGTAGTGAAAGATTTGACAGATAAAAGGGTTCTTTTTTAAGTAGACACCGGTTTCTTGATTACATCATCTTCAATCAAAGCGCTTGATTAATGGACCATAAAATAAATATGCATACAATAAAAACCACAAAAGGCATATTACAAAGATTTTGCGCTGAATATCGAACACCTACTTACACAATGATGTTAAAATTTTTTTTTTTGATTCTGGAATCTTAATAAAAAAGTTCATTCGTAGGTAGGTTTGCGCTGGTAACAACAAGATTTAATATGATTTGTGCGCGTGCGTGCGTAGGTGCGTTATTAATTCTATTAATTAATTAAATCATGGTAAAGAGAAAGAAATAGAAAATACAAGCAGTACACCCGTAAATCAATAGTTTTGCCAATATTGCACAGCTTCAAAATACTTTAGTCAAATTAAATCGAAGTAAATATTATATCAATAAATTTCACTAAACCAAGCAAATAGCCAGTGGCTGAAACTTGTGTTTTAAGAAGATTTATTTTTTACCTCTCTCTTACGCTTTCAGACTTCACTTGTACATTCCAGGCCAACCAGGCAACTATCTGCTGCATTTTTCGTTTTCTTTAGTGAAACATTAACAAAAAAAAGTTGCCTTTTTTACTTGAAAAAGTGTTAATTATACTAGAGAAAAGTTAGTTTCGGACGTAAATTCTAATCAGGTCGTTAGACGTCGTCAGGGTGAACACTCATCACAATAAACGTCTTCCCGTTCAAAACTCAGTCGCTTCCCACCCACCTAACACGAGCTCTAAACGCGCAGGTGCGTGTGGCTGTATAACTAACAATCCGAGAGCGATTTGAGTGGAATTAATTGTCTTGACGTAAATTATCCTTATTGACTAGAAAAACGCCAATCTCAAGAGAACGGATCAAGTAAGAGGTTTTTGTTATAATGTTCTAAGTCAATGAAAGGCGCCACTAATAATATTCAAAGCAATTATCTCCCCACTCACTTTCCCGATTCCAGTAGGAATTTCAATTAAATAAAGCTATAAGAAATACACAGCATTTTAATTACAATTTGAAATTGAATAAGTAATCTTGTTTATAAAAATCAATGGCTCTAAAAAATATATTATTAAAGATGTATTAGGCGTCAAGTTACGTGCAAGATGTTATTTGCTTGGATTTTGCGAAATTAATAATTATATACGACAAATTTATTAAAGAATGACAAAAATATTTTATGAACTTCAAGACTACTGAATACATGTTTTGTAAACCTAGCAAAACATCTTTAATCTAATATTATCATAAGATTATCTTTTCTGTTTAAATTTTCAAGAGATTTTTTTAAAAACTTTTCCTAACATTACGATTAATTGATGTTTGCCACCATTCCTATGTTTTTGAATAGGCCAACTGTAGCACCGCCGACGGAGTGCCAGGTATCTTGGACACCTGTTATCTTTGCTGAAGTTGCTTTCTAGTATTCGATGACAGAAACTAAAAGTTGCAAATGAGGTCAGAGATGCACATTCAGTACCATTTTTTTAAAATTATATATGACAAATCTGCTTATTAAATTGCACCAGTGCTTTAATTTAATATAATTTTAAGGAAAAATTTCGATAAGAGATACTGCAGTAGATTGATTGAGAAAATTTGTCTTTTGATACAGAATTGTTGGTAAATTATAAATCAGCAAAATAAATAATTAATTTAGAATCATTAAACGAATGCGGTTAATTTCTAAAAATATAAGCAAGGAATTAAAATTAAATTTTGTAGTGTCAAATTGTGATGTCAAAAGTTTCAATGACTTCATTTTATTGTCAGCATTTTACACCTTATCAAGTCCTAATAGAGTAACTTTAGTGTCAACTTTTGACATAATAATTAAAAAAAATTAATGACATAATTCTTGGGTTAGTAGGTTACAACATCAAATTAGGAATTAGTGATAGTATCTGAAAATATGACCTCTGTCGTTTTAACTGCATTCATACGCAAAAAATTGTTCTTATTTTGTTTCTTGAAAATATAGATTAAATATTTATAAAACTTTCTAAATACATTTTAGCTTGAAAAAGCAAATTTATATTATAACGTCTCGCAGAAAAAAAAAGAAATTACAAGACAATTTCCAATGCCGAAGAAGACTGTAATTGTCTCAATTTTTCTGACATTACCACAATTTCTTTTTCTTTTTTCAATAAGAGCATTTCGCGAGATACCATATTAGCCGAATGCAGCCCTTGATAAACTATTACATCGCAATCGGTGATCACGGGGGATTACAAAGCTAATTGTGGATTTATGCAGGTGAAGTAGGTAATTACTTTTATCGATGATTCTAGCGTTTCGTATTTTATTATACTTTTTTATCTAGATATCTTAGTAAGCGGTTCGACAATCATTTTTTTGATTATGTTTGGGAAAACGAAACGCAGCTGAGAAGACTCATAACATCTAGCAAATTAATCAAGTTTTACCTACCTTTGGGTATCTGTATAAGCCGCGGCGATATGTTTTGTTGTTGCGGTTCTCATCAGAAAATTTGGTCAGATTATGGATAACTGCAATGAAATCTCGCAAAGAATAGTGATATTTCATGTATGTTGCTGATATAATTATGTTTTTTTACGAACAACTGGCTAAAATTCCTCTTTGGTATTCAGAATAGACGATTACCAAATAAAAAGTAAATTTTAAAATCTATTTATTAAGTGTCTTCATTGAAAATAATAAAAAAAACATATATAGAGAGGGGGCATACATTTTACCTAGTACATGTTTTTTTTGTGTGTACATTTAATAAAAGATCATCGTTTTCACTAGATTATATTCGGAAAGACTCAGTGCTTCTGTTATGTAAGAAATCATTTAGAAGAAAACCACCTAACAAGATTGTGTTTGTATCTAGTGTCGAAAGGGATAAATTCTCTATATGTTGATATTGCAGGAAAAATGATAATATTTTAGTTTCTAAAAATGCAATTTTGGTAGGAAACCGCTAATTTCAGCTAAATTGATGATTCTATTTTAAGAAAATAAAAACTTCAAACAGCAAGTTGAAGGTTATTTTACGCATTTCTCATCACAACTGATCTATTAAACATAGGTTTTTATAATCAGAGTTTAGTCGGGAAGAGAACTGATCTGAAAATGCAGTAATGTTACGTTGAAGTGGAAAATTTTTCAGCAAATGTTTATATATTTGTAAATGTACAGGTGGTTAGTCTTCAACTTTAGACTTGTCGATCGCTAAGTTTTTAATGTATTATTTTTTCCCCACGCTGTAATATATCAAGATATAGTTTGTGGTGCCATGGAAACCATTAGGGTTTTTTTGAAAAATGGCATGTGATACCAATAAAACATCAAGAAAATAATTCAATATTTTAAGACTGTTGTTTTCGCGTTTTTAAAATTGTTTTATTAAATTTCTGATTAAATAAAGAAATAAACCATTTTCTACAAAATGGCAACGATTTACCTCGCCTTCCCTATGAACCTTGCAGATTTAATTTACTAAGCCTCAAAAAGTGAAGCCGAAAATAAGAATAAGTGAAATTATGTATTTTCAATAAAGTATCAAAGACAGTTAATGTCGAGTAATAATGATATTCTGGTTATTTTAGCCTGTGTGCCTGCTGACAATATTGAAATTATAAATTAGAAAAAATCAGCTTTTCTTTACGATTACATGGAAATACTAACACACTCCTCAAAGGGATAAATATTTAAAGTAAGTAGTGTACTAGTTTAAAATATCCTGCCAGTCCGTAGAGGCTATGCAATGATTATGAAATAAAGCACTCTGACGGCTTAACTTTTGAAAGAAGATAGTTTTAAATAAAGCACTTTAGTTAAATTATTGCTATATTCAATTATCTTGATCTATTTTTAACATATATTGGTATAAAACAGTGGTTCCCAATCTTTTTGGACTCGTGGACCTTTTTCTAATACTCAAAAGACCTGCGACCCACTGCTACACTTCCATAATTGAAAAAAAATCAAAGAATAAATTTAGCAAAAATATCGCATAAATAAGAGTTTTATTTGAATATATTGACAGTTTTGAAATAAATTCATAGTACATTTCATCATAGATTTATTGAAAATTATTTTAGAGATTTTTCGAGGAACAACATCTGCACATATAGTAAATTCACAACAGCTAAACAGAAATCTACTGGTATCAGTTAACTCTACCTCTGATCAGAACAGTTGAGTGGTGCGTCGTGTTGGTGCCAAAGTTTGCCTAAAATCGAGCTGGCTAGTGCGCGTCCGGCGGAAGCCACAGTCCAGTCCTTGTAGCGTGCTCTGCCCCAGGCGTCGTGGTCCGAGTCTTTTAGCTGCAGGCCCCAATGGCGCTAGCCAATGGGAGCGCGGCTCGATTGCGTCAGTCCTACTGTGGTAACAGTTCGAGTTCCGGCCTTTGTCGCCAGCGTGTATCGTACGTGTTTCTATGAGAGTGGCAGAGCGACAGGAAGCCGCGGGGCCGGTGATGCAACCCGCAGTGCCTGCCGTGGGCGACAAGCCTTACACCTTCAGCGCTCGGCCTCCCATCGGTGATACTGGTGTATTGGACGCAGGGTAATTTTTGTATACCTTTTTCTGGAAAAAAGTGCGTCTTATAAGCCGGCAAATACGGTACATATACACAAGACAAATACATACTCATGAACAGTTTCTTGCCTCAGTCATACGACAAAAACTGAAACTTCCAGGGTTCCGCGACCCCCTGTATAATGACAATTAATTAAAACTAATGAAACTGTTACCTAAAGAATAAGCCCCCGAGCGGCATTCCATAATTTGATCGTCAACCTGAATCGGAAAATATAAACTAATCTTTAAAACTTCATTGGTATGAACAAGGAAGTTTGAATAAACATTCATCTTCTTACCTTAGAAAATATACCAATTTACTTCTTTAAATTTCACACAATCCGATTTCTTTGACAAGTGTGTTTAAATTTATTCTTAAAATAAAAATCTTGAAATATTTTCCGATAATCCGTATAAAATTAATAGCTGTTATTACTTTTCAAAATGTTAGATGATATCTTTAGAATTAACTTTTACTCATCTCATTGCTTTTAATTTAAAGTTAATTTTTTTTAGGATTCTATTATGAAGAATTTTAAATACTAGTAAAAGAAGAAAAGTTTTTAACTGGATATTTTAAAGTAATTCAGTTTTTTTGAATATAAATTATTTATAATTGACTAGTATTTAAAATTGCATCAAAGCATGAAATCTCCAAGTTCTTAAAATTAATTAAAATTTCCAATTAATATTTTTGTAAACAAGTTGTTTACATATTCAACGATATTTATTTCATTTTATTGATGATTTTATTGTTGACTATATAGATATTTACATTAAGTTCAAAATGGCTATTGGCTTTGTATGCTTTCTGAATCTTCTTTGTTTTGAAAAGTATTAGTTTTTTAGTATAAATACAGAGAGCTGCTATACCATTCATTCAGTCTTACCCAGCTACTTTGCACCGTAAATTATAGTACTTGCTTAGGCTATACTGTAGTTTAATGGTTAACGAGTTTACAGGAGAATATCGTGGAAGAGTTCATTTTTGTCGGAAATTTCATTAAAACAGTGAAACTTTCATATATTCTAGATTCATTACACATAAAGTGAAATATTTCAAGCCTTTTTTGTTTTAATTTTGATGATTACGGCTTACAGCTCATGAAAATCAAAAATCCACTATCTTAAAATATTAGAACATTTCATAAGATCAATAAAAAGAGGATTTATAATATAGAAATGTCGAACTTGTGAAAAGTATGTTCATTTATGCACTCAATACTTGGTCAGGGCTCCTTTTGCACGAATCACTGCATCAATGCGGCATGGCATGGAGGTGATCAACCTGTGGCACTGCTGGGGTGTTATGGAAGCCCAGGTTGCTTTGATAGCCTTCAGCTTGTCTGTATTGTTGGGTCTGGTGTCTCTCATCTTCCTCTTGACAATACCCCATAGATTCTCTATGGGTTCAGGTCAGGCGAGTTGGCTGGCCAATCAAGCACAGTAATACCATGGTCAGCAAACCAGTTAGTAGTAGTTTTGGCACTGTGGGCAGGTGCCAAGTCCTGCTGGATAAGGAAATCAACATCTCTATAAAGCTTGTCAACAAACGGAAGCATGGAGTGCTCTAAAATCGTAGACGGCTGCGTTGACTTTGGACTTGATAAAACACAGTGGACCAACACCAGCAGATGACATGGCACCACAAATCATCACTGACTGTGGAAACTTCACACTGGACTTCAAGCAACTTGGATTCTGTGCCTCCCCACTCTTCCCCCAGACTGTGGGACCTTGATTTCCAATGAAACGCAAAATTTACTTTCATCTGAAAAGAGAACTTTGGACCACTGAGCAACGGTCCAGTTCTTTTTCTCCTTAGCCCAGGTAAGACGCTTCTGACGTTGTCTCTGGTTCAGGAGTGGCTTCACACTAGGAATGCGACACTTTTAGTCCATTTCCTGGACACGTCTGTGCGTGATGGTTCTTGATGCACTAAATCCAGCCTCAGTCCACTCCTTGCGAAGCTCCCTCAAGTTCTTGAATCGGCTTTGTTTGACAATCCTCTCAAGCCTGCAGTCATCCCTCTTGCTTGTGCACCTTTTCCTACCACACTTTTCCCTTCCAGTCAACTTTCCATGAATATGCTTTGACACAGCACTCTGCGAACAGCCATCCCTTTCAGCGTTGACCTTTTGTGGCTTATCCTCCTTGTGGAGGGTGTCAATGAGTGTCTTCTGGACAACTGTCAAGTCAGCAGTCTTCCCCATGATTGTGGTTGTGTGTACTGAACCAGACTGAGAGATTCATGGTATTTATACTGCATAAGTAGTGATTTACTCAAACTCGAAATGGAATATTCTAATATTTTCAGATACGTTTTTTCTATTTTTTTTAGCTGTAAGCCGTAATTATCAAAATTAAAATTAAAAAATGCTTGAAACATCTTAGTTTACATGTAATGAGTCTAGAATATACACAATTTTCACTTTCTGAAATAACTGGCAAAAAATATTTAACTCTTCCACGATATTCTAATTTTTTGAGGTGCATACTTTATTTATTATGTTGTATTGATTTCGAGATTCTCACATTAATCAAAAATATAAAGAATCGTAATTTTACGTTTTCATTTCGTTTATCTATTGTTCTCGTGTGTTTGGTTATTCTTCTTGCAAAAAAATATTGAAAAACAGTAATTCTGAAAACTGGATGCCAGATTATTTTTTTTCAATTTTAGCTTGCGTCGTAACACATTATTTAAACTTTTGTTGAAAAGCATACAATCTGTAGTTTCGTTGACCACTAGATCGGATTGTAGCTAAATGAGGCTCAGTTTTCTTTATAACCTGTGCCTCCGTTGCTTTCTCTTACTGCTAGAAGTCCGCATATTCAGAAAAGACGGCCGAATGAATCATGTTCAAATTTATAAGAGCTGTTATGAAAGTAATAACATCAATAAGACAAAGAGTCAATTAAATAGAGACGGTAACTACTTACTGTATGTACGGACGTCTCCTTTGATTTTATGATCAGACTTTTAAAAAATTGTAAAGCCAAATAACAGTGGGAAATCTTGTCTGGTTGTGTCTTTAAACGAGGAAATTGAGGTTAATTCCAGTTGAGACAGCTTCATAATAGGAATGTGGTGTCGTTTCATCGTCCTCTTTATCAGGCTCTTCTCGACCAGCATGTAGTTAAATAATCACTATGGGATAAACCTTTTTCAGGATTTTATATGGAAGACTGCACAAGGAATTTTCCTCTGTCATCGTTCTTGTATTGATTACAGTTGTGTTTCAGCAGACATTGGTAGATATCAAAATATACCTACATGCACTTCCTGGCCCCAAGGGTACAGAATAGCCTTAATGATAAAAAGAATCACTTTTCTGGCTCGAATGATAATCTCATTTTGATGTAGTATTTGTAATCAGGGATCCACAGTCACCGCGAGTGCTCATCTAGCGAAGGAAGCTGAGGATGGGCTCTGATGTGCGTGACGTGTCACAAATTCTCGATGAGATTAATATTAGGGAGATCGAGTAAAGACAGATGAAGTCGCAATCACGTTTCGTAAAGCAGTGCTGCACAATACACCAATGGATAGTGGCACTGTAGTCCTGCAAACATCCAACCCCCACATCCGAACACAGAACGAAGTTTGCAGAATAGTTAAGCGCTTCATGCGACTACCGCACCTGCCTTCTTGAATAGGGCAAAATCCAACTTGTTAGACGATCACTTTCCAATAGTAAGTTCTACGGTCACAATTCTCCTGGTACCAGAGCTCACTGATGAGGGTTTTCATGAAAAGTTCCCCGATGGTGAGGCGAATAAGGGGGTAGTTCTCGGCGCCTTATTTAAGCAGAAAAGGGAAGCCTTCTCTGCTAAAGGTTTTTTCTTTCTTTCTAATTCGGACAACTATAGCACGTTGGCTCAATCTTTTGTTATTTATTATGACTGGACTGATTTTCTGCATAATTTGTCTT
The DNA here is from genome assembly GCA_018389105.1 of Nautilus pompilius. NCBI lineage: Eukaryota > Metazoa > Mollusca > Cephalopoda > Nautilida > Nautilidae > Nautilus > Nautilus pompilius. The sequence goes on from JACATO010000113.1 coordinate 187,865, forward strand.
GATAGATGGGGTCTTCGTTCGTCAGGACAGCCGCTGTTTCGATGGAGTGAAATCGACCGCATGGACGCTCGCTATGATATCCTTCTGTCATCACAGCTTTATTGTTTAGAGACAGGACCCTACTTATATACTCAGGTCTGGTGATCACTTCAATTCACGTAAATTTAAGGCTAGTTGATATTTTATTTCAGATTCATTTCTCTAAAATACAGTTAAGCAGTTCATGACAACTTACCTCCCTTTATGTTCACTAAATTAAAAAAAGAGAACTGTACTTGTTTTTAAAAAGATTGGATAACCAGATAAACAGATTATCCTTTACACGAAATTTGGATTACATTAAATGTGAAAAAATTAAATAACGGGTGAATACCATGTAAAGATGATTTTTTTATAGTTTCTTAATGCAGAGATCAGAGAAACAAAGATTTCTTTTCTGCATTGTTTGAGTTTAAAAATCTTTTACCTCATCAGTTTACTTATTCTTGCTTAAAGGTGAGTATTTGCCCAGTTTTTTTTTTAAAAGAAATATTTAAAACTTACTCTACCTTTGTTTGAACGAATCTCCATAAATGCTGCAACCCATAGTGTCAACGTTGACGTATCTGACACAATACTAATATCTTAAGATTTCAAGCAACACGAGAGTCTTTTGTGCTGGATTCGATTCTTTCTCTGAAAGGTGGTCATGGAAACGTTCTGTATATCCGGAGGAGACCTCTTAGCTGTGACGTAAATCTCGGTAAAGGGCAGCAGACAGCTTTTAAAGTTTTTTTTTTTTTATTGCTGTGTACATTAAAATATTAGCATGCAGACATAAATATTTAGCAATCGCTTTCTTTTATACATCTTACATTTCCGCATAATTTAAGCACAACCGAATTTTCTAATTACAAAAATGCTCTGCAAAATTCAGAATTTTAAGAGGTGCGTTTCTGTCCATGTGCAAATGTATCGATACTTTGGCTAAAAATGGATATTTATGATAATTTGTTTCTATTTTCCTGTTTTATAACGCACTACCAAATTGCATACAAAACAGTTTCTAACATCAGCCAGCTCTTTTGACGTGAAGCGTAAACTGTAAGATACATCATCTTATTTTTTTGAACAATAAAATGGTATATAATGTCTTGGAAAAGTGGTCTAGTTGTTAAATGTTAAAATCGCGCGTAACCTGCCATTGTAGCAGCGCTGTCTTAATTAAACCACTTCATGCTGCTGCTCACAAGGTTCCGACGCCTACCTACGAAAGCACAGATCGTGATATCATATTTTATTTTTTTTTCAAAGCTAATCCAGCGTGTCTGTGAGACGCAAATCTGATCAACACACGAGACCTTCTAGAGAGTACGAACAACACGATCGTCGCTTATGCATGAATTCACTGAACCGTAAAATTGTTTTTTATTGCTGCAACGTCTTAAGTTTGGTTGATATGAAGAAAGAAAATCAGATGGCCATAAGTTATGTTGATCTGTGTGTGTAGCTCAGATCAACTGTAAATAGTTAGCTTATGAAGTAGATCAGATTCATCTTATCATTTTTCAAAAATAATTTTTTCAACGCATGAAAAGGGGAAAACAAGAGAAAAAAAATGTGTTGTTTGCTGTTAAGGATGCAAATTAGATTCATTGACTGCAGTGAGGGTGAATGCAACGTTTAGCACGGCGGTTTAGTAATTTCCGCATGTAAATATCTAAAAAAAATCACAAAAAACACCAGACAACGGGGAGATTAAGTTCTCCGAAGAAATGTGGCGTCGACCTGCTGGGAATTTTGATTTGGACCAACTCTGTGAATCATTTGCGCTTTAGATGCTAAAATAGGAAATTTCAGGTATAAAGAGATTATCGATCGAAAAGCAACGACTAACACTGGACAGTCTATTTGAATGCGCAGCGTTATCTCGGCTTCGGTTATTTGATGCATATTAAAATTTTTGACTCAACTAAAACAACTAAAATTCCCTTCGACCCGCTTTCCGTATTTTCAGACAGAATTAACACTAATCCCTGCCATAATAGTAATTTGTACACCCGCTAAAAAAGGTGACATCGCCGTCATTTACATAACCACCAGTCGACACCATCATAAAATGGACCGCCTAAGTAGGTAAACACATTTTTCAAGAAAGCTTGATACCGAAAGCACGCAGTATTCAGCCAACACATTTCGCTATTTACTCTACAGTGTTAGGTAGGTCAGCCCATACGCCAACCTTTTGTTGGTCATAGGTGCTTTGCATCTAATAATTTGTTTCTTTAAGGAGAAAGGTGTAATTACTACACAGAAACGTCTTAAACGTCCAGCCTATATCATTGCAAGGCTGTTTGCCAAGTTTGCTGTGGGTATGGTTGCCCATAAGCCTTGTGATGTTGTTGTTGCAAGCATCAACATCATTACATCAAAGCACGTGCAGAGCTCCTGCATCTTCGAATGTATATCATAGGGTTTGGTCGACGGATCCTACTGTTGACAGATATAAACAGAGAAGTCACCTAGCCTGATGCAGCATTCATACTAACAGGATCTTTTACTAGTGTATTGTCCCCAGGAAAGTCAAACACAACTCTGTTGTTCACATCTACTAGGGCTGTAGAAAGGTTTGAAACACTTTAAATTAATGTTTTCTTAACCGGTTGCCAGGAGACTAATTAAAAAAATATGTTTACCCCTGTTTCTTTTCCACATAAGTCGAAAATAACGAGATAAACCATAAAAAACAATAAAATCATTTTCTCAATACAAGAAAAAAATTAATCTGCATTTTTACCTTAATAATTGCATTAGAGAACCAAATCAGTATGACATTTACTGCTGTTTAACATATTCGATGATCTGAATAACATGTAAAAGACAGTGCATTGTTGTGAGTTGGTAAAAAGTGCATTGAATATAAATGCCATTTTCCCATTGGTTAAGCACATCGAACACTAGAAAAATTCCGCCATTTTGTGCTCATTATATTCGATTAGACTTCTGCTTTTAAAAGGTTAATTTATTTATACCTGAATAACACCAGTGGGTATTTCTTTCTGACCGTCGTTAAGAACCAAAAGGTCATCGCAACATTTGTATGAAGGAGAGATCTCCGGGGTTAGTCGCCACAGGGTTTATTGCAACACCGGTATTTTCTAATTAAACGTATAGTTGAGCTGCAACCGACCCCATCAACGTTTAATAGAAAACTACCAATGCTAAAAACAACTAACTACTGTAAAAACCAGTCCCGATCTAACCAACAATGGAAAAACAATGCTCCTTAAATTGCATGAGATGCTTAGTAAACATCGGGTATAGAAAAGTTTGAAATAAATGATTACTGTTAGGGATATAAACAGGTTTAGCTGAGCGGCGAATGTCAAGAGCTGGTGATTTAAAGTCAAGTTTGGTGTACCAAAATGTTTGTGAAATGAAGAGATGCTTGGCAGAAAATCTAATAATTGTACGTTGCATTTTCTCCGCTTCTCTTGTACGAAATAGTTCAGCGCCGAAAAGATGATGGATAAACGACATAAAAATCCGTTATTAACCTAACAACGCTGTGTAATGTATATTTCTACACATTTATCTTAGTTTTCGTCTAATCACTTATTTTTTCTTTATTATTATATTAAAAAAAATTGTCTGAATTTGTCAAAATGTTCCTTATTAATTACAATATAAAACACTCTTTGTCAAAGTCACCCGTCCCTTTTCTTTTCTCCTTTTTTTGGGTTAAAGTTTCCTGATTCCCAGAAGGGAGTAAACCTGGCGAGAGAGAGAGGCGGGGCGGGGCGGGGCGCAGTGCCACGGAGTCGTCAGTCTGGAGGCTTTGCCAATTTCGGAAACTCGAAGCTCCCGACGACGACACGTGTGACAACTGGACAGGAAAATCTTCACAAGGGTTTTCTAATTCTTAGATTATGGGGACAACATCGGAGTAGCGCTGTCAGGGAAACCAGTCTTAGAAAGTGTGCTGAACCGAGCTGGTAGTGACAGGGTTTTTGTGCACGCGCCGTCGATCTTAGCGATCTCAGCGCGATTATCGAACTTTATAATAAATCAGTTACGATTGCAAATGAAACCAACAACAAGAAATGAATAGAATCGCAGTGAAATAAAAAAGAGAGGGAAAGTACTTCACTAGATCTAAACAAAGCAAACGCACAAAGATAAGGGAAAGCTACCGCACCCGGGCTTCTGTCAACGTTGTGATTATTTTTACAACTCTTTTTCTTTTCAAAATTTATTTTATCAAACTTAACTTTCCTATTTAGGTGTTATTTATTTTTAAATCTTGAATCTTTTTTTTTGGCGAGTCACAGTCTTAACTTTTGGGATGTAAGGACATATGACAGTAGTAAGCAAGGGGAAGAGATGTGGATTATTAGTCTTGGGTACCGAACAAGTGTATGAGCTCTTAGACGGTAGTCAAGGGGCGAATCTGTTAACAGTTACCCACATGTCCACGGAAATCACTACCGAAAATTTTCATTTCTGGACATGAAAGAAAACTCACGCAAGTAACTGGTAAAGAAGAGAGTGAACAGAAACCAAGCCTGGGGGGTATGCCAAGGTGAGCGGTACCTGACAGGGTTCAAACTCGAAGTCTCAGCCATTTTAGTCCAGTAGCCTAGCACCACCGGTTGTCATCCTCCACTGTAGCTGTTGCTCGAGTTGGACTTCCGAACAAGGCTCTGTCAATGGCATGGCATCCCGTAAAGACACGTGGCCTGTTCCTTGTCGAGTCCTCCTCGTTACTGAGAGATGTTCGTCAAGCCGACAAGCGGCCCGGTCCATTCGACACCGGGGGCCCCAAGGACCCGGGAGGTCTCTCTCACGTCGGGCACCAAGGAATTGCTGTACAGCTGTTTCACGCTATGGCGATCATCAGCGACAAGGCTCCTCCGATCCCAACCTGGGATCGAACCCGGTACAGGAGCAACGGTCCTCTTACGGAGCTAACCAGCTACCACCTGCCCCACCGGGCCGGCTGTAGCTGTTGCTCACTAACTGTTACATCGCTTTCTGGTCCACCTTAGAACAAACTGCTACTGTTGTTGATTATTGACAAACAGTTCAGACTTCGAGTCATCTGTCAAGAGCATCTTCTTCTAGGCTCGGTCACCCCACCGTTTTATTTCTGTTGCTCATTTCATTCTTGCCGATCGGCTGTGTCTTCAAAGCAATGATTTTCCGGGAAGTTACACATCCATTGAGACCACTTCATGCTGTGTATCTTGGTGTTTCTGAAAAATAAACTAACCATCATACTTGATGTCAGGTCATTCGCATGTTTTCTACTATTTGGTCGTCTATCAGGTAGGGAGCACATAACCCGAGATATTTGACGTCAGTTTCGCAGAGTTTGGGCTTTCTTCTTTGACCTCCTTTGTTGTCAGCAGTCCCAATTTATGGTATCTTCCGCAAAGGCTTGCCTATAACTCTTCCTGAAGCAAGAAGTCATCTGCAAACTGCCGCTTGAAGCAGTCTACACTGGCTAAGACTTTAATTTCTATAGCGTGTTACGCGACGTTTCATTGCCAGGAGCCATAATATTCATCAATACGTTTACAGTTATGCAGGCGTGACAATTTTTGATTGGTTGCATGGTACTATGAAAATTTTATTTTTACACATGAAATGCAATTGTATCACGTGCTATTTGCACCTTATACCAAGTTTTACTATGCTCCATAATTATTTAAAATATTGCGTATATAAATCATTTCGGGTCTAAAGTGAGTGAAACGAGACCTGAACATAAAGGATAAAGGAAAACTGCGACATTGAGGGTGGACGTGACAGAGAACTGCTAGATCACTCGGCGCTGTTCGCCAGTTGTTATGGCGGTCACATTGATCGCTGGCGTTCAGGAAAATGGTGATAATTTAACGGAAGCAAGGGAACCTGCATCATACTTAGATACAAAAGCTGATCGAATCAAAGACCTTACATGATAAACGATCTTTGCACTGCAAAAGATGAGTCAATTTCTCGTCTTTATTGGGCACGTTTTGCAACAAATTAACATAATGCAATGGCAATAGGCGAAAAAGTTATTGTGATCTGGTACTTCATATCGTAGCAAGCGGATATATAATAAGGTGAAGAAGACAGAATTAAATAATTTGATAGCTTTCCTTTACGTTTAGTTTTATCTCTGTAAGCTTGTTAGTGTACATCTAAAGATAAATATGTAATTAAATGTAATTTGGTTCTTAGCAGCCCTGGTTTTTGAAATAGGTAAAAAAGATAAAAGGAAAAATAGGATAATAAGAATGTTGAATTGGTATCTCGTTCTTCAAGAGTCGGGTGTGCGTTTGGCCGCTATTTTAGCACTGTAGTTATGGCTAATGAGATATATTTGTTTTCAGATTTGATTGACCGTGTTTACCGCGAGAGTTTTGACCAATCAGTCAAAGAAGAACATAGTCCAGAAAATCTATTGTCATAAAAATGATACTGCTATATTTAAAGAGTTTGACATGCGCAAAGGTTTTAGTTAAATATCGCAAGCCTATGGTAAGAGAGTACCAGATAATTTTGATTTATACTATTAGGTTGTTACAAAAGTCTTGTCGGATATTTTACAGCAACAATGAGACTTCATAATCGTTGCTGAACGTGAAGTTTATTTATCAAAGTAAGTTCCATTAGAATCAATACACTTCTGTTAACGGGTTACAAGCGCATTTATACTATTTTGTGAAAAATCTGGATTTCTGGAGTCGATAAACTGTTGAAAGGCAGTTTCAATTGCTGCTTGGTTGGAGAAGGATTTCATACGGAGGAAACTGTCGAGGTGTTTGAAAAGGTGTTAGTCTGTGTGAGAAAGGTCTGGTGAATAGGCTGGGTGAGGGAGAACTTCTTACCCTAACGGGTTCAGTTTCTGAAGAGTCACTTTTGCAACATGAGGATGAGCTTTGTCGTGGAGGCGAATTGGGCCTCTTCTATTCACCAATGCCAGCTGTCGTGAGAGTTTCTGATGAAAAACGTTTAATTCACGACAATACCTTTCAGCTGTGATGATTTCGCCAGGTTGCAAGAAGTTATAGTGGATGACATCAGTTGCAGTCCACCAGACAGTGGCCATGACCTTGTTTGGGTGGATCCTGAGTTTTGGAATATGGTTAGGTGCGTTGTCTCTGTCAGGCCACTGTGCTGATCGTTTGCGATTGTCGTAAAGGATCCATTTTTCATCACAGGTATTGATTAAGTCAAGAAATGGGTCTTTTTTGTTTCTTACGACAAGCCAAGAGCCGATCTACAATCAACGATTTTGTTGTTCATTCAACTCGTGAGGCACCCACTTGTCAAACTTTTCCACTTTGCCGATCGTGTCAAGATACAGGGAAAAATTTGCAGTACTTATGTCGAGCTCTCCAGCAATTTTTGGAATCTTGTTTCTTGGATCAGCTTCAATTGAGGCCTTCAGACGGTCATCATCACAGCTGGAAGGATGTCCGCTACGTTCCTTATCTTCGAGGCTCACATCTCTAGATCGAAACTTTTCAAACCATCGTTGTACTATGCGCTCATTTGCTGTGTCCTCGCCCCATGATCGTTTAATCTTACGAGTTTGCTGGCTCGCTTTGTGGCCCGGTTTGGACTCGTGAAGCAAAATGGCTCGAAAACCTTTCTATCCATGGTTCACTCAGAACCATGAAACAAATATCCATTTTATGATTTTTTAAAAGATAGGTTTTGCATAATGTATGCCAAAGCACACGCTAAAAAAACGACATATAACTTATCTACATACACCTTCACAAGCATGAAAAACTGAATCCCAAATTAACAATATTAAAACCGACAAAACGTTTGTAACTACCTAATATGATGCTGGTATTTATAAGTTCGAGCACCTGATAAACATATTCGAACAAGGCAGTTGTTGCAAATTTTGTATGCTTTGTTTAAAAATATTTTTTAAATAATAGACAGAATAGTATTTTTGCAACAGCGCAGCTACACTTACTGTGAGCCATTTAGGCTAATAGGTTGAAATGGATTTTCAAAATAGGGAAGAGATTTCAATGTAAGCCACGATTAGACTAGAATTAGTAGTCGGTAAAGATTTATCCCTCAGATCGCGATTGATACAAAGATTTGCAGAAGAGGCTAATAGATGTAGTAATGTTTTGATAGTCGACACTCAAATTGGCTTTTTAATCTTGCCAGGATTTTCTAATCTGCCTAGACCAGCGTCTTTTCACAGCTGACTTACTCTCCTGCCTCGAGACGTTTATTTATAGAACTAACTGTGCATTCTATGGAGTCAGGGCGTCTGCTAATTTCTTAAACTATTCTTACATAAATCTTTTTAAACTCTGAAACATGTGCCGCATCATTGTTTATTTAGCACGCGTACAAAATAGTTAAAACCACTATAATTAATAATAATATTGAAAAAAGTCAAAGACATCAATTTTTTAATTTAAGAAACTGAAAAATTCTAGATTAAAATGTTAGTTTAAAACCTTGATTTATTTAAATAAACGTATTTTAAAAGTCTAAAAGGATTGGGCGTACTTTTGTTTACTACTGCATAAATTGTTTCTTGTTTAAAATTATTTAATCAGAATAGATTGCCTTGGTATTTTAATTAAATTTCTTTTAATTTACAAGATTCTAATGTTTGTGTTGTTATCTGGACTGAACTGAAGCTGTGTTTAAAACTGTAATAACAAAGAAAATTAAAGAAAACAAAACATTTTCTGCTAATACAGAAGTTTTGCACATTAAAACAAAAAAAAAATTTACAATGGATTTTTAGAAACTTATGAACAGGTTTCCAGTTCTGTGGAACAGTTTCGAGAGCTGTTTAGATGAGACATAAAGCGATCATATTGCTGAATTTAAAAAAGTTTTCCTTTTAAAGGAGGGGTTAATTCGTGTCCAAGCTTTTAATCGAATCTATTTAAATTATCTCAAGATGATTCTGATAAATTGTGCGGACATCCTTTGTTTCAAGACTATTTAAAATGCACAACCCCCCAAAATATATGCAGTAAGTTGTATCTTAAACAAACTTTAAAACAACAACAATCAAAAATACTCTAATATTGCCATGGTTTCGTTTGCGTAAATATAAGGACTAACAATAGAACTATCTGATTTAAAAGTTTTTATTACACGAATGCACATATATAAGAGAGCAATGCTTTACTTTTTATCGATGTAGTCTTTTGAAAGGACAAAAACTCAATTACTTCATTTTCCGTTTTAAAACAATAGCATACACACTAAAAATTAAGTCGGATTGTTGTTCGGTTTTGAATTTTATTATTCAAAAAATTGAATGTTAAGGTTTAACTTGTCGCACTTATTGTAAAACATCACGTAATTCAAAAGAAAGTAATCTTTATGACTAACTTATGCAGCAGAGAGAGAGAGAGGAGAGAGAGAGAGAGAGACGAGAGAGCGAGAGAGATAGAGCGAGACAGAGAGAGAGAGAGAGAGAGAGAGATGATGAGAGAGAGAGACGAGAGCTTGGAGAGAGAGAGAGAGAGAAGAGGCGAGAGAGAGAGCGAGAGAGAGAGAGAGAGAATCTTGTTCTGCAGATCTCCCGAAGTCAGCGTTTCTGTTTTCGTTTTGTACACCAGTCTCAACAGCCGAGATAACTTCTCTAACCCTGATAATGGAACGTAGTATCTCAGTCAGTTGACGGAGCGCTTTAACTACCCTGCGTCACGAGGGGCTTCAATTTTAAATGAGAGATCAAACCGGAGACGCTGGAGAAGACCCACGCAATCGGCTGATGAGGGAGAGCGTGAAGAAACGATGCCAGTTAATACACAGCAAGCCGAACCGACCCTGAATCGAACTCGTGGTCTTGGTCTTGACGGTCCAGTATCTAATTGAGAATTATTAGTCTAGCGCATCGTAAGAAAGAAATGTACATGTAGAGGAAATGCTACTGCCGTTTTGCTTTATCAAGTCTTCTTTAAACACATGAAAATGTCTTTGACATGAATACTGTCAGATTATTAATCTTATTTCATCTGAATTTTAAGTCACCAATAATTACAGTCGATCCCCACGTAATCGCGGTTCGGCATTCGCGGCCCCAGTTATTCGCGGAATTCTCCTTAGAACCTAACTAATAATTGTTCGTGGAAACCCCCGCATATTCGCGGAATCGCAAATATCTTCAGCGATTTTTTTATGGCTTTTTTCGTGGAAATATATATTTTTTCACGCTTTTTAACGCTAAATTATTAATAACAATATAGTTTACTAATTTTGTAATATAAATACTAACGTAAATTCAGCAAAATATCAATATAAAATAAACGCTATTGGCTGGAGGTTTGAAAGTAGCCAATCCGAGAGCGTTATTCATTTCTCCTCGCTGCTGATTGGCTGCTGCCCACGAGGCGCTGTCTCAGGCAGATGCAGCCCAGCAGCCACGCATCTTCCCAGTTTACTGCGTGTAGCTGTCTCGAGTGTTTCGCTGAGTGTTGTGTTTTTATTAAATTATTATTATATATTTACTTATATTTTGACGTTTATAGGCATTTTTATGGACCACGTCCAATATTCGCGGTTTTTCACTCTTCGCGGGTGCTCAAGGGACGTAACCCCCGCGAATACCGGGGGACAACTGTACTTATGTAAATATTTCAACTAAAAGACTATGCAATGCTATTCTAAATTTTTACTAAGCCGATGCTACAGTATAAAGACTGATTTAATTTTAATGTCGCTAAAATAACGTGTTCTTTCTTTCTTCTTTGTTATAGTTTGTCGACCAGCCATTTCTACTTAATAAACAACTTTCACTGGCAATTAGACTGGGTAAGACATTCGTTTTCATCACGTACAAGACCATGAAAAACACGAGTTACCATTATCTTAAATATTCATCCAGCGACGATCGGAGAGTTAGAAACTTTCAAAATATGAAGGTGCTGAACTACTCTTTCAATTACATATATATATATATATATTAGCTATAATCTGTTGTTGTTGTTTTTTCTACCTTCAATTTAGGAATGGAAAGCGAAGATCGGCGTTAAGCAAATCGAGGTTATTTGCCGAAAAGAAGAAAAAAACAAGTTAGCAGCTGTAACTATCCGCGGCCATTGTTACTTGCGCACTAGAGAAGATTAAAAGAGTGCTAACAACGACTTTGTCGGAGCGGGTTACCTTTTTCTGATTCCGTCAGCTGGAAGCGTCTTGGAATGGAAGCGGGTCAAGCGGAAACTTAACGATTTAATACATGACACCCGGCCCGCTCTTAAGACTTTCTCCAGGATATCGCTGCATCATAAAAAGCAGTACACGATTCTATCATTTTCTTTGTCTGGCGTTTAATCTACGGGTAACCGACGGGCCGGCGGTTATGCGTTATTGACACCCGCTCTTTGATAAAGCTGAGTTGCTGGTTGATATGCACTTAGAGTAAGGTAGAAAGAATATATATATATATATTTGTATTTGCTTTAGTTTAGTAACTGAAAAAAAAAAACGCCATTGTTAATATTTTTTAAATCAAATGAAACAGGTGTATTTTTATCCAACGTCTGTTATATTTTATTATCAAAGGAAACGTTACCCTGCCTCGCGTTTGTAAGCAAAAATATGAAGTACAGCAGACAGATGGCGAATCCTTTCTTTGATTGAATGAGAGAATTAGTGTTCATGGGTGAAAAGCTCAGCGACATATGGATTTTCTTAGCAAACGTGATCTTCTAGGTTTGCGCAATGTCAGCTGGTTCTTTGCGAATACTGATTATAAGGCGCGCATGTACTTCGTATGGTAGAAGATGAAGATATTTTTACCTTCTAATAAACTCTGGTGTCTCGTGTGCAGAGTGCTGCGCGCGCGGGCTCTCTCTCGCGCTCGCTCCGCGTCTCGCTCCATCTCTCTCTCTCTCTCATCTCTCCTCTCCTCTCTATCTCTCTGTGGATTACCATAAATAATTTTCTGATTATTTAAGTATATTTACAAAACTCCAAAAAGATTTTTAAAATGTCTCTGCTATTTAATATTAAAGTAAAATTAAATAAAAGCAATTTGCTCAAGCTAATTAAACGCTTTCAATGAGGCTAGAAACAACACACACACACACACACACATAATAATATTTTGTTACATGTCTGATCTGATGACGTAAACACTACTTTTGAACTTATCACGATCTTGAAGGAAGATTGTGCAATTTGCAGAAACTAATGGATATGGTCTAATTTCGTTTGTTCGCAGATCTTTTGAAAATTACACAGTGTGGGCAACATGGTTGTCCCCAGCTCATTATTTATTACTGTAAAGAAAAAGGTTAACTGATTATGTGACCATCTCCGATTTCAGATTTGAGAGAGATTGTGAGAGATTCTCAGAGAGAGCTGATGAGATGAGAATTTCGATGTAGTGAGAGAGAAAAGAGTAGATAGAACCTATAAGATCTTAAAAACCATCACGAGTTATCCAGTAACGAGAGATGATCGAGAGATGAGAGAGTGAGAGTGAGAGATGAGAGATGAAGATACGAGACTGCAATTGATAATGTATTATTCGTTGGATCGTGAGAGGCGAGACCGAGCACGAGACAGAGAGAACGAGACGAGATTGAGAGACGAGAGAGACGAATCAACATCTGCATTTTAATTTATCTCATCGTTGACAGTGAGAGAAGCGAAAGAACTCTGTGAAGAATGACAAAGAGTTGAGTGGTTAAATCCATGAATCCAAAGAAGACAACAAACAAGTTTTCACACCACATTTTCACAACAACAATATTAATATATAATAATATAATAATAATAATAATAATAATACAATAATAATAATAATAATAATAATAATAGATTACTCAGACCCTTGTGATCACTGATTCCTAAATAAACCATTCTTGTAGACCGGTGTTGCCGCTTTTCGGGAGGAATGTATTCGAAGTGCTATACACGTAGGTCGGAGCCAATACGATTCAATTAATCATCCAACATGATGAGTCAGGTTTCACTCAGTTGCTAAAGTGTTATGTTTGCTCTTGGTGTTGTTTTTCACGAGTGCTCTGGCGCTACGGTTTTGATTTCAGATCAAATTGTTGACTCTCGCAGCCAAAACGAAACATTAAAAAAGTTATAACAGAAAACAAACACGTGGCTAGAATAAAGGTTTTGATGGCGTTCTATGACATAGCAAAGAGAAACATAATTAACCAATCAAAAAGTGGTTATTGATTCTGATAGAGTAATCGCACTGTAAATATACCTTTCATGGTTTCGCTGGTTTCGTACATGTATGTATTGGTTGCCTTGGAAACGCATATTTACGGCGGTGGAGATTACTCTGTTAAGATTAATGCCTACTCCTACTGTAAATACACCGGCGTACTATTCAAAGGGTTAAATGATATTCGTACTAACTCTGACTGTTGGATTAGTTTCGTAAAGCCTGTTCCCATTTAATTTACTGATATGATGAAAAAAAATTTAAGAATTTAATATATATATTTGTAAGGTAATATATAATAATAATTAATAATAATAATAATAATAATAATAATAATAATAATAATAATAATAATAATAATAATTAGGAGTTTAAAAAAATGGACAAACGAGAACATTCGGTGATCACCGGATAGAATGTGAAATAATTTATCAGCAGAGGATGAGGGGTTTCTCAGTTTTCTATTTAGAACCACAAAATCTGTGATCCCCGAGACGACAGCACCCAGTCGCCAGTCGGCTGATGTCGCAGGATGACGACTTCTTCCTGTCTCCGATGTCGCTCTTAAAAGGTGGGCGGACAGCGAGCGAGCAGAGATCGATCGATCGATCCCTGCGCCAGGACGAGAACCGCGCATCTCTCTAAGGGAAAAATAAAAAAAAAAAAATCTCTCGGATCTTAGAAATAAATAAATTAACAAAACAAACGGTAACAAAGTCGCCACTTCCGAAGCGACAAAATATCCCAGACGCCACCTGCTCTGTCTGCGTCCCTACGATAAATGACTGCGGAGGGGTTAGTGGAGAGGCGGGGGGGTGGTGTGGTGTGCTGGGAATGCGCGCGCGCCGCGATAGGCGAACCGAGCGCGTGACAGTCGGACGTGATCCCGTTGTTTCGATACTGATCCGGGCTGCGCAGAACAGAGCGATTCCGCCGAGCGCCGTCGCCTTGGAGACGCGCCGATCGCGTCACCGGACAGGGTGACTGAATTACGGGAAGGTATCGAGGACCGTTGTTCCCTCGCACCGACCTCACTTTTAACGGACCCGCACCGATCGCTGCCATTACCGAACGTCTCTCGGTAAGTAAACGCATCTCCTCTATCGTTTGCGACGTGGGAAATGGCGACAACCGCAATTAGTCGACACCGACGGCTGGCGCCGCACTCTTCTCTTCTCTCCGGTTGTTAATTTCTAACAAGTAAACTTCGCCGCTGTCCGTTTATTTCCCCTCTCCTGCCGCTCCCCCCTTCTCTCTCTCTCTCTCACACGAGTTTAGTAGTTTTCCCCAGATATTCCCAGTTTTTAATACTCAGGGGCAATTGATAAACCAATAGCCGCTGTGCGTAGAAGCAAAGTTGGTCTGCCCCCTTTTTTTTAAAGATTTTCCCTTCTCCTTTTCATTAATTAGAACCTTTCTCTTTCTCCTCTTTCTTTTCTTTTCACAAAAGAAATCCCCAAAAATCGGAACGAGCGCGAGCCGTGCGAAAGTCTTCTGGGGGCCCGTGAGGACTTAAAAGACGAGGCGCGGATGTTTGACAATAAGACTCAAGCCGAAGAGAAGAATCGAAGGTATTCTGTCGCTTACCACATCGCGAACCATGCGAGTTAATCAAGGCGGGGACGATATTTATAACATAGTTGCCTTTAATGCAAAGTCAATAAAAGACAGAAAGGGGCAGAAATTGACACCATTTAAATAGAGATTTAAAATAACGTTTCTAGTGTTCTGAGTGAATTCAATTATGTAACTGACTAAAGATAGTAAATTAACAAACAGATGAAATATTCGTTTTTAAATGTTAGAGATTCGTTTATAAATTTGCTTATTTTTAATTTTATAAACGTGATCGAAATTCAGATAATATGGTTACTAACATTGCAAATACATACTACTACTTGACGATAGCGATACTGTGAGGTATACTTAAATCCTGAAACCTACTGGTTGAAGGTTTTTTTAATCTCCTTTGTTGTAAATTTTATCGACGTTAGTAAATTAGAAAGTTTTTTTTGTGTGTCTAACTGTGGCATGCATCCTTCTTAAAAAGAAAACAGTTGCAGACATCTTTTTCAAAAAGTGAAACATATTTTTTAAAATATTTTTAGGGGGAACAAGAATCAGCCTTAATGCTTTTGTTGAAAAAATTCTTTTCACAGCTCGGGAACATTTACGAACCGAAATCGCTTCACTCTACTATACCATACTATGCTAATTAGGTTAACGTATTTTAATTAAGCTGACATTGGAAGAGACTGAGTTTCTGAGGGATTTTTGCTTGAAAAGCGATTCGCATTTCATTTTTAAAAAAGTAGCAAAGCCAATTATTTTCTTTCTCTCCGGCAATTATTCTTGAATGAAGAAGGAAATAAGATAAATCAATTGTTGAATAACACTGGTCAACAATTTTTGCTGACTTATATCTGAGACATGTTTCTGACTAATTTGGGGGCGCTGAACTCAAACGTCACATCGGTTCTTGCCCATCACGTCAGGTTTTTGCTCTACAACATATCCACATTTTCGATCAATCGTCATGAAAAAGTACCCGATTACAATGAGTTCCACAATCACCTCAATCCTATTCTTATCATTTTATTTAGAATACCATTCCAACAAACAATAGCACGAATCAATTTTGATATTAACAGATGTATTGGTTAACTATGATATATCAGGTCAAAATATTGAAATAGAAAAATATAAGTCGATGCTAGAATTGAATGAATTTTAGTCAAAAATGGGCACAAACTAATCCAGAATATTCTTATCACTTCATTTAGAATACCGCACAAACAAAACAATGACAGACGGGTTTATTTACATTAACTGATATTAGTAAATGACACATTCTTCCTTCATGGATTAAATTTTCGTTTGTAGGCTTTTTGGAGTGCTTCATTTCCGGACAGTCTCTTTTGATGCTGCAACAGTACTCGGCCATCATGTGAGTATCCCACCTTCCTTGGTATCGCTCCTCCATAGCTTGTATGTCTTGATGGAACCTTTCACCTCGCTCATCACTTACGTCACCTAGATTTTCAGGAAATTTATCAAGATGACTGTTGAGGAAATGAACCTTTATGCTCATGTTGCGACCCAGACGATGAAAATTCTAAAGCGATGTTTGAATAAGATCTTTGTAATTTTCAGCTTTTTTGTTTCCCAGGAAATTTTTCACAACAGCCACGAAATAATTCCATGCTCTTTTCTCATATCATTCATGGCTTGTGAAATGTTGATCTCTCATCAGTTTTCTGATTTGTGGCCCGTCACAACACACCAGCGTTTATTTTTCATAACTGAGACTAGGAAATGTTGTGCATATGTACTTAAACAGTCACTCACCTCTATGCTGAGAGCTTTAACATATTGCTTCATTAGACCCAGTTTGGTGTTGAGAGGAGGAAAGATGATTTTTACCCGATCTACTAGTGGTTGGTTTTTGATATTTGGTTCTCCGACGTTTAAGCATGTTCTCACCGGCCAGTTCTTCTGAGTCCACTGCTTGTCCTTAGCTCTACTATTCCACAGGCACGAGAAACATGGATATTTCGTGTATCCTCCTTGTTGACCAAGTAAAAAGTTAACCATTTTAAGATCCCGTAGAACAAAAACTTGACGTGATAGGCAAAAAAACCGACTTTATTTTTGAAATCAGCGCCCCAAAATTAGTTAAAAGCAAGTGTCAGATTTTTTAAAAATCTTTTTGTTGTGCTTGCGTGATTGGTGCGTGTGAAAGTTCGTGTATGCGTGTGTATCTCCGAGGAGAAGGTAGTGGGGTGTGGTGGTCGAAGCCGTGTAATGGCCGAAACCCGGTGTGGAGCGAGCTCCCGTCAAGGCCTAAAAGGCCGGCTGAGGCGCCGAAGCACCTCGTGTAACTGACCGCCAGGGTTAGGGGCGCGAACGCCCCCCGTTAGAGTGATCGCTTCCCCAGCCAAAAAAACCAATTTTGGGGAAAAAGGCCTCAGCCCGTCAAGTACGGGAACCGGTCTCGACGCACCTTACCTTCCCAGCCAGACAGGCAGGCCAGAGGTAAAAAGCGCCCCTCGCCTCCGCTCTTTTCGGATCTTAGTCAGCAGAAGAAGGAAAAAATAGAAAAAATGTTGGCCAGTGTAATTAATTGAAATAGCTTAATTTTAGCGACAAAATTTCCTAGCTAGGAAACACCACAACGTCACGAGTGAGTTCGTCTGGCGTAACGTCGCTCAAACATCGACATCCGTCACAAGGGGAAACCTTAACCGAGGTTATTTCTCTCAACAGAAAATAATCACATTTCTCTCTGTCCTTACTTGTAACTAAAGTGAGGAAGCGTTCGTAAAAACAGTATATTTCCTCAGTTATGCTGAACTATTTTTTAGCTGTATTCATCAAGGAAAACACTCTTCTAAATTAGGAAAAAAAAACAGAAGTAAAATTTTTGTTTGCTTTACATTCCCCCTTATATATTTTGTTTTACATAGCGAGCACGCGCCAATAACGACGGTCCATCTTGTTTAGATTGCCCAGATCTGGTTTTTATTTCCCCGTTTACAAGGTTTCTGAGCTGTCTCCAAGATACAGTAGATAGCGTCTAAATTGCAGGGTTTGGCACCGAAAGCTTGAAGTAATATTTATTTAAACAACAAAACAATTTTTGGCGTTGATGTGATTTCTTCGAAGTCAGCCAGTCCCCCCTAACTTCCTTTATTTTTTTGATAACATGGTATATTTTTCCTTATTATCCTTTAGAGTTGTTCGGCAGGGAAAGAAAGACGTTTATCTGCAGTGTGAGTCTGATAATAAAGACAACTGTTTAGAAGACAATGAAAAGTAAAATTTCAAAGAGACAACAACGTAAAAATAATACGTTACACAGAAAGGGTTAGGAGTTAAAATAAACAAGAAATGAAAAGCAGGAACAAAACTAAATCACCGTAGATCCTCTTTAAATAATTCATATCCTGTAGGGGAGACATGAAGGGATTAGTTGTTGCAGCATCTTTAATTCTTAATTAAACGGATATATCGGACTTTAATCTGGGTCACATGATCTGACCTTCATTCTAAAGGTGGAAGCATATGAAATCGACTAATAACTCATCTATAAGGTTTATTAGGAATTACTGGAGCTGTAACAACTAGCTTCGGGCTAACTTACGTAAGGATTATTAAAAATTCATATATTTTTGTTTCTCACTCCGCATTGCTTTAGAATGCTTACAGTCCTTTACTGCAAAATAACAGAGACAAAACGAACATCTAAAGGAACCATCCAACTCTAGCCGATCGATACCGTTCGTCGGACTACTGTCTTATTAAGCCGAGATCCCTTTTTTATAAAACTAAGACAGCGATATGACTGCTGAAGTTAAGGTTGGAAATTACGAAAATTTTCCCGACCCCCTACCTTCGCGTTTCCTTGATGTTTTCCCCCCCCCAGACTCAAGCAGTCTGTCACCAAGTTAGCTGTTCATTATTTTCATACAGCTAATATATCTCGACGCTTTTGGCTCCAACCGTTACTCAAACACCTGTCGGGTATTGCTGCTACTGAAACAACTTGGAAAGAACTGTGGGAATAAAACACTCAAACAATTTCTCCCACTTCCAATTTTAAGTCTTCATGAAGCGCATTAATTAATTAATTTTCCAACGATCACACTAGTGACTCGATCCACTTTCTGTCAGCACAAGTGAACTAATCCTGTTAAACTTTGTCTCAGCCACAATTTTCAGATGTTTTAGCACTGTAGATGTTGACATTAGCGGTCTCTGCAGTTTTAGTGTAGAACATATTTTATCTATATTCTGCTAATTCTCAGCTCATCCTCGTGCTCTTATTCCTGAAATGTAAAAAGCGAATATAAATGACAGAATTTTAACCATTTAAATATTTCGCAGTTGCCTTTATACATAATTAGTTTTGCTACCACGATATGTCGTGTTTAAATGTTTACCACATGTTGGATAAAACCTTCATTAATTCAAGTATCTTTTCCGGGATTTAAAATAAGATAGACAAATGTCAATGAAAACAGTGGAAAAGATATTAGACACCACATCAATTTCAATCTTGATGTTCGCGACTCGTAATTTGTTAATATCAACTTAAATCTCAGTTTGGAAAAATTTTTTTGCTTCCTAATTTCCTGGATAAAGCTTCGGTGCTGGGTTGCATGCGTGACTTTAAAAGGCTTTACAATAGGCACCATTCTTTGTAGAGGTGATATCAGAAGTTAGACAACACCATTGGAGAGTATTATCATGATTAAGTTTGGATGACAAAATGAGTTACCAAAATGGAAGATGATTTGCTGTTTAATTTCCTGTGCAAATCCGTCATTGGTACATCCACAATGTCAAAAGCTACATATTATTTTATAGTGCCCTTAGTGTCAAATCACAGTCATTATAATGTAAAGTCTATTTACAGATGTCTTAACGTTGCATGATGTGGTAGTTAAAATATCTTAAGCAAAAAAGCTATGAATATTTTAAAATTTACAATTCGCAATGTTATTGAATAAAGACTTTACTAATTTGTTACTGCAAATTTAAAGGACACTACTGTAGAAGAACCAACTTAGATATAACAAGACATTTTTCTATAGTAGATAAAAAAAGGAGGAGTTAATGATTGAATGCCAATTTTAATCTCTTTTTAATAAAATACTATGCACAGATATATAATATCTTATCTATTTCACATAAGATTCATAACTGGAGAATTTAAAAAATGAAATATAAATAAATTGTTTCTTATGATTGTCATTCTGCACATCAAAAACTTTCTTAAAATTTTTAATTGCTTTCAAATAATGAATACTTAATTTTGTTTCTAGAAACTCGAAGACTCAATTGTAGATTTGAAAGATGTTTTTTTTTAATTTCCAGTAATTGGATTTTAAGTTAATCCCTCATTTAAAAAATCCAAATATTAAAGTTTTTTTTTTTTAAAAAATTTACTAATAATCAAAAAGTTCAGTAAAAACTGAAAAAAAAAATATAATGAAGTCTGTAAATAAGTAAATAATATAGCTGTTATCACCAGGAAACATATAACAATCAAGATAAAAACAGAGCTCTGGCTACTTTAAGCGTTTTTCTGAAAAACGATCATTTTTTTCGTTTTGTTTCAGCTACCAGAGGGCGCCACCTTCTCAAAGAACTTAGGCATGTTTACAAATGCTTTTTATATAAATCAAATATTACTTCATAGGTTAGTTTTTAAAGTGTTATTTTATACCATCCATGAAATTTATTAGGACATTCTAACAATGTTTATCACTTGTTTTTCTAAGAAACATAATAGTATAGATTTGATAAACATTTGCATACAGATAAGTATGCGATTGCTTATTAATTAATGGGTATAATTTGATAACTAACAATGACTTAGCTAAAATGTTTCAACAGTTTTGTTTTATATTAGATTGTGAATAACACAATATTGTGGTAAGAGGAGGACATCTAAAGCATAAATTATCTTGTTCATCTCTTTATCATGTTCGCTTTACTCGACTGTAAACAAAGTCTTCAAAAAACTTCAGTAATAAAAAACATAACCTGGGACATCAGTCTACAATTTTTCTACGATCGGATTGTGTGGTGTAATCAGTGCAAAAAAGGCTAGAAATCAACTTTTCCGGAAACTAGGTATTTAAACATGAAAACACAGTGTATAGTTTCCTATTTCCAGAGCCGTTTCAGTGTTGTCGACCCGTTGCCATACTCGATTTCACATCAAACATCGTAAAAATCTCCTGACATTACAGATATACTATGATCATACGAGAGGTGTGGCGTGTAGTGTCATCCTCCTGAAAAATATGTGCATCGAATCTCAGTATGTCTTGCTGGCACAGTAGCATGAGATGTCTTTAAAATAATTTACCAAATAAAATAAAATTGATACGTGTAAGCAGATATAATGACGTGCTCGCCTCCCCATCTGACCACGGGGTAAAGACATTGGAGGGGTGTGTGTGGAGTTTTTCGTTAATCCTTTTCTAAAACCATGTAGACTCCCAGATGTGAATTGCTAAAACGTGGACTCATTTGTGAAGAATGCGCGCTGCCAAAACTCGAAAACTTTATCATATGAACAGTGCGATTTTCCAAAAGATACTTATGATCGTGATGACGAGTGTGACTCGGTTAGAACTATCATCAAAACAGTGCCAGGCTCTTTGAGCATAATTTGAAGGTATACTTTACTGTTTGTTACTTCTCGGACGATGAAACACTTTTGGCCACGGCTATAGATCGCTTTCATCAGAAACAGTAGCATTTTCTCGTTAGTGAACTTCGCGAAAATATTGCCAGCCATAGATCCACGGCAAATCTCGACATCTTTATCAGTCTGTCCAAACATTTTGCGGCTTAGAACACAACCTTGGTTAAAGAAAAAAAATATCGCCAGATTTTTCTTGATCATGATAATGATCACTAAGTATCTGACCACTTAGACTTTAAAAATATGCAGAAGCTCACATAGAATATTCAAATTATGGTTAAATACATCCATTTATAATTCCAAATTCATTTAAAATTGAAGTGTATCTATCTGCTACTTTTATAGCACATTCTAAACTGCACATATGTTTTAATCTTCAAAGAAACCTTTCTCTCTCTCTCAAGCATCAATTAATTCTGCTTTAAGCAGATAGCGATGAAACCCAAGATTGAATTTCTTTTTTCGTTAATTAATATTTAAATGTACTATTCAAAATAATAATCTAGTAGTAAATTTTACTTGAAGTTTATCAGAGATAGTATTAGTTGGCGATAAACTACTGATCAAATAAGGGTAGACTTAAGTAATATTTACTTTTAATTAAAATGTCTAGGAATTTTGAAGATTTTTATTACTATCTCATTGACAATTTACAAAAGCTTTTTCCACTGTCTCAGGTCAGAACTCTGTTTATTCTTAGAACTTCTAGTTTTCATGTAATTAATTTTTTTAATAATCGCACTGTTAATAAACCGATTGAAAAAAGATCAGTAGTTTTTATAAAGATATGTCTGCATGTTTAATTTCAAGAGAACTATAGCAAAAGTAAACTCTCGATACTCTTCAAACGTATGAGCTTCGATGGCTCATCTCTCCTATCAAAAAACTCAAAATATAACTTTTATGCACTATAGTTGTGCAGGGTTAGGGCATTCGTATGAAGTTTTACACGTCTCGTATTGTTCTTCTCCCATTTTAAAGAAGCATAAAACACAAGATATCGAATTAATTTTTTATGTACATTTGATTATTTTTATTTTTAATCTTAAACTTGAAGCCTAATCAAGAATGCTGATATTATACATAGATTAAAACTGCTGACGTATGTATGTTTTGTTTTAATAAACTAAACCTGCTTCTGCTATTTTTTTAAACTTTTTCATAAAAAAATAAACTATTTTTTTAGTTCCAGCAATTGCTAATATCATCAAATTCTTCGAGAAATTTCTTGAAAATGTTTTCTTTGGTCGAAAAGCCAGTAGTGGTTTTTCGAAAATGTATTAAATTTGTGGAATGGTTTAAATACATGCTAAATTAGTTTGCAAACTTGTGTCTCACGGTTTATTATCATATACTACAATAAACATTTTGGACAGTGCTTAATTTGTTTAGGTGTAGGATAATCGTAAACTATTTCATTTTTGGCCAGCTAACATATAATATGTAATAGAACGAGATAGTTTTTATATCTGTCAGAAAACTAACATTTAAAAATGCTATTTAATTTACGAAAAATTACAGTAAGATTTTAGTCCGCTCGGTATAAAAACAGGCTATTTTATTTACCATATTTAGAATTTTTTAACGTTTATAATAGTTTAGACATAATCAGTCGCTTCATTTGACAATCATCACAGTATTTTTTTTCAAGGATTGTCAGCCGCTGATAAAAAACCGACAGTTGGATACCTTTCCGGGAGATTAGCTGCGGATGCTTGTCTCGTTATGTGACATTTACTCAGGTGATGACGCAGATACATTGCTTCTTACTGATGTAGTGATGGAATATCTGAATAATGCAAGAATATTGTATTCTATAAAAAAACAACAAAGCGAGGACACACACACACACACACACACACACACACACACATATAAACACAACACATACAGACAGAACATCGGTGAGCGATCAGAACAGAAACAAAAATCAACATGTATGTTCTTACATATGGGCATCGTTCGCAAAGTAAATAAATAAAAATATAACGGCTTATCTTAAAGCAGTTATTATCCGTGCAAAGAACAAATATATAAGAAATATTGGTGGCTAAACTAAGAAATTTTATTTACTTTTCGAGCTTTTATTACCAGTCAATATTTTAAAATTGTTGTTGGAATCAACACGTGAACAAGAACGAAATAATGAAAGTCATTATCGTATAACCATATCAAGAGTACCTGGAGGTCTGCAAAGGAAAAATTTCTCCAAAATGTCAATAACATTTTTGTAATAGATTTAGTGTAAAAAGCTCACAAAGTAGTCAAAAAATCAATTGCTATTTTAGTTGAGACAGCTGAAGTGTAAGAGACTGTTTAACTTATACAAGAACTTGAGCGAAAACTGAAATATCCAATTTCATTTTTAACAGGGTGACTCTGTTATATGTTGTTGTTCAGCCACAGCAAATACTACAATGTATAACAGAAGTTTTTTCTTAAACATGGCTAGACTTTACTCCACAAATAGTACATTCCTTTAAAATATGTCACAATACGGAAAATGTGCCTGCAGATCGCTTCAAGAAGAATGGCAATTCGTTATCATTAAATATTTTGACATTTCTAACGAAATATAAAGCAAAAAGTATATCTTCATCTACGAAGAAGAAAAAAGAATACATTATATGACGGATTATTTGCTACGCGGTGCTGTCTTAAAAGAACGTCACTAACAGAATTATTTTGCCAAAGACAATAAAGCGTCATTTATATTTAAGTGTCGAGAATTTGATTTGCGAAAATAATAATACTGTTCATAATAAAATTCATAATGATGCAGAACGAAATAAATTAACCCTGATATACATAATGCTGATGTGTGTTAATTCTTATAATACTGTTGTTTTGAGCCAAATGGTCCAGTTATCTAGCTATCTGTGGTAAATTAAGCATCAGCACTGCATCTGAATATGTAGCCATGTTCACGGATGTTAAAAACGAAGGTATTATGACTTAATGTGGAAGTAATTAGACTAATCCAAATTACATATCATTTAATGGTCAAAGAATAAAAAGATATACAGAGAAAAAAGAGACTGAGCTTACATAATCATCCTTATTTACGTGTTTTATTTTTCATTTATAAATGATAGCAGAACAGTAATATTAGGGGAAATTGATGCCATTTAAAGTAGAACTTTGACAGATCGTTACTTTGCTTTGTTTCTGCAGCTACCGATGGGGAAGTTTGTAATTTCACAGCTCTCACTTAAACTGCTGTTTGTCTAAAATGACTGGTGTAAGTTGGAAGTATTCCAACCAATTATTGTTTTGACAAGTGCAGATTTTCCTACAGCTGGTGCGCGGAGTTCTAAGAAGTACATGACGACGAACAGGAAAAATTGCAAAACATTGTGAAAAAAAAACGTTTATTAAGTTTGAATGCTATAATATTGGAAAATCCTGTTTTATTATTTTACTACGTTATGTGCAAAATCAACAGTGAACAAAAAAAGGAGAAATTTCTACGTCATCGCTACAGAATGGTACAAAAATGAATTTAAAGTAAATTTTCAACCAGTATGGCTATCGAAAAATTTAAAACCCATTTACACATCGTATCCTAATTGTATTTTGTCATTATTAAAATATTTACCGAACAAACATTTATTAATTTTTTAAAGAAAATTCAAATAGAATTATTTATTATTTATATTAATTCATCACTTAAAAATATGTTCTATATTTTTAATACACTGTTTTTCAAGTAAAATATTACAAAAGAAATTGCTGACGTCACACTTTCCTGTAATTTTTTTTACTGTAAAATTATGATTTTTTCTTCGTGAATATGAACAGGATAGCAGACAGCCCAGTGTTTAGGCTACTGATACATCAAGACTAAGGGCCCGTTTTCTGAATTAGTTCTACATGCCTCCCTGTTATAGTTTCTTCACCAACCACCTGCGTTAATTCTTACTACACCTAAAACTGAAGAGCTTTTGTAGCGATTTTCGTTGGTTTCGTTCAGAAGAAAACTGTGTTTGTAACCTTTACCGTTCGATTCACCGTTTTGAAAGAATCTTTCCACCCGCCATCATCAGGCCAAGATGCATCTCTGAAAACATTCTTGTCACCTCTTTCTCTGCAACGGTTCAGTGATCTATGAGACTTACAGACAAAGAAGCATAAAATTAGTTTTTTTCTGCACTGTTTGTAAATGTGTCATTTTGAAGAATCATTAAATTGCTTTCATAAATGGTTTGAGCACTACATTAAAGGAATATAAACTTATCTCGTTAAAATAGTTAAAATCATATTTTAAGATCTTTTAAATTTAGGTAGAAAAAGAAAGGAATTCAAATTTTAACCACTATGGACTACCAAGGATATTTTTATATAACAAACTTTGTGGAACAGTTGTGCCAAATTCTAATGTAATTGAGAAATAAAATTTTTTCAATTTTATGAAAAATTTGTATAATTAACGCTTTCTGTTTGGTAAAAAGTTAGCCCCAAAATAGCAGTTTTATTAAAATGTTTGTGAAAAATAAATAACGAGGGTTGAGGTCGATACGTATAAAACACACCATATAGTCTTTTTTTAATTAGGTGTAATTGAAAGAAATTTTAGCTACATAAAATATGTGCTCTGAAAAAAATTAAAACAATAATATTTAATTAATTAATTTGTACATATTAAACATTGCCACAGAAGTTTTATTGGAAATGTAATAAGAAAATTTTAATATGTTTTCAAGTGAAAGAAAAATAAACGTACTTTGATGCCAGTAAGTTGTCAATTGAATTTGTGTAAGAAACTCGAAGATTGAAATGGTGGATTGTAAAACACAAAAAATAAATTAAAAGAACGTGAAATCCTGCAAAAAATTCATTATTTTTAGGGGATCATTTTTATCTGATGTGTAAACAGACAGAATAGAACATACAGGTATGCAAAAGTTTTGTTCTAATGACGGATAGAGACAAACTTCAAGATGGTAAATAAATTATTTTGCTACAATTATCTGCAGGAGATTTGACCATTATTGGTAGTTTTTCAGGTGTATTTTAATAAACTGTTTGTTTTTAAACTTTTTCGTGCACTAAAGGAAACAATCATCTTTACTTGATACTTCTTTCTGCTAACAGGCGCACCAACACTGATACATATGACATCCAACAGAGGAAGAACCCTAGTTTAAGTTTCCTAAATAAAGCGAAGGAGAAAAATGCGGAAATTAACAGTATGCTTACTGGAGAAAGGCTCTACTAGAATACCTTTTAGATGTGGAAGGAAACACTTAATATTTATATGACATTAATTATGACAAAGAGTAAATATGTAAATACTACGTAAAAAAGTACATTGATTTTTTGCGCCAGCCATTAAGCATGGTTATTCAGGCAATCGTGGATATTAATCCGTTTCCTACCGTTCACTTACTTTCTTTGAGTAAGACAATTTTTCAAGTGCAGTCCATCGTATAGCATCTGAATAATATTTTACAATACTTTCTTTTAGTATTTTAAATTGTGGCGGCTCTTTAGTTAATATAGTTTATTTAAAGACATGGCGCGCTCTCACATGCCAATGACAGTGTATGATACCCAGCTGAGATGTCAACGCTTTTTATCCATAATTTTTCTTTCAGTGATTGGATTCTTTTGTTAAATTCTTTTAAAAAGGAGAAAGAAAAAAGAAGCCAAATCTAGCATTTCTTTCTTTTAATTAATCCGTTCATGCCTTCACCAATCCGAACTCTATATGTGATTAAAATGACCGGAGAATATTAATCATGGTAATTTCGACAGCCTTTTAAAGTCTTCGCCTATTAATTGACCGAATTTTGATGTTTCCAGATGTAGTTACAATAAAGTTGAATAATTGAATGATTCAGCAAAATAACTGAAAGAATGAAGAAAAAATTACTTTTGATTTTTTACTGATAAAATTTGAACATTAAGAAAGCCAATGTTTCATTTGTGTTTTAAATTGTTAAGAATAGTTTAGATGTTTTTAGAACTTAGGAAAAAGGAACTGTTTTTAAACAGCCACCAAAATGAGCGTGCAGAATGATCCTACAACAAATGTACAACCAGTGACCACATTATTAATTACTCTCTTTTTTCATTATTTATAATATAATTACGCGTTCTATTAATTTAACTGAGAATGCATTTATTTAAAATGCTAAAATGAACCAAAAATAAGTAATGTTGATTGTAAAAGTATTGCTAAAATATTACTTTAAATAAAACTGAATTTAAATAAGTACAATATTCATTTTAAAAAATTCAAGTTGTAAATTAAATTTAACTTAGAGTAAAATCTACAATCAAAAAATGGTAAAAATGTGAGAATTGTAACAAACGTCAATGAGAAAAGGATAATAAAACATTTTAGCAGAAATATGAATGAATGTCCTACAGAAGAATTTTCAACTAGAAAACAAATAAAAATAATAATACGATTAAAGACGCTGTAGTAACATGATTTCAGTATTCAATAGTGCTATACTTTAAATATGAGAAAATTATTAACAATTTTATTTACTTTACAATTATGTTGCAATTTTAATATGTTTTTATTAAGTAAGCAGCTTTAATTAAATTCTTGAAATAATATTTTCTGCCCGGCAGAGGAAACACTATTTGGTCCGAATGACTTCGGAAAACTGGGAAATAAATTTATTATGTCTACTTTTAGCTGTCAAATTTTTCACCCATTTTTTTAGTTAATCTTCATCTAAGAAAAAAAGTGATATTTTTCTATTTTTAGGCGTTTCTGTTATATGCATTTATTAAAAATAAAATAAAATATAAAATGAAGTAAAAGTAGCATTGCATTAACTGTATTATCTAACGACCTGTTTTTAGTTTTAAACTGTTCGCGTTTATAAAATATTAAGTAAATGAAAAAAGAAATTTTTTTTTTCATGTTTAGTTAATTACACACTGGAAGTTTTAAATAAATTCCAAATATCTGCTTCAAATGAATTTCTTTTGATTCTTTTATTCAGATACCATTATTTTCTAATTTTTAGATTATAATGCAATCTTCAAAAAAGACATTATTTTAAATAATGCTTTAATTACTGCAGTTATTTTGATCTTGAGTTAGATTATTTTATTAATATTATATGAGAATTATCATACTGTTTTAATTACAACTTTAATCTGTTTTTTCAAGACATCAGCAAACAAAAATATGATGATACTTTTCCTTGAAATATTACAAAATGCCTTAAAAGATTTTTTTTGAAGACAAACATTTTTTGTAAAACAAAACAACTTAGAATTTATTTGATGAAATGAAGGATAGAAGGCTATCCCGTTTCTCTAACATAATAAAACGAAAAAAAAGATGCCTGATATTTTAAAGAAAGAACGTTTTAAACTAATAACATTCAGAATTTTCATCAATGAATTTTTTTTTCTTTTTTATTCACTTTGTTGGTAAATATGATTTTGGTGACTCGACTGGAAGTGTTTTAATTTAGTATATATATATATATATATTTGGCGGGGGAGAGAAGATTAAATCAACAGTCGTTATTCAACACAAAAAATAAATAACTATATTTTACAAACTAATGATTTGACATACGTTCCACCCGACTGCTAAACTTTGTTATGCCAGGATTCCTTGTAGATTCATATCCAGAGGCCCAGAGGCTTAACCGCTTTGTTAAGAATGCTCAACGACTGCAAACCACCTAAATTCATTGTGCCGCCATCTGGCAATGCCGTATTATCGCCATTTGATAGATCAATGGTGTAGTAAGTGAATTTAATTCCACTAGTGTAAATCTGTGAACAAACACTTCCAGTTTCTGGAGGCAATTTCGTGTTAAGCCTTTATGCATAGTCGATGCTTAGTGAATCCTTTAACATTTGTGGTATTGTTATTCAGCTACAAAAACAACAACACACGCGCGCATATACACACAAATGTGCATAAACACACATAAACACACACATGCACATACACAGACACATTTAAACATTTAAACACCTATGGTTTTCAGTAACAAAAAATAACAAAACAATTACATTTATGGAATAATATTTATATACTACGCGGTTTTTCAAGTTTTCGAAACAATAAATCAAACCCAATTGTCGTGATCCAAGAATACAATTTTCATTTTGCACAAAAATTATAAATTTAAGTTTTTATAAAACAATACAGTGAGAAAATTTGCAAAAACGTATACAAAAAAAGTATTAGCATTCGGTTCCGAAGAAAGGGCAGATTGAACCAGTTTTACTTTATGAAAATTTCATTCAGTACCTTTACTTAATGTATGTGATTTACTTGTAATGACTGCTTTTAACATCAGAAAAATCCATTGACGCTGTTTACAATTTTCTTTGCTTACTAACTCACGAAAATGAGCATGATAGATAAATATACTGAAAGTATTAGGGAAGACCAAAGCTAGTTGTTACATCAATAGTAATTTATTATTATGTATAGACATTAACATTAATCGACGTCGTATGCTATATCGAAAGGATATTATGTGAGTTATAGCTATTCTCAACCTTTAATTAGATTGGTGCTGCAAAAATGTACCAATATAACAACTAGCTCCGGTGGTCGATCCTTCGGACAAGCAAACAAAATTCACTGCATACTCTATGAAACACTTCACTGTTTTTATTGGTAAAATCTGAAACAGTTTCTCTGCTAGTTACAATGTTCATGCTTACCTGCTAGTAACTTCTTGATTCCGCCTTTCCTAAGTATTGACTCAAAAGAAATGTTTCCGTCTTCGGCCGAGCTAAAACTCGCATCGAACTCTTTCGATTAGAGTTTAAAAGAGGTCCTGTGAAACTTGAGCTAGCGATAGCCAAGAGGACTGTCATTTTAAGAAGATAATAACATTAAAAATTCTCAGAATGCGACTTTCAATCGAAGAATCCTTTCTTTCTGCTTTTATAAAAACTCGAATTCTGTTATTTTAATACGCTTTTATTTCACTTGATTACAGTAGAAGTGAGTGTTCTCTTCTGTTTTTCACCAAAAGAAGCCCCGCCGTTTATTTTCTGAGAGTAACAAAGAATGATCGCGAAAACTTCAAAGCAGAGAATGCGGTGCAAACTGCAACGTTTTTAAAATATCTGACAAGAGATACTTACATGAAAATAGTAGCGGAATCACTGAACCCCATATGATGTATTCAGACCAGACAACAGAGCCCAGAAAACGGAAAATAGAACAGTCAGGAGTATACAGTTGGCATTTTTCTTCCTTATTCCTGGATGTCTGATGATATATATTATGATCCAGATAGACTTGAATACTAAATAATACGTTAAATGAGAGATTTTATTAAATTTTTTTAAGGAAATAAGAACACATTTAAATCGAAGAAAGTTATAAAAAATTAAACTCCAAGAAATAGCCTTTATTTTAACTTTTAAATAAACAAAAGTAAGTCAGTTATTAACATTTTAAATTTCGGCTGTTCAACTGCTTTTGTATTGGATATTTGAACATGTATCTACTTTTTAATATTTAAAAATTTCATTTTACTTTTATTAATTCAAGTATCAAATATTTTTGCATAATTAAAAGAATCTAGTGCATCTCACTATTCTAATATTTTAAAATAGATTCAATCAGAATTTTAAAAAAGAATTTTGAATTATTTTTACTATTATTTTATAATTAAAAGAATTTCAGTGTTAAATAAATTATTTCAAATTAATTAAACTTGATAACAAAACTTAAAGAATGTTATGGAATATTTTAAAGCCAACTTAAAATGCATTATTTTTTTCAATATACTTAAAGTTTAAAATTCTAACAATTATCCCTTTTTAGAAAAAAATATTTATCAAATCACACGCACAGAAATTGTCAAATAAAGTCTATTAAAAAATATTATATGATTAGCTTTCGAAATTACCGTAGATTAAGTCTATTATATCGAGTTTTATCTACATCACACTTTTAGTTAACTTCTCAGGTTTTGCCTGATCATCGTCTACCTCCTGCTGAACACTTTATAGAAGGAAAACTTTTACTTTTAGATTGGTTATAATTTGTTGAGGAACCGTAATTTTTTCTTTTCTTTTATGGTTGGATTTTTAGTAAACTTCTTTGGAAAAGATTTTTTTTATTATGTTGCTATGAGCGATTTTAAAGATATTACATTTTAAAAATTAAATATCTCGCTGATATAAAAAAATTAGAAAAAAAAAAACTTACGCTATTTTTATTTTCATTATCACAAATTGATGTAGTTACAATTTTGAGAAAAGCAAACAGCATCCATCAAATCAAATGACTAAAACGTGAAGCCGGAACTCTCGGAAACTGAAATAGCTAAAACAAAGATAAACTTCGAAGTGATGCTTTATTGCTAAACTACAGTGCTGGACAAAAAAGTTGGGACACTTGCTGTGAAATTGATATCTGAGCTCCCTCGTTTTAACAAACGCATTTAAATACTCATCACATTGTTTATTATATGTACAAAACATGCCTCCACAATGTATAAAAGCGAAAACTGTTCGTTCTTGTAGAGCATCTTTTGTAAAGCGAGGTTTACAAATATAAAATAATACTTAAGCAGCTTTTATTTTTTTATCTATGCTGCTACAGTTATCATAAATATCGTGAATAATGAATATTTTTCGGTGTCTACTTACACTGAATAAAAGTAAGTGTTATATCTTTTATTTTAGTACCTCAAAAGCAGAGATGTATCACTCGCTGTGCATCTTACAGCTCTTGTATGGCACATTCAGACTTGGTAGAATTCTGGGAATTACATATTGAGGAAAGAAACCAAAACAACATTGCATGTACAACATATAATGGTATAGTCATCTCCAGAACAAAACGACTTCACAAATTCACGTGAAACCATCTCCAACTTTATATGCATATATTTTAAAACATGAGCCATTACGATTTTCTCTATAAATTTTCAAACCCATAGCGCAAGTAATTTCTAATTGCCTGGACGTTAGTTAACACTAAATGAGGTGATTTAAGCCATCAGGATGGTTAAATGTTGATCCCAGTGCCTTTTCAAGGTCACCAAGAAACAGTTAGACTGTCCAGTACATGGAGATACTTCATTCAGATCGCCCAGTAGTTCAACCGCTGTAAGGATTGTTATTTTGCCACCTTTTCCAGAATAAAGTGTTTCTTAGCATAATCTCCCAAAGTGACTGCCAGAAAGCAACCAGCCATATAATTTCGACACAAACTGTTCGTAGAAGGCTTTATGCCAGTGGTATGCGATTCAGAATACTATCCTTTTAACAGGATGCCATCGACAGCTACCCATGCAATTGGAGACACGACAACACAACTAAAGGTTGAACCATTGGCATCGTGTTTATTTCAACGAAGAAATCTACATTCCTTTTAGAAGTCAATGGTAGACGGGTAGAATTTCGAGACAAACCGAAGAACAATTCTCTGACTATTTTTACCCAGCCTGACAGATTTGGTGGAGACACTTGATGGTAAGGGGTGGCATTCAAGCTCTCTGAAAAAAGATGATCTCGCTCTCATTAAAAGGCACGCCATGACTGGTGTCTTATACAGTAAAGAGGAGAAAAATACCAGTAGTCGTTTTTTTGATTGGCCCAACAACAAAAAATACTGAGGCTTGGTCTTCGCAATCTCCAGGCTTAAATAAGATTGAACATGTTTAAGACATCCAAGAAAAACGTTTTCGTGATCACCACGTCCATCCAACTGAAAGTGGCTCTACTTAAATAATAGAGCAATATCCCCTAAATCGTCCATTAAATTGTTCGATTTAGTTTATACCACTGTGTAAACCTTGTTTTGAGGACAATATTGGTCAAGTTTCATTAAAGCTTTTTATACCAATTTCAATTTGTTAGTGAGTATTTTAGACTGACGTCACTGCAATTTTTGACGTTTATTTCAGACAGCCATTTTATTTTTCTTCTACAAATTAATTTAGTTTCCACTGATATCACACTTTTTATATAGAGAGTTTAGATCAATTTACATGTTCTTTTAAATTCGAATATGAATGTGTTTGAAGTATTATACAAGCAATGCAGGGTTTGAAACGATTGTTTCTTATCTTTATGTAAGGCGAATATTATTGACTGTAACAACAGGATAACAGGATGCAAAGTGGCTAAAAAACTTTTAATTTCTGAAAATATTACCATTCTTAATGTACTCTCAAAATCGTTGGCGTTCAAGCCATCTTGTTTCATCACATACATTAGTTATTAAAGTGTGAATCTGTGATGCAATGTTCGTTATACAGGAAGAGAAAGAAGACCGTTGAAGTTCCAAAGCTTAATGATCGTCATATCTACGGACGCGACCGCCTGCAATGGAGTTTCCTTATAAATAGTTTCAGTGAAATAGTCAATTGATATAGATAAGTTTCATCTCAATGGATGATATTTCAACAGAAAGAAAGTTTCTGAATTGATATCAAATATCTTTTGATGTAATGCCCTATTACAATAAGTAAACTGAAAGTTAGGTCAAACCTAGGATGTTACACAACATCAATTTAATGTCAAGTTAAATTACTTTGCATAAGTAATTATCCTGCTTTAACTTTAGGTCATAGAATACTATCCAGATAATTCTGCGCATCCCATTTTTGACACAAAATTTTGTATACAAGAGTTGTCGTATTCTAGTGATGAGATATGATTCCACGGTTGTATGCTTGAAAGTGTTGCGAATTCTGCACCACAAGACGCCAGATACGTTCAACTTTAGCAGAAAAATTCTTTTTGAAACTCTTCGTGTTTTAAATGTGGGAGAAACAATAGGGTTAATGGAAACCCTTGCAGCCAGATGGTGAAGAGAAAAAACATGCTAAAGAGATATACCAAACGGATTTCAATTAAACTAATCACTAAATTGGATAATAATACACAAATTTATAATATTACTTAAATTAATGTTTTTCTCTCTTTTCATAAGATATTTCAAATATGGTTTCTTAGACTAAAATCAATTTGTCTTTCAAAGTATTTGGCATTATAAAATGTATCAATAACAGGAGAAAAACAAATATATTTGTAGAAAATTAATGCATAGTCACAAATAATGTGCATAATGTAAATAATTCATTTGATAAAACTAAAGGTTAGATAGTAAAATAACTATTTCTTTATCGGTTATATTAGTTACACTTTTAAAACGATTTACCAAAATTAAAATTTAAAATCATTTTATTTACAATTAAAAGCTGTTATCTGCTTTTGTAACTTCGATTAATTTGTCTCTATAGACAAACCAATAAGAGTAAACATATAGCTTTATCATTACTATTTATAATTAATTATTTTCTTTTTTAACAAAGAATATTAAAATTTTTAACAGCCTTTCGCCTGTAATTTTATCCTGTAAAAATAATTCAGTAAAATCTTTCCTCAATTTTATATAGTCCGTTCACATCCGAATAAATAATTCGAGAAACAGAAGATAAGATAAATATTTAGACTAATTAAAGATTTTTATATACTCAAACTGTCATTCCATTCACATATTCATTTAAGTATGCATTTGCACTGGTGGCGGTGATTGTGGAAACATCAAGGAGATATATTTTCCCAAAATATCCGGTGAGATCAGTCATGCAACAAATTTATTTTAACCTCTCTCTGTGTATATATATATATATAATTAGCGCTCATATCTGGGTACTACATTTTTCTTCTACACCTAGAATTGAAGAACTTTAGTAGAGATTCCAATGCCGAGATTCTGAGACACATCTCTTCTAATCTGGATTGGGTCGAATGAAAAAGAGTTCTACCGTTGCTTTTTTCTAATTTTTTTCCTGGAAAAAAAAAACTTGCTTCCTTTAGTGGAGAACTACGTATTAAGAAAAATAGTAAAATATTTTTTATTAGTCTGATTATCGTGTTCGGTGAAGATTTATGGTATTTTCTTCTTTTATGTTTGATGAAGACGACTCATTATTCACGACACATAATTTGAGTTCTTCGGTGAATTTATAAAGCCAAACATGGAACCAGAGATCATGCCACTTGTTGAGCATAGGTGAAGAGTGACAGGCGCTGATTAAGTGCGATCTTCAAGTTTCTTTGCAGCTTTTGCTCTGTTCACACAGGAATTTCTAGCCTCAAAACATTATAGACCATGATAATATTTTAATATTTACTCTTTCCTTCTCTTGCTAGTGATTCTCGTGTCTCAGATTCAATTTAAAACGCTTTAGACAGATTCTTTAAATTACTTTTTACATCTCTTCCTTTCGGATTCTCGATTTCCTTTGCCTACAAATATTTCACTTTAGAGCAGTTTCTTTTAGTATCACAGAGGCATATATTCTAAGGCGATCGACCAACGCAGTTAAGTTGAGTAAAGTCAAGTTTCCTGACACGACAAGTCAGTTAGAAGAGTTCCAGTAAATTATCTTCTCCTTACGGTTGGTAGTATTTAGCCGGCAGGAGCGCAGAGGAAGATTCCATGGCGAGGATTACGTAAGTGTTTTTATGAAGCTTATTTTATCCTAGGTAATTTAATTGAAAAACGTTAACTCCAAGGGAAAACAGCATTCTGCAAACAGGTCAGCCACGAACGTCATTAGCTTCGCGCGGACATAAACCCCATCATGCACAGGAAGCTAATGAGGTACCGAGGCATAATCATCAGCGACTTCGCACTGCTTCTTGTCAGAAGGTAAAAACAGACATCTGTGATATAAATAATAGAAAAAGAAGTCTATGATGATGGCGCTGTCGGAAAGTTGTTTGAGTGTTACAGAGTTTGTCTTGATTTACGGATGCATGTAGTCTTTTAAAACATAAAAGCATTTAAATAGAATTACAATCCGTCCAATTAAACTGCAAAAACAAAAGTAAATTATACAAATCAATCAACCCTACAAATCAAAACATCGCGTACCTATTAAGAAGAAAACTTAAAATGTGGAAACGTTTATTATTTTTTACTTTAAAGATGTTAAAAAGTACTGGAAAAAGAATTATGTAATTTTTTGCATTAAAATAACCTCATATAAAACGAAATCCGTGGCTTTAGAATCTTATTTAAAAAAAAAAACAAACGAATTTTTAGCACATGGGAAGAGCTCTAAGTCCACCGAAGACTCGGGGTATTTTTAGAATTATCTTTCTGCAAGATTTCTCGGAAGATTATCAAGCTTAATTTTACTAGATTCAAACTAAGTAATTGGACCGCTTCTTCAGTATTAACTCAATGGTATGTTTGTAGATCGATTTGGCTCTGTATATGCTAGCAACAATAACCCTTTATTTTGTTGATTAATTGAAAAAAACCAAATTAATTTGGTAATTTTCTTCCTAAGCATGACCAATAATCCTCGCTAGCACCCCCCGAGTAGTTGGCGAAGTAACATTAAGCTGTAATAATGAAAAATTTCTAAACTTGGTTTGCAAATAGGATTATTTTTAGTTAAATACGAACTTGGAGAAAACATAAATTACGCCAAAAAATGTTATCATTTTGTATTATATTTGCTGGCTTGCCATAAATTAGAGAATGTCAGTGAGTCTGGTATTTATATAAATATTCGCGTGTTACTGAATCTCGAGATAGACTGCAAAGATTTAGATAAACTATTAGAGTCGTATGCAACTGCTCCGCAGCCATGCTGGTATCGACAGTGTATATAGACTATTGGAAATACTTATGGAAACAGAGAAAAATGGAGCTTCAAATGCAGATAATAAGATCGCTTTCAAGTGCAAAATAAAATGCGTTATGTAAGCAATAAAATACGCCACACCTGTGGAAGGACTATAAAAGCAGGAGCACTGACATCATTGTTGTGTGGTGAATGTGTGCTGAATACTAGTTTCTGAGAAATAAGTATCACGTGACAAGCGTATAGAAATCAAAGTCATTGCTAGCAAAGGTTGCTCCATGTGGCAGATCGAGAAACCCGATTTCATGCTTCAGAAAGATGGCAGACTTTTAGAAGGAATAGGAGAAACTGGTGCTGTCGACAATGAACGCGGTCGAGAAATAAAATTTGGTCACCAAAAGTGAAGCTAGGTACCTCAGAGTATGTTCTCTATGTGATACGCGATTGCAAATGACCGAGCTTCAGCGGTTATTAACATTTCTTCGAGCACAGTAAGATACACATCAGCACGAAATGGTTTTAGCAGATGAGTAGCTTCCCGAAAAACGTTGCTGAAAAGAGACAGTAAAACGACTAAACTGAAATGGGCAGAAAAGATGAAACAGTAAAATGGCTAAACCTAGAAGAAAATATTTTTTTTACAGTTGAGTTCAAGTATGAATTGTTTGGAAATAATCCTGAGCATTTGGTTCGAAAACGAATCTGGAAGAAGCATAACCCCGGTGTATAACAGCTACAGTGAAACAAATAGATGGATTAATCCAAGTGTCAGGCTGCATATCAGCTAATTGTGTCTGAGATTTGCATAAAATCAATTGTATATTGGCTGCAAACAGGTAGAGGAAGGTTCTCATCTATTATGCCATTTCTCAGGAAGATATTTCATGGGATTCATTTTCCAACATATCAATAACCCAAAGCATAATTCAATGCAGTGAAAATATATCGTTCGTAAAGAGCTGATGCAACACTCACAATGATATCCCTGCCTGCAGAAAGTGCTAACATGAACACCCGGGGGCTATCTGAGGTTATATTGCTACTGAGGAAGTCAACAGAAGCCAAACACCTTTGGTGAATTGTGGAAAGTGCTACAGAACATTTGGAACAACATTCGACAATCATACATTGATAACTTGTATTGATGCATGGAAACAAGATGTCATGCCGTATATAAAGAAAAGGACTTACATTCCAAAATCTTAATGCACTGGACAACGTATTTTGCTTTTGTATATTTTCTGTGATAATGCACTGTGTATGTATTATGTACGTCTGTCAGTTACAATTACTCGATATTTGTGCATATCCTGTTTATGATTCTTTAATTATATCAAATACTGTATGCGAGTATATACTAAACAAATCTGACAGTATGTTAAACGCTACTTACAGCATTGCTTTTATTACTAAGTTCTTGCCTTTATTAGCATCATCATACTGTCCTTTTATCATATGCCAAGCCAGTAAATTTTGCCTCTGCTTTTCATTAGTAAATTTCCTTTGGCGCCTAATATAAGAAAGATCAAAGCGTTAGACAGCGCACTCTTGAAACCAGACAAAGCTTTGAACAGCTCTCTCCTTTTGGTAAATATGAAAATGCCCATGGTAAAAAGTAAATTTTCATTGTCAGAATTAAAGATCATGGCATTGGCGTAGACACGGTCAATATTACTCCAATGTTTCGGTTTTCATTCTAGACGGTATTGTGGAATGCCGAAGGAAAGATACTTCCAGCTACAATTCTGACTTCATTTCCATTGTTTTGGTAAATCTGTGTCTACAATAATTGACTTTTTTGACGGCGACCTTCTGTTTCATGACTGAACCTTCACCGGTTACTAATTTTCACTCACATTATATTAGTGACACCCAATTATCGAGTTTATTTTTATCTTTATTAGAACCACGGTTTTGATCGAACTGGCAATTAGTGAAATTTCTTCCACCGTTCTTGTAATATAATCTATAAGTTAATCACTAAAGAAAGAGAAGAACCGTTGCAAATCACGCGCTGTTAATTAAAACGTTTATACATCTGCAACAGTACGAGATTAAAACAGTACGAGATTAAATTTTCTCCTAAAATAGCACAATAGAGAGCACTAATAATAATTTTTTTACATAATCCAGTATTAATTTTACTGTTCCTTTTATTTGGCCGAAACAAAAATACAAAAAATACAAAAAAAGAAGAAAGAAACATAAATCTGATGTTGGTTGAAATAATATTAAGAAACAAAGGCAAAAACACGTTTTGTATTTTCATTTAGAAAGCACCAGCAAGCACTGAACATGACTCAGTATAATAAAAGCCACCTTAAACTCCGGAGGCCAACCATGCTATCTGCAGTTGGATTAACTTCACTTATAAGTGTTGCTTCGGAGCTATAGAATCCTTCTTATTCAATCGAACTCAGTGCAACCAAAATGGAAGTCTGATATTATTTGGTTTCATCTTTTCCAAGAAATTATCTGGAAACCAGACGCTTTCAGGTTTCAGAATATTCCTTTGATTAGTCTCAGAAACTGGATATTAAAGCGGGCGAATAGACAGTGTCCCGGGGTCACCTGCTGTCTGAAAACGGTTATCAACACCGGTGATTTCTGAATGATACGAGCCATACTTTTAAAGCGCAACAGTAATAAGAATCTAGCCTGTTGCCACATAGTTCAGGAAAATTAAAAACCAACTTAGAAGATGATACAAACGACCAGAAGAGGATTCAGTGGGTAGTTTTTGTACATGCAGTTATTCAACGGGAAAAAAATTTCCATTAATTTTCCATGAAAATCAAGCCAACAAAACAAACAAAGATAAAAACTTACTCATAAATTATAAAGAGAATTTTGAAAAGGATGTCGAAACTTACAATTAAATTCAAAACAGAAACTATAGTATCTGTATATGACATAAAACTGGCAATTAATTTAAATTTGATTGACTGACTTACTGCGGCCAATGGAGATAATAAAGAATGTGACAGAATAGGTCTGTCCATATTTTAGGGAAAATAAGGCTCTGAAAGCATTATTAGGAACTCCACAAAGGTCCACCCTTTTCATCCATCAGTAACAAGAAGAAACGAACCGTTCTAAATAAAATTTGTTAAAAAGACAAAGATTTGAGTAAAAATGCATAACTTAACACCTTAATAAGCATGAACTATTGCTGTAGGCAGTTATCGTACAAAGGGCACAATAGTGCAAACATTTTTCTGAACGTGTGTACACATTTCTTATGCACTGCTGTTTACTTTAATAATATTTTGTCATGCTCTTTCTTCAACAAAAATAAATATTCGAAACTGTGCATCAATTTTTTATGAGGTAAAATTGGAAAATTTTTGCATCAGTAAGTAAAAGATTGTTTGCTACAGCCATTTTCTATTTTATTTTACATTTCAAAGCAGTTTACCTTCTAAACGATTTATGCATAGGTCTGATACATATTATTTCTATTCCAAAAAATTTATGCAGATGATTACTTTTACTTTACTTGTCTTTGAAAAGTGGCCTCCATCCTTAGATAGCGAAAGATTAAATAAACATGATTAAGAAAGTAATATCCGCCTCTTTAAATAAAAGCATTCAGGGCATATAAAATAATTTTGAGGCAACCATTTTACATTTCAATATTTTATAATTCTTCGTATCCATTCTTAAAAAAGTTTTAAAATATTTTTGTATTTAAAAGAGGCATTGTAAAACTGCGAAATATATTATAAATTATATAAGAGAATTATATTTCAACAATTATTAAATCTAGGCGTCCTACGCGTAACATACCATTAACTTATTTGCAAACTTTTAACGTTTTTAACAAGAGCTTTCTTCATGAGTGGATGTTATATATATATATAGTCATCAACTAACTTTTTAAAATATATTTAAAAATGAGCGAATAGAAGCTAATGAAAATAATTTTACGACACATTTTAAGTTCAAAATATAAAATGTTATTTATAGTCGCATATGGTAAAAAAAAATCTAGACTGAATTTGCTAAAATTATAAAAGAAATAGAAATTTACAAACTATCAAATTTTTCAAATACTTATTCATGAGACCTTAAATCTCCAGATAGTGGAGATGGCCATAACGTAAATAGAAAATTTAGCGTTATTGTTCCTACTGGAATAAAACTAAAATTAATTTTAGGAAAACGGATTCAAGATTATGAAGAGTGAATATAAGTAAAAAAAATAGTAAAATAATTTATTTGCTTAGCATTACTATTTCTGTTTCGCTTTCACGCGTTGTGACATTTTTTTCCACTTATGATCATCAATTATCACGACGAGTAT
This sequence comes from Nautilus pompilius, assembly GCA_018389105.1. NCBI lineage: Eukaryota > Metazoa > Mollusca > Cephalopoda > Nautilida > Nautilidae > Nautilus > Nautilus pompilius. The sequence goes on from JACATO010000113.1 coordinate 229,135, forward strand.
ATCGTATTTAGCATCTTTTATAACAACTAAATTATCAAGGAAATTGAAGATACGAACAAGTAAAGAAGAATATTAAAAAATTAATTGAAAAATTAAATAAACGCAAATATATTTTCGATAACGTAATTTTATTTAATTGTTCTTTAACCAAAAAAACGCAAACAATGTTATATTTAAGAAATTGGTTGAACTTTTCCGTTAATTAGCGAGGCTGTTTATGGATTGACCAAAGTTTCTATTAATATGATCGACGAGGAGTTCATACATCAGTTCATACCACGACAGCGAGACCACCGTATTTTTGTGGCTCACAGATTTTTCAAAGAAAAATTCCTGTTCTTTACGGTGCCACTAACATGCTGAACCACTTTCTGAGTAATGTGTAGATGTAAACTGATCGATAAAAGTGATAGTGTTCCAAAAGATAAAGGAATTTGGCAGCATCAGTGTTGCTCATTTCAGTGATCGACTTACATTGTGTGCATGAGATGTGGTTTATGTCTTTCTGCTCACTGTTGTGTCTCATGCTGTGAAAATAGATCTTGAAAATGCAACAGGCGCCAATGTCAATGCAAACTTTACATAATCAGTTTCGGGTTAATGGTACGCAGTCAAGAAGAGCCTGTATTCGCATACGACGAACTGGGGGGTCACCGTAGGGCGCGGCTGGACTGACCTATAGATCTTGGATCATGCATGTTAGATCAGGAAAGACTTGGCCCTGAACCGATTTTGTTTGGATTAACAGATTGAGGTGTCATGATGTAAAAAAGTCAGGAAAAAGGTTTCAATATGCAAACGTTGCTTAACATGACCACTACGAATGTAGTTCACTAATAATGCGCGGAAGAATTATCTGGAAAGGCAATACTGTTCTACGTGTTTTCCAGGGCGGCACTATGAAAATTAAAAAAAATAAAATGATACATTTTTTTTTGGTTTTGTGAGACCACACGCTACTATTTTTGGGAATAAATTCAATCTCATGGACGATAATGCCAGCCGATATCGAGCCGAGGTAGTCTACCAGTATTTGTAGCATAAAATAATACTAATTATGAAGTGGAAAATTCATTTTCCAAACTGAATCGAATCGAAAACGTTTGGAACATTCTTTAGAACCGCTATTGCATGGTATTCCGTGCTACTATGAATCATTCAGGAACTTGGTGACGCTCTCACAGAGGAAAGGAAAAAAATTTGATCCGGATTACCTTTCAGAAACACAGGTGTATGAGACGCCGGTGCCAAGCTAACAATCGTTCAAGATGCCCTCCTACAAGATAATTAATGAATTTACGACAAGCAATTTTCCATTTTAAAGGAAAATGCTAAATATTTCAGTCTTTCCCGATAACTAAACGCTCTTGTTTTTAAGGGGTTGCCTCAAAATGACTCCTTGTGATGTAATACCTTTGCCATTTTCTAACATTTATATCTCTTTATGTTATAGCTTTTACACACTCCAACTTCGCTTTCTATATGATGCCTAACAAAATTGTGGCATTGACATTTCATCTTTTGATCCTTAGCACCATTTGAGTAGTATATAATATTCTAAAACATGTTTTAGTTGAGAATTACTCGGCTATGCGCGACGTAAAAATTTTTTTACGAATTTTAAAAATGTTAAGACTGGGCATTTACATTATGATTTGCAGTCGATTATATTATATGCCGGGATAGAATTATCTATTGACAGACATGCGGGATTAGAACTACTGACAGATTGGAATCAGGCGGTTGACACCCTTCGTCTAAAAGAACCTTTTAATATCAATCAGAGAACTATTTTAAATTATTTATAAGTAGTTTTATACATAATACAACCTAAGCTTAGAATATAATGAAAAATAAGATATTGTCGATTTGTCGTGTGTGATCACAACGTCCAGATGATGCGTGTACATAATGAAACCATACCGTGTTGACTTGTGGTGGTCTCATTATTACTGAATTTTTGGAAAATCTGCTAGAAATGTTAAAAATCGTTTGTAGGATGAAGAAAAGACGTTTCACAGGAAGATTGAAGCGTATCGTTTACGAATCATTATCATTACCAACATGAGCTTTCTCGATTCTCGCTGAAAGTCCATATGACAAATTTCACCATGTTTTTCTAAAGCTTTGATGCCATAAGGAAATCTAAATCGCTTTCAAAAATTGTATGTCTCCAACAGAATGTATTGCACACGTAGAATTTCTGCTTGCCGATAATGCATTGCATGTTGCGAGAAATTTACGCTCCAGCTTGAGAGAGAGAGAGAGAGAGAGAGAGAGAGAGAGAGAGGAGAGAGAGAGAGAGAGAGAGGAGAGAGAGAGAGGAGAGAGAGAGGAGAGAGAGAGAGAGAGAAAATTACTGGGTCTTGTTTCAGATTTATTAACACAGTGAACATTATCTTTTAGCAAGCTGTGTTGAACCTCATTTTGTGTTTAAAAAAACAATAAAAAACACAATAATATAATTTTTAAAAAATTACTTTGGATGCGAAAATTTTCTAGCTGAATTTCATTTCAGTTGTTTTTTTTAAAGCGAAGTAGAGATGAATTAGTCCGCAAATTCCTTGTTAAAAATGTTTATTTTATTTTTGTTTTCGGGTTTATCTTACACGTTTTCTAGAGAACCTCAAATCTTGTTTGAAGTGTAATTTGGCTGTTAGTAATAAATAGTTTTTTTTTATGAATTGAAAAATATAAAAACCTTCAGCAGTAATAGCAAGAATTCATTCATAGATTTTTTTGTAGAACCATGTGCCTCTAAGCCAAAAGGAAATTATGGCATCTAATGAAAGATAAGATAAGACAGCCAATATTAGTATTATTCTTCAAATAAAAATTAAGATACATTTATTTTCTTTACATGAACATTTGTTTAAGGAACCTGTCCTTTCTCTAAATATACAAAAGGAAAGACCTGTGAATTAAATTTAAAAGTTATCTTCTTTTTCGACAATGGTCATGCCTTTATAGCCTCCAGGAAACTAAATATGTATCATTTTAGATTATTTAAGCGAGTGCTGAAACTCAGCCAATTGATTAGCAGTAATCCCACAGTAAGCGAACAACGAACATTTTCTGTCAACACTCAAACTGTATAAAGTTCCATTTCTTAAGTTTCCCGAAGCATCACAATACTATTTTTAATTTAATTGACAACAAAAAAAATATGATTTCGCTTGCAGTCTCTTATTGTCCCACATACAACAAGTGCCTTCGTCAGCATGGACTGTATTTGTGACTTTATTGATCCTAAAGATCGAAGAGAAAAGTCTCCACACAATAAAGGTTAGCCCCTTTAATGCCCTATTTATGGATGACAAACAGAGAAAATTTTGTGCCTTTTTACTCATATTCATTTTCTGATGAAAGCAAATATAATTATTCTTGGAGATGCTGCTCTGATTTATTTTATCTTTCTTTTAACAACTATTTTTAAAATACTTAATGTTTTCCATTTTAAATCTTGCACTTTACCATCGTAAAACTTCTTATTTACAATATAACTTTTAGCTCAGTCCCATCTGATATTTCTTGCTACTCGTTCTATCAAAGTTAATCTACAATGAATATAGCAGTTCATTCCACAAAGGATTATTTCTTCACGATAATACAAAAAAAACAGCTGTGCAAAACTACGAAACAAACAAGATAACGTTACACAAAAAAATCAGACACCGATATCTTTTAATAGATTTTGGAAAGCAAATTTAAAAACAGACTAAAGTAATAAAACATAAATAGTATGTTGTAATAAAAACACTTGATTAAATTACACTTTTAACAACCGTTAAAGATTTATTAAGTCCGCTATTTAAACGAAGACAAACCATTTCATGTATTTGATAGGTTATAAGAAGATTCTTAGCTACCTTAGTTTGTTGTACTGTGATCCCTACTCCGATGGCGTTGGAAAAGGGTTAAAATTTCTAGCCGAGTTAGAGATAAAACTGGATTCGATATCTTTTTTCATCCTGACACATGATTGTTGTTTGTTTCGCTTTTCTTAAAAAATCCTCTCATATTTTGGATATATATATATATACGCCAACCAGTCAATAAAAAGCACTTAAAATATAGAAATTAATTTTCTGTTTTCCTTTCTGTTTTTCTTATAAATGAAAAAATAAAAATAATAATTATCTTAACGTTTGAGATTAGATTTTTTAACAACAGAATCATAGAGTTTAAAAAAGTAACTTATTAAAACAAAACATCCATAAATTATAATCAAAGATTTATTTTTTCTCGGGAGAAAAGTGGATTCAAATTTGATACACAAATATGGAGAGGAATGAAAATGGTAAAATCCACTGGCTTTCAAAATGATCAAATTTCTGACAGCATTTTCATGTTTTTACTTCTTTAAAGGAGAGATATTCACAAATAAAAATAAAAAAGAATAACTTATTTTTAAAAGCAAACGATTTGTATATGTTATTTAAAAGTATTTACTCACTAAATGTGGCGTTATATAGACAAAAAAAAATAAACTCCCGAGAATTATTATCTGTTTGCATAAGGTTTCATGTCAACTTCAGGTCTTGCTTTACATTACATGCATAGAATCTTATAAGCTTTTTTAATTCCACAAAAGAAGTAGTATTTGTATATAAGTAAACCACAAATACTCTTGGGACACGCACGGTGATTTTTTAATTTATGGTTTTGTTCTGTAACACAATTTATTTCGCTTTTAATCATTATATTTAAAAATGTTCTAGCCCTGTGATAGATTATTATTTTCTTTAAGATATATATATATATATACATACATATTCTTAAAATGATGCTATTTATCAAGTTTAATGTGATTTTGCACAGTTCTGTTACCGCTGAAATGTTCTGTTAATGGCACTCAGCTCTGATTTAGAACTAAAAGCTACTTACAGTTGTTCATCATCCGATCTGATGTGTACCCACTAACAAATGAAAATATGCCTCAGAATAAACAATAATTCACTTCATCAGAGTTAGTCTCGAAAAATGTTTTTGGAATGCCAAAATAAGAATTGGAAAATAATTATAGTTAGCTGTCTGATTTTTAAATCTAAAATATCAGATTTTTCTTGTTTTTTTTACCTCTTTAAACCGTACTTTTCTTTCTATTTTTTTGGTAGAAATTTTAATTAAATTTAGTAGAAAATAAACAATCAACATATATATTCGTTAGTAGTCACTACAAGGGAGATAATTCCGGCGGGGTGTGTAGTGCCACGATTATCCACTAGTGAACCTTATCGTAACCGGTACTGTCGATTTCTGCAGGAAAATCCTTACAAGAATGCTTTAAGAGTGAGGGAAATAAGCCAAAACTAGCTGACCCAGACCTCAGCCGTAGCAGTCCAGTAGGCTTACCAATGAGTCACCGGCTGCCTTGGGTAAAAGTTATTAGGTCTAGCGTAATCACCAACCTGCATAGAGATTTGATTTCTTTTCCAACGCCGTCGGCGTAACACCGCAGTATCACGAAATTAAACTAAACGAGTAGTTTCTGAAAACTTATCAAATAAATGAAAATTTTCTCTATTGTTTGAATAACGAGTTTAATAAATGTTTATCGATTATTTAAAAAAAAAAACAAACCGGAAGGAATGCAAATAAAAGTAATTTTTACAATTTCAAAGCTTTTCAGTGGTCTCCATTACAGGAAACCATACCATAATTAACAACTCATCACGTTTCTGACTATAGCATGTGCTTTTGCATTCTAACGTTTTCATCTTCAGCAGTCTTGTATAAAGTCCAGTTTTTCCTGAGTTCTATGATAAAGTGATCATGAGTTTAAAAATGCAAAGAAAAATAACGATTGTTGCGAAGGAGGGGTCTTATTTTCAAGAAACAAGACACCAAGCTAATATTTTCTTGACAAGTACACGCTTTGTTTGCCACTTTGTGCGACTGAGATTTTGACTGCTGACTATCAAAACTCGCCGTAGAAGTGCTCGCTTGAAATACGATTATTAGGCGACTTGTGCTACATTTTGTTAGATTTATTGATTTACGTGCTAATGCATCTGTGTTTTTTTACAACTTGAATTTTACTACGACTTTTTAAAAAAGAGAAAAAAGTCTTATTTTTTATTAAAAGAATCTTTGTAATACTCAAATCGAACTAAAAGCTTACTTTAGCCCAATGGATGTTGATTTTAGCTGCTGAGAGTATATTTTATTGGTTCCGTACATTTTTGTAAAAATCTAATTAATGAAGAACAAAATGACAATTTTTAAAAAGCAGTTGAAGATTTTCTGTAACACCCTGAAAATTTTGTTTTATTTTTACTTTGATTAGTTGTTATTTTTTTATACCTTGAATTTCTTGTTTTGTGTGTCAACTAAAGTTATAAATAAAAAAAAAACATCTTCCAAACCTTGAACAATTAATGAGTTTTATCGGATTTTGGTCTGTTTATATTCTTCCTGCACATTGCAGGAAATACTATACAAAAACTATAACAGAAATCTTTGTATTATGGTATTTGTGACAAATACTCATCGTCATAATTGAAACTATTCCAAAATGGGCATAATGTAATCTTTACTTCATCTTTAACAACTGTCATAAAAAGCCCAAAAGTCACCTTTACATATGGAATTTACAATTGTTTATATTTAATTTGACATAAATACAATGTAAAGGTGTTTACATATGAAAACTGAATGAACGCTAACCTCACCGAGGTAGAATCCAATGTTAAAAGAAAAATTAAAGAATTCTGTTTGAAGAGACATGATGCTGTATGAAAACCGACGTTGAAATTCCAGGAGTAGACTTCAAGTAACATGTACTTTGATGATGGACCATAACATGAGAAGAAAAGGGAAATTCTAATATGTAAATTGAGAGATGGTATTTTTACAGGAAAAGAAAACTGGTAAATAAAACTGGTGTTTCGCTCAAGGGTGTTCGTATACGTCCTATGTAGGAAACATAGGAATAAGATCGTTATTTTAGAATCACTACGTCAAGGTGAAGAAGTTGAGAAAGCGACTTTTCACTTCTCGAAAGATCTCTTCATAGAGTTCAGCGGAATCCACCACTTGTCAGAATCGACTTTTACAGGCAAACTAAAAAGCATTTTATATGTTGAACTTAGTATAAGGAAGCAAAAATACTGGAAAGAATTGTCACTGACGGAAAATAATGTTCACATGTAACTTGAAAAAGGGGGTTAAAGTGATAGTGAGGAAGCTGCTATCCTGACAAAAAAAATTAAAATCTAATTAAAATTAATTTCACCGGAATAAAAAAAGGCTACAAATGAAACTCTCACAACACGCTCCTCTCTGCACATCATTTGGTAGCGACATAAGGATAGAAAACATTTATTCAGACATCGTATGGACTATTCAAGGCAAGAAGAGGATGTGGGCATGATCAGCTGGTACGCCAGCGCTTGCAGTCAAACACAGAAAATTGGTGAAGTTGGCGAGCAGAACTCACATCAGACTGTTCTAAGTTAAAACAAATGATAAATGAATCGTTCTTCCGTGGTTGAGGTCGCTTTTTTTTTAAAAAAGATAATTTTAGAGCAAATGGGTGCTTTTAATAAAAAATATATTAATTTAACAATTCTGTTCAATGAAAAAAAAATGTCAACCGGAAACGTCGTTTATCTGGATTATTAGTTGAACATTTTCAGACAGTAATTGATAATTATTTCCTTACGTCATCTATTTATCACAACAATTCCAAACGCTTTTCGTTTTAACGGCTCTTGGACTCGGCTCTGCTGAATTAATTTTAACATTCCGAAGAAAGCGTCACTGCCATCAACCTTCGCTCTGTCCTCATGCAACATCTGGAACGTCGGCGCCTTGCAAGCCGCCAGCCTATATTCTTCGCCTGATGGGAATTTCGACGCCACACTTAACCATCTACTCTTGCACAAACTTGGTGTCTGTTTACTGAAGTGGGACCCCGCCCGGGGGGGGAGGGTGTGTCTCACCTCTGCCCGCCCACTTCGTGATTATATACCCTGTATAATCACCACTGTAAAATTAGCACGGATTTTTACAGTGAATTTATAAAAAAAATTTTTTTGCCTTGACTGTTGATGATATTATATTTTGTTGCGATTTGGCAACAATTTTCTCTACTCATAAATTTAAGCTCTTAAAATACAGCAAGTATCTAGGTAAAAAAAAAAAAAAAACCATGTCGTGACTTGAAATAATTTCACATCGGCTTTGTATCCATTTCGTTTGCTCATCCATTAGATTCCCAGCTTCATTTGATAAGTACTCAACTTACGTCGGCGTAAATATGCTATCTTGGTAATTTAACGTTCGAAGTTGGCTCGCTGAACAGCTGCAGATCGATAGTCTTCCGTATTTTTTAAAATAATGATAGAATTCATCGATGCTAAAAACCAGTTTAACGTCTTACCTTTTTGATAATGTAAAGAAGACAGGAAAAATCATAACACACCGTAATCTAAAATTGTCTGTTGAGCTGGATAATTATGCCAAATTCTGAAGTTACCGATATTAGCAGAAACTCAGGGTTAACACTTGGCGAAGATTCCGTTTTTTAAGTCATTATTTAATTACGTTGCAAAGAATAACAATAAATCACTTTTACATGGTATGGAACTATTGCTATAAATATATGCATTAGCAAATGTCACTCAAATCTCATTGAAAAAAAAAATGTTCGGCTTCTTAAGGGGCTGGACAGTGACTAGATACGCAAGCTCTTGATTTAGCCATAAGTGTTACAGAACTTGTGCCATGTATTATTACTGGAATATACTTATTCATCAAGAAAATTAAATTTCCCTTTGCATTCCAACCTAATTTAATATGCGTAAAAAGACAGTGGGAGTGAATTTAAAGATTGGCAGTTTAATAAGATAAATTACTTCATTTTGGCAAGATGTGGCTAGCGAGTGCCCTTCATCGGGAAAACTGTGCCCTTCATAGTTCCCTCTGCGGAAACAGCTTTAACGGCTGCGCAGTTCGTTCGCAGTGCGCGCGCTGGCAGATCAACGACAGGTGAATACAACAAAGGAGTAACGGAACGGACAAGGAAAGTTATTCACACGAGGCTTTGTGAAGCGGTGTAAATTTTAACGATCAAGACTTTGCTGTTAATTTTCGTTGTATTTTATTTTCTTTTTCAGTGTAAAAAAAAAAAAAGATGTTAAAATTTATTAAAGTTTATTGCCAACAATATTAAAAAAAATATTAAAAGAAGTCCACCAAAAACACTTGTATTTTTATAGCGAAAGTAAATAAATAAGCTAAAAAAAACCGTTTTTCGTCATATAATACGTAATTTCATATGGGTCTATTTCATTTATTCGGAATTTTTAAAATAAATAAATATAAAAAATACTTAAATGGGTAAATATACCCTGTATATGAAGAACTGGAAACACTACTTGGCGGACTACCGCTGCAGTATGCTCCTTCACCAGGGTTGTCTTCATAGTAAACAGGCGAACATGACAACGGTATTCGAACGAACCAAGGTAGTGCATTGCTATCATGATTCTTCTACCTAGTGTGTATCCACGAAAGAACAATATTTTTTTCTGTTTTTTCTTGAGTCTGAAGACACCCAAGGAATCTCTAAAGGTTCGCCGTATCAACCGTATCGAGCTGTGTGAGACAATACAAATTCAGAAAAGGCTAAAAACAAACAAACAAAGCATCACAGGGCAACCTTTGACATTTCTTTCTAATTGTTTCGAAAATCAGTTCCCCAATATATCATGAAAAAGGTGTTTGAGAGTACTCCATAGAGAGTAGAAAAAGTTTGTAAAATTATAAAGATTTCCCCAAAAATATTAATTTCTGATTTTCTATTTTGTTAATTTTATTCTTCTTTTGCATTTACTGCAACATAATTATTAAATATGTATTAAATTTTTCACATTCTAATTTATTTTCATGAATATCATAAGTACAGTATAAAATCTTGTACTTTTTCATTAAAAGTTTGGAAGAGAACTTAAAATGCTAGTGGAATGGTCAAATACTATTTAGTTTTTTTTAACAAATGTTGACAATGCAGTGTAGCAATCGATTGTTTGGTAAGTTCTTATAAGGAAACCTTGGCACAAAACTACTCAAATTTGGCCAAACTTTACAGAGACATCTTTGCGTAACAAGCATATACCTAATGGAATTGGAAGGTTAGAAAATGAAAATTGACGCTATTAAGCGAATACAATTTCTCGTGTCTTGCTTCTCACAACTTAAGCGCTAATCTAGCAATCTCCCAACTATTAGGTCTTCTTGATTACATTGTCAAACGCGGATCAAAATACATTTTCATCGGAATAATATAAATAAGACAAATATAAAACTTTTTTGCTGACGTTTTATAATGCATGCTTTGCATATTTGATCTGATGTCGTTAATTACTTTCGCATAAAATGAAATAAATAATTCAGCTTTGTAATATAGTAATAAAAACAGTTAATTATAATTTTAAAAAGCTTTGTTTGTAGAATGGCGCACGCAGATTGTAACCAAGTAATACATATTTAATTTAGGTAAGGCACATTTCAGGCAGGCACCTTGTATACGTTATCGCTAATTTTCTTAGAATATATTTTACATTAATCATGCTTAAAGCCTTGGATCAATGTTATTTATATTCACTTAACCTTGTACATCAACTGATCCGAATGTTGATGGCTGATTATAATTGAAATTACTTGGCAAGTTCTGGTAAAAAAGATCTTTTATAATGCAAACCTTTACTGATGAAATTTATTAAAAGCATCTAGAGAAACCTTAGAACGAAAATTTTAATCGAATTACCATTTCTTAAATTCATTTTCGTTTGATCCAATTCTAGTTACAATTAGCCATCTGCTTTGATGCTTTGAAAGGAGTGCTTGATTTCACGTGATGAATCGTTTTTAAAATGCTGATGACTATTTGTGATGCTGACTCGGATTTCAGATCAGCTGATTCTGCTTTTGCAACTGTACATATCGTTACCTTTAAGTTATGTTTCATGTTTGTTCCCATCTTTTGTGTGTTTTCCTAAAACTTTTATTTTTTGTAAATGTTTATAGTAGTTAAAATGTAAATCTTTCGTTATTTTCTAATGCGTATTGTCTAGGATTATAATAATGACGTTAATAAAGTTGACAATTTAGAAAATTATTGCGTAAAGTCCGGAGTAAATATTTACAAAATAGTAAAAAATTTTAAAGAATTTTTGAAAATTTAGATTGAATACGTTTTTATTTTGTATGTCATTGGTCCAGATGTTTTATAAATCTTACTCTTTTATTTACTATAAAATAATAACTATCCATTTGACATTATATCCAAGCAATTAATTATAACTGCACTTCTAAAATATGTACTTTATTCAAATTATTATCACGTAAAATAACTGTAGCAGTTCCAATAATACCCTGCCGAATACTATGGGTTTCATTTGTACTGCCCTAGTATATGCGTTTACATGATAATGATTCAGCTGAAAAATATATATTGATGAAATAACTATAGGAGTTTAGTTTCCTTTATCAATGTAATCGCCAGGTTGTTTATCCACTTAACCCTGTAAGCGAAACCAGTCGAGAACATGGTGTTTTTGGATGACAGATTAAGTATTTTAAATTCAGAAAAATAATTTGTAACAAATTGTTCCTTTGTATAATTCCACTGACATAATATTTTATTTAATAGAGATTGCTTTCTTAGCCGCTATTCTTATGGTAACGAAACATTTAAAATAACTAGAATATTTTTAATTTTCATTCTTAGCTTTAAAAAAAATTATTTTTTTTTTTATTCATTTGTTTCTTTTAGTTTTGGAGCTTAAACTAACCCTAACCCCAAAAACTGTTCGGATGAATCTGATAAAAGCCTTGATTTCGATATTTTATTATTATTATTGTTGTTGTTGCTGGTGGTTTTTGAGAGAAATATGTTGAAAGTAGGCAGAAAAGAAAACTGTTAATGGAGCTGGTGCAGTAAAAGAGAGAAACTATGGCACTGAGGAAATACCAAACTACTACTACCAGCATATATATAATAATTATAATTTTCTTGCTTAATCGTAATTATGCCATGATTTATTTAGCTCTTAAATATTTATTTTGTTTTTTTTTTCATTTATTTATTTATTTTGTTGTAATCATATTTTAGTCCGAAATAATGGGACGTGTTTAAAATCATGGGGTTATGCAATACGTTTGGCCGCCACTGTATGATAAATGCATTGTGTAAAAAAATATGAAAATTATAAATGTCTCATGGTAGTGCAGAAAATCTCTCAGATACTTTTCACAAATTCAATGTTAGTTAGTCATTATGCAAAACGTGTTTTATCAATCATAAACCCATTTATCTGAATATTTTACTATTTTTTAAGCAACAGATCTTGATTAATGCTTTTGAAATATAGCAAATAAAATAATATCAAGCAAACTTAAATTATTTTTAAAAGTGAGTTAGTTATATTATTTTCCTGAAACATGAATGTAATAATTTATCCGATTTATATTTTAGGCTTTAATGATTGTCTTGTTCATTAATATATGAATATTCAAAGACAATTTAAAAATCAGAAAAAAAAAGAAATATTGTGCGGCAACAAGGAATATAAATATCAGTAAAATTGTGAAACAATTTAAAAAATGAGTAATTTAAGTTTACCCAATTTTACGTCAGTGGTTAGTTAATGTAGAGAAAGAAAAGATTAAGTTGTTATTAAACAATTTAAAAAAAAAACCAGCTTGAGATAAGAATTTTGACGCCTTCTTCAGGAAACAAATGAAAATAATAGACTAAGCATGATGTAACAAGAGCCGGTGATATCTCAAAATCTTTCAGGTCTTCAAAATAGGAAACGAAACTGCGTTACTTTGAGTGTTAAAAAGTTTAAGATCTGATGAAATCACAAATAAAATTATTCAGTAATCGTTAAAAAAATATGGAAGGAACTAATTCTTCAGTTTTTCAGTAGATGATAGCATGAAGATAAAACACTTAATTAGCGGAGAAAATCTGTTATCATTCTCATTCTCGAGAAAGGAAAATAAGAAAATACCTCCAATTAAGAAGAAACTTGATACAAATAAATCTACATCGCAAGCTACGTGGCTAAAGTAATTAACTCAGTTGTACAACAACGTTTGACACGGTGGCTAGAATTTTTACCAAATATTCTAACATCACGACGGGAACGATTCAAAGAGATAGATTGACTTTGATCAACTGGAGCCATTTGCATAGCCTATGCAGGTTTTATCCAAGATGAAAGGTATTTTGAGGGTATCACGAAAAAATGTTACAATGAAAGATCATCCCCTGCCTTCTAAATTGGACGACATTTAGTACTTGTTCAACCTAGCAAATTAAACATTAAGAACATTACCAAAGTTCTGTTGATTCAAACAAATAGAAAAGTATAGATAGTTTTAATCTGGCGAAGCACGTTTACGTAAAAATACATGATGAAAATGGAGAAGGTACTAACCGATGTAGCATCTACCATGCTTTGACTGTTATATTTTTAAACGACTCAAAATACATGCTTTCACATGAGGTACCCTGACATGTACATATCTTCAATGACAGGAAGACTCTCTTAAAATCTCTAAAGAACCTAGCAAAAGTTTCTTGGAGTTACAAAAGCAACGAAAACATAGTGGGCTTACATTACAGAGTTATCTGAAACAGGTTTTACGATTATATTGCAACTTATACTAGACACTTTCGCCTACCAAGTAATAAATAAGCGAAAATAAAATTGACAAACCTGCTACAAAATTACCTCAGAATCAAGCCGGAAATTATCTGAATGAAAACAAATATCAACAGAAAAAACTAAACAGTTATACAGAGTAGGAATGAAACAGCCGTGATTTGGACAGATAATCAACAAATTTACAATATTTTCACAGGTAATGGAGAGACTTATTGGATAAATATTAGGAGGTTGTGTACAGGTAATTTCTTGTAACAGCTAATAATCAAGAATACGTGTGGCCCTCCATTTGCAACGCTGCTGGCACTACTGAACGTTATCTTTCAGAATATCTAAAATATACACGTCAGACAAATACGTCAAAAGAATTAAGCCAACAACACAGTACCTATGGTTAAATCGCCGGCTTTTAAGAGAACCGTGAGAGTAATACCGTCAAACTTCGAAAGACTATTAAGCCAACAAGCAAGCAAGCATACTTAAAACTGTTTAAATGTCACGTTGAAACGACTTTGAGTCCAGCGCTTGTAACTTTTAGAGCACAATTTGTAATCGCAGATGAGAGACAGGTGGTGGTAGTATATAAGAAACCTTGCAAAAAACGTAAAATGGCAGCAGGAATTCTTGTTACAAGTCCGAAAGTGCTGAAGATTGCCTGTAAGGCTACTGCGCTTCTTTTTTTAATTAAAGAGGGTCACATCACCACCAGCATGTAAGAACTCAAGTTACTGACTATTCATATAGAATCCAGGGTAAGAACCATTTGTACAAAATCAAAATAAACGCTAATTTTTAAACATAAAATCAAAGAAAACATCAGCACGATGGTAAATCAGGCTACGACTATCAACTAGTAATATTTCAATTTACAAAATGGCGAGTATGTTTTTTCGTGTTTTATAAATGGCAACCATATTTATTACGGCTGTGAATCCGGTGGTTGCATAATGTTCTATGCTTGCTTGTTAGTGATTAATTTGTAACAAAAATGTTTTGCTTTCTACTAGATAAAATATTTTACTTTAACAGTTCGTGTAAATCTAAGTTTAATAAGCAGTCTAATTATTTCTTTTGCTGATCTTTCTTCAAGGGTTAACTCATTAATGAAAAAGAAATTATAACGGAGTCTGATGAAACTGCTTAGCACTTCTCCGAAAGTCAATTGCATCATTTTTAACGGTATGATCGGTTAAGTTACTGTAAACAGGACGACATGTAAACTGGACAAAGACGGAAAGATGTTGGTGGTTTTTAGAAGGCTATTTTGGGCTTTTCCACATTTTAGTCTAAAATACTAGTCCCTATTACCTGTCGCCAGCATAAGGGTAAGTTTTGTGGTGCTACTATTATTTGAAGCGCATTTGTGTTGGTTATCATTAGATGTTACTATAACTGTTTTATAGTGCAGGTTGATCTCGAAACTGCAGCTATATGTTGCTAAGTAAAACCAGCTGGCGACATGACAGAAACATATTAAAGACATTAACGCCTGCTGTTAACCAAACAAATAATAGACTCATAATTATTTTATTCCTTTTTGTACACGATAAACAAAACGAAAAGGAGATTAATGCTTACAAGGATGGGAAAAATCTCAGATTTCTCACTTCAGGAGTCCAACATTTACGCACAAACAAATCCAATACTACACAATAGGATTCGGTACAATAGAGGCAGAGAAACCACTCACAGTTCAGAATCAATCATTAGGAACTAAAATGCAATTGTCATCATAGAAGTGAGCCTTCAACGGACTAGGCTAATCTTCGGCCTATTATGGTTCATTTAATTAATTATAAAAAGTATTTAAATTCTAAATTTAGGACTTTTCACATCTACCATTTGAAAATTTCTCTCATCAGTTTAGTTAACCATATCCAACAACTTTAATTCTCTAAATCTTAATTTTGTTTGCAGTGAATTTAGCCATAAAATATTAACACACTATCTTAACTATATACAGAAAGATTTAAGACCAAATTACTATTTGGAAATGGATGGAAAACAACAATTCTCCGTTGACCTCTACTCGCTGACTAATCTAATCTCGGTTTTACTAGTTTTTGTCAAATGCTTCTTCCAGCGTTGGTTTGATTCTTGCCCGATCAGTGTAGCCAGAAAATACACCTCCACATACTCTTCTTTACTTAGTACTGAGATTATTTAAAGCACAATTTCCTTAGTATTTATATGACTTTCAGGTTGAAAGGTATTATGTAAAAAACGATGTAGATGAGCTGAAGGATGTCCCGTTTTTATTTATTGCCTTTCTACCCATTAGCAATTATTTTTGCTTGTAAAAGAGCTACACAAACCTTGCCATTATTACGTAATTTATAAATGTGAATGATAATTCCTAAGCATTATGCCGAAGACTGTCAGAGAATAAACGTCTTTTAGAAATTACTGGTTGTGATTGATTTCCTTCACCAGAGTGTTTTAACAAGCAGGAATAATGGCAGGAAAGAGAACTTACGTGTTGTTTCTGACAATATATTTTGGTAATTCAAGAGAATATTTTATACTATCTTACTGTGTATTTTTGAAAGCCTTTTGTATAAAATTTTGCTATCAAATTATTATGTTGTATATATGTGCTTTTTGTTCTCTTTTCCACATATTTCTGTTTCAAACGCAGGTTTTGCTATAAATTGCGAGACATCACCGTTGTATTTTAATTTATTTTAATTTTTCTTCTATAGGAACAGCATACCTTACCTGTCATTGTATAGCCACCGATGGATTGGAAGGAACTTATAAAGTCACCATGACCGACTTTGATAATGAACGTCTTAGCCCCCAAATACATGTGAACAGTTCGAACTTCGAAAACAGGTCAATTAGGTTCAGTAAGCAGGAGGTCCTAAAGATTTTAGAACAAGAACTCTCAGCAGGATGGTTCGCCTTTCCAACCGAAGTAATCCTGATAATATCATACTGCGTACTGATTTTGTTCGGGTCCGCCGGAAACGGTCTTGTCTGCTACGTAGTGGCCCGCAATCCAAGCATGCGGACCCCAAGAAACATGTTTATCACCAACCTCGCCATTTCCGATTTGAGCCTTTGCCTGTTTGCGCAGCCACTGAATCTCTATCGCCTTTTATACAGTGAGTGGACGCTCGGTGCCTTCATGTGCAAGTTTATTTCGATGTTCCAAGGGACAAACATATTCGTGTCGACCATTAGCATAACGGCTATAGCACTTGACCGATTTCAGGTGATTGTCTACCCGACCAAGGACAGTATGAAACGCATCGGTGCCGTGGCAGCCCTGCTCAGCATCTGGGTGATATCTTCCCTGATGGCCAGTCCACTGCTCATTTTTTCAGTTCACAAGAAGACGAAGCCCATTCCAGAAGTGGAGTTCTATTACTACCGCTGCTATGAAGATGTGACTCTCAGGACTGAGAAAGGGGCGTACTCGGTCGCCTCGATGGTGGTCCAGTACATTCTGCCAATCATCATCGTGACCGTTGCTCACGCAAAGATCTGCAACAAACTGAAGTATCGCATGATTAATCAGCAAAGCCCTGTCACCACGAAGTCGCCCTACCAAAAGCGCAAGAACGAGAGAAATGCGAAGCGAAAGCGGCGCACCAACTCCTTGCTGGCGACCATTGCATTGGTGTTCGCCCTCAGCTGGATGCCACTGAATCTATTCAACATCCTGACGGAATTCCGCAGTTCTGTCTTCCAGAACAAAACTATAGATGTGAATTTGGCCTACGTAACGTGTCACATGCTCGTCCTAAGTTCCGCCTGCACCAACCCAGTGCTGTACGGCTGGCTCAACGAGAACTTCCGTACAGAGTTCATGAAAGTCCTCTGCGGCAAACCGTGCGAGAAGATGAAAACAAGACTTCGAGCACACCCCTGCTGTCTGGAGGAAGGCTCGAGCATCCCCGATATCATATCAACGGAGGAAATTAAGCACAACGGACACTTGCAACTTGAAAAAAGCGATGATGCTGTTACACAAATTCCATTACGCACTAATCTGCAAAATACTAAGAAGTCGAGTAATCATGAAGTACGTTAGTACTTTTCAGGGATTTTTTTCCATTTCTTGACTCTCTGAGAAATTTGTCACAAAACGTTTCGCCTATACAAAAAAATCTAATTGTAAATTGCAGTGAAATATTGAAAAACAAAGAAAACCATACCAATATTAATGGTTCTTCAATACTGGTTGTAAATTGTTTGTAATACCTAATTTAAGTAAAGTTCACATTTTCATTAGCATTTATTAATAAAGATAAATTTATATGGCATTTACATGGCATGTACTTATAAAGATAGATTTAGATTAAATATAAATAACAGATAGAGATATAAAGGTAGATATTCCGTGATATTTTCTAAAACACCAAGATTGTTCCAGTAATAAATGCAATTACTTTTTTTTTTGCATAAAGATTTTGAAACATTAACAGATTTGTAAGTGAAAATGTCAAATTATTTTACCAGAAACGTAAGTCTAATTCCGGTTTTTAATTAATGAAATATACTCGCTTAAACCGCGTAAAAATGTTTCGAGCATTTGTGGAAAAATTTGATCCCGATATATTTAACTTGAATAAAAGTCGATGAGTGAGACTAAACCATGTATCATAAATCTATGAGAAACAACATAGAACTGTTCTAACGGACTATATATATATATATATATTAGTTCGTTACATTAATTTTATACAATAACTAAGTTGTTAGAAATGTGGAAATGTCGGTGGAAATTTAAAAAAAAATATTCTGACTACATTTTTTCTTTTCTGCGAACATTCTCAGGAATGAAAACGTTTCGGTTTTACCTGAAATATATTGGAAAAAGAAAACTCAGAGAAAGTGTAAGATGAATACTTCCTTGTTGTTTCGGGTTTTTTCCTTTGGAGAGAAGAAGAAAGACCCGAATCAAGCAATTTGTTCTCGTCAAAATTCTAAATGAGAAAATTTGGTGAAATGATAGAAACAGTTTCGCTGTTTATCCCACAGGGAATAAAGCCCCGTAATTTTTCTGAAAAGAACACGAGCCTGCTGTTATTTAATAAAGACGAATATAATCTAACAGGTGCTCTTTCAAAACTTATGTGCTTTATTCTTTGTTGGATGTTTCAAACTTTATACATCATCGTGCAAAAGGAAACTCACAAATTTGTCCTGGATACTACTTCTGAAATTAATTTCAAAAATGATGTCGTTAAGTTCCAGTGAATAATAAAAGTACCCACAGCAAACGTGTATTAACTTTTCATAGAGAGAGGGGGAGCACTTCTTTAGAAAAGCAGGGGTGATTTTAGGATGGAGACGTTGTCTAATCGGATAATGCGCCCGAAAAATCACGTAAGCTTAACGACTGAGACAACAGGCCGGGGGGGGGGATCCTGTGCTTACGTACTGAGTAGGTCGCACTACAACTTTCCAGCATGGGATGGCGGTTAGAAGTTCTTACTAGAAATGTTTCGAGTTGGGAAGAAATCAAAGAAGCCGGTGAAAGCCCACACGGCTGGCTAATGCAGAAGAACGACAAAGAACTATGATAGGGGTAACACGCCAAAACCGAACCGGGATCTGAACTCGCGACTTCAACTTTAAAAGTCCAGTAGCCGGACTCTGGCGCGCAGTTAATAGTACCGGTATAAAACCAGTTCTTACTTTTCGATTTTAAATTACAGCGCTACCCTGTTGCCAGAAACTTTAAAGAATTTATTAAATAGTAATCTTGTGGCAATCCTGTGGATCACAAGAATAAAGCCACTATTGTGAGCGGCCAGCAGGCGACACAGTTTTTAAATTTACTTATATTCATGTAACTCAATCCAAATTACTACACTTAATTCCAAAGTGCAAATATATTCGTATAATTAAAAAAAAAGATTCATAATAAAATAATAGATTTTGGCTATTTTCCCTTCATTTATCGGCACCATATATA
Source organism: Nautilus pompilius (assembly GCA_018389105.1). Classification (NCBI taxonomy): domain Eukaryota; kingdom Metazoa; phylum Mollusca; class Cephalopoda; order Nautilida; family Nautilidae; genus Nautilus; species Nautilus pompilius. Next base: position 248,749 of record JACATO010000113.1, read on the forward strand.
CATTTTTAAATTTTAAAAGTAAAGATTGTCTCATTATGATGCTTTATACATATTAATTTCAATTGCATTTTTCACAATAAGCACCGTTATATATAATACTAATAATTTCTATCTTGGTATCCACCCTAAGTCCAAGAGAATCGCCTATCACCTCGGGAGCAGACGGAATACTGTCCCGGTCGTCATGTCGGTGAACGTGGAGTTGGAATTTTATGGTCGATTTTTCTTACATTTTTGTTCGTTGGATTAAAACTTACAGCCACTTAAATTCTACTCTGATTCGATTATTATTTAAGATTACTAAGAAAAAAAAACACACACACAAAAGCTGTGTTTATTAATTTGTGAACCATTAGTGACAGCGCTTTTGCGTATAACGGTGTTTTTCATCTGCTTTCTCTCCATGTGTAATTTTGTAACCGATATTCTCAGCATGCAGATGGTCAAGGGACCATTTTGTAACAGCATATTTATCGAGTCTCCTCAGTAGAACTCATTAATAAGTAAAACAATGCTTTTTTATTGTTTACTTATTTAACCTGTGCATAGCTGGTAGACCGAATTAAGAAGATGGACACACATAAAAACAGGAAAGCTACTGGTTAATTTATGTAGCTCAGTATTATCCTTTTAGCCGTTTTGTTATCAAGTGAAGCTCCAGTTAACATTTTCATGTACTGTATGCATGTAAAATATTGATTAATAAAGTATGAAAACCATCGATGCCTTGTCAGAACTTCTATCTTTTTATGTAATTAGATGCCAAAGAACAGCTCTAGAAAAAGCGACTTCAAAACAAAGCAAATTTACTGTAGGTTATCTCTATAAAAGCAAAATTGTTTCTAGAGCAAAAGTGATTTGAACTGTAAGGCGTAAAGCCTCACCGACTTTTGGTGCCCAGTCAGCATTTCACCATTAAATTGTCAGATGTCTCGATTACTCGACGGACAGTCACGTCGATCAAACGACCAGGATTCGCTCTTGATGAAAAGACTAACTGAAACTTTGCCGAAGGGTTATGTTGAATCTTTATAACAATTTCACGAAAGACTGAGAGCGCAGTAAAGAAATTCAGATTACTCAAGATATGTTGACTTTTTTCTTTTTTTTTTTTCCTGCTAGAGAAGATTCTTATTTAATTTGGCTATTGTTTTTAACTCAGGGCTATAAATTGGTAGCTCGATTTGCTTCTTTTTTAAAAAAAACAACAAAAAACCCCCTGAACTTCCGAAGTAATAATGATTATCGAAAGTTGTTATTCTGATGAATCTGTTGTTGTTAACGTCGTGTAAAGTTCATTATTTAAAAATAAAAACACCATCTGTTTTCTTGCTCTATATTTTATAAGTTAGATGATGTAATTAAAAAATCCGGCAAGAAATTCACTTATTTGAACTGCAGACATTGCAGTAAAAAAATAAATGAAAGATGCTAGGTCTCAAAGTACATTTAATGAAAGTAACTATGATTACCGGATTTCGCAGATTTGCACTGTTTACTTCTCTAAATCTTCTAACTGGGCAAGTTTTATTATTGACAATGTTGGCATTGATTTCTTCTAAGACATTTTGCCGAGGCATGATGTCGGCAAAGATTAACTCTGCACTGTATTCGCTTTACGTCGCTGGAAGCCATTCACTTGTCTCAATTGACATTATGGGGCTGGCTAGTTATCGTGCTTCAAAGTATTTGGTCTCATTATTGGCAACTTTCTCAGAAGTACAGAAGATAACTACTTTCTGTTGAAATTGTTTGGAAGTTCCTGGTGAATCGCTGCTTTGGCAGCTTTGTCATCGTGCTTAAAGACACAACACAATGAATTATTGTGCTGCTGACAGATTTGTCTCTGCCATAGGATTTTGCTTTAAACCTATTGTGAATGGAAAACAACTAACTTCTTTTAAGTGATACAGTGGTTAGACTCTAAACACATCTTCTTGCAGTGTTTAATTTAAGAACTTTTCACTTTTTTTCTTTTAGTAACTTATTTTTTACTGCCTCTTACTAACAACGGTAAAATGTGCTGTTCTTGAGAAACTTTTGAGTTACAAAAAAGTAGAAAGAGAATGAAATAACTGTAAAAAAAAAAAGTATATAAAAATAAAAAAAAACACATAAGTAATTCGAGAAAAAATATATTAAAATAACTAAAGGAAAGACAAAACAAATCCCGAGATTATTTGTGTTATGAAATAACATAAAAACGATATCAATTTTAAATTTCTGTGATAGAGAGATATTTATCCTTTGTACACGGCTGCTCAAAAGTTTGGGAGAAAGATATATTATGAAGAGAAGATAAAGATTACAGATATTTATTTAATTGCATTAGTTATCTTACCATAAATACGGAAATGGTCACATATGATTAAAAAAAAAAATATATATATATATATAATCTTTATTTTAACTTAAATCTTTGATTTATCAAAATTAAATACTATAGCCTTCATATAGTTTTTTGGAGATTCGTGAAATTCTGTTAAGAAATGTATGAAAATAATTATTTGTTATCTAAGCCGTAGAAATATACTGGAATAACAGGGTGAAGTGCGGAATTCTTGATTGAAGATTGATTTCACTTCAAACGTACAGTAAGTATTAACCCTTGTGAGTGTGATGGTGTCGCACTAAGTATTAAGAAAGCGTTACTGTTTCTTGCTTTTAATGTAGCTCTTACATAATTTAGACGAACGTATAAAGTCATTATCTCGTCGCAGGGCGGAGAAAGAACTCGTAACCAAAGAGTCCCATAGTAGAAAGCACAGCAATTTTTTTCGGAGAAATCAGATATAGTATACTATCTCATATATTTTGCAAATATTTCCGGATCTTCTCACACCAAAACAAGCTCAAATCATGACGTACTACCCTTACCAACATTCGGTGAAAGAATTGTTTTAAACTGGTGATCTTCAACTTTTATTCATCAGTGAAAAAAGCCCCATTTAACATTCCGTTGTTATCCATTTTACATGTAATTTCGCCTACTGAACTTTTCAGCTTTGTTTGCGTGTCTCGGTATTGGCTTTATACAGTTACACGGCCATTCAATGCAGAATATATTTAAGACGCTCTGTACTGTACCGGAAACACTGTTTTCTTTGTTGCCAATTAGATAGACGGACACTTTTGGGGTTGTAAATCATCTCTTCTGTTACCATATCCATGTAGTTAACTGCCCTTTATTTTACTCTAAATTTCCTCTCAATTTAAGACAGTGAATATCATACTTTGCGGTGTGAGATAGATATTGTCACTAAATATGCCAAGTCATTAATCAATTTCTTTTTTACTTATACCAAAAACTTACAGAATTCGTTACAAAATTAATTTGTTTGTTCTAGCCTCATTGATCAGTACTTCATGCGTCAAGCACACGATCTAGGGAAATAAATCTTCTAGCATATTACCTCATCTTCATATTGTTATCAACTTACTTGAATTACTAATTAGATTGCCAACATGAACGATCACTGCATAATTTAGCTATTTCCCAGGATGCATTCCTTGTCCAGTAATTATAAAGTATCTGATACATTATTACGAATTAAGTTAAAATAAGTGTTGCAATGTTTCCTCTTTATAAATTCCTTGTTACATCATTTGCTTGTTCATATTAAAATAACCACTAAAATTAATTTAAAAGTTGTAAACGTTTGTTTTTCTCTTGCATGCATGTCTTTTTCTTCCAAACCTTTTAGACAGTAACGTATGTTAATTACATTATAAAATATTTTGCATTTATTAATCGATGCTATGTATAGCAAAATTTAAAGTTTTTCAAGAAATTCAGGTAAGAAATTCCAAGAGTTAATTTGATAAACGAATAATATATGAGTTTATTTCTGCGTTTTGAGTTTTGCTGTTTTATTAAAAAATAGTTTCATAGTAGAGAATCAATGAGTTTCTTGATATTAAAGGATCATTAGAAATGTAATATTGTGTAAAATGTTGGCAAAATTAAATTTAACAATGTTTGCTTTAAGATAAAATGAAAAGCAAATTCTAAATCTGGTTCTGATTTAGCGAAAATTAAATAAAGACAACGTAATTGCAGAATTTTAGTTTCTGTTTTAGTAACAGGATTTATTTCAATTTTTCTAATAATTATTTTGTTTGCAACAGAAGTATATAGCTTTAGAAGTATTAAATGACGCATATAAACACATGGCATCTCTTACTAGTTTAAAGGCTTCACATGCCTGTAATTTTAGTCGAATGACATCTAAAGGCTATTTACCAGAATTCGAACGTTGCTAATCATGTTGTCTTGATTATCTTCAAGGGCTGAGTAGATGTGGCTGCTCCCAAAACTTCCCTATTAAAACCTTTTATTTTAAGATGTGGAAGAAACCCTACGTTATCAGCTGGGGAAGAGCTAGATAATTTTCATTTCTGGGAGATGCGCCAAACTAAATGGGCCCCGATCGGGAACCGACCCCGGGTTATTAGCCTAACCAGATTAACCACCAGACTAGCGTGTTATCAAGCTAAATTATTAGAAATGAATAATAGAGTAATATTGAGAAGCTATAATGATTTTTCAAGATGCTGATCATCCGTGTTGGCAAATTATGAATAGATATCTATTGGAATCGCTAAATAGGTTTTAGTTTAAAAGGTTTGAAGTAATTGGCTGGAAGAGAGTTTAGCGTTATGTTGTCGCATCATCTGTTCAGAATAATTATGGAAAGGCCACATGCATGCAGGATTTGATAGTTTCGGAAACTTATGGATCCGAGAATACTCCTACAAAACATTCCACAAATGGCATCGCTTTCCAAAGAGCATTAAATTAAGTTGATTTCTTCGAATTTTGATGATGCAAACAGAAAAATACACCACACATGCGGTTAACTTATTTCCTGACGTCATTCGTTAATGATTCGGAAACTTCGTTAATGCTTTTACATATGATGGGTGTTACCAATGTAAACAAGTTCTCGTTTATATTTTGGTTATTAAATGTCCTTTATGAACATCTATCGTAAGAGTCGTGCGAAGATAATTTAACAACATATAGCATTATTTATGAAGCGTAGAACGATAAAAGCGAAGTGCGTTTCGTCTTATTAACAGTAATGTCGTTAGGGTAACCGGATTTCCTGACCGGTCGGTAACATCGAGCTGGAGAGATTTTCTGCAGAGTTTCGCTCCTGGCTAACGTACTTTTTCTCCCTCCGTTAATCAAGCATTTGTCGGTTGGTTAGTTCTGTCGGTTCGGACGGACATTAGCGAATGTCCTTCTGGCGGGTTTTTTGTTTCCTTTTTCAGGCATTTTGGGAATTTTTTTTTTTTTGCTTTGAGTTTATGTTAAAAACTGTGATCTGCCCACTCAAATGCTTTGCCTGTGAAGGAAATGGAGGCGTATAGAAAAAAGACAGAAACCACAGTGGCGAAGAAATAGCCAATAAAGAAGATGCCGTTTCCAGATAAATTCAATCTGATAAGATAAAATTGTTGAAAATAAATTTCATTGTCGTTATACTGTGTAATTTTGATGAATATTTTACTATGCAAAAAAAATACAGAACTAGCATATTATTAATTCCTCTCTCTCTCTCTCTCCATCTCTCTCTCTCTCTCTCCATCTCTCTCTCTCTCTCTCTCTCTCTCTCTCTCTCTATACTGACGCCATATCTCTCTCTGACATCATATCTCTCTCTATACTGACGCCCATATCTCTCTCTGACATCATATCTCTCTCTCTATATATAGACTGACGCCATCTCTCTCTCTCTCTCTCCATCTCTCCATCTCCTCTCTCTCTCTCTCTCTCTCTCCATCTCTCTCTCTCTCTCTCTCTCTCTCTCTCTCTCTCTCTCTCTCTCTCTCTCTCTCTCTCTCTCTCTCTCTCTCAGATAAAATTACCAATCAGACTTTATAACTTAAGGTTATTAGCTCCTAGTGATATTAAAGCTATGAATACCAAAACACATTTTAGTGTGGGAGCTTCCATAGCAGTAGGTGACCATCTAGAAAAAAGAATTCGCATTCTCTCACTCATTTAAGTTATCTTTCCCTTACATAATCGAACTATATAAATTTTCAATGTTTTATCCTATGTTTTTCAATAACAATTAAAAAACACACAACAAAACAATAAACATAAACTCTGACCTGGTTTATCAAATAAATTTTGTAATTTTGCGGTAAGTCTTCAGGTAATTTTTCATAACAAATTCTCCAAAAAATAATAATAATAATAATGTGTTTTTTTCTGAATTTCAAGAAGTTATTTAAAATTGTTTGTTTTGTGTTTTATAGACTTTGTTATTATCCAGTGTTAGAATGACTGAAAGTAACATTTATATACGGAGTTTGGCGTATGCCTAACTAATTTTATACCAGATAATTTGTGAAATAACAAGTGCTTTCAACAACGTAGAATGGCAATTCCCCATCTTTGCAGCACAGGATAAAGTCAAAAACAACCTGCCCGCTATTATTAACCGACAGTGACATGGTAAACAGACTGTGCAGAGTTTGATGAATCCCTGTAAGACAAAGTTTTTTACCTGAAAAAGACATCTACCAAAACGTAATTTTTACTTCATATTTAGTGACCGGCATAAATACAAGAATGCTGTCTATATGCGAAATTTACTACAATTTATATTTAATGTAGAGTGAGTGCCAGGTAAAGGTGGGTTGAGATAACTTGTCGGTTAATGAGAACAATCCTTGCGCCTGAAGTAACTGTGGACACTGTGACAGCCGGTTAAAATGAAGTTGAATCTGTGTTGCTGTATCCCATTGGTAATATAATTCAGTTAAGATTTACGTGCCAGCCGAACCTGGTTCCCTCCCCTCGTTCGTCCTTCGCGGAGCATAGCTCAAATCTTATCGTATGTCCATAGTTTAAAAGAGCCGATTTTGAGAACACCGGTTGAGCGAGAAAGTAATCTAGTAGGTATCCTTTGTACCTAAAACCAAAAGCATCTGATAAATTATCACTTTTCAGGAATTTAAATAGAAAATGGCAACGGTATTTTGTCCTTGGGAAGCACATCTTTAACGCAAGCTTTACATGCAGTTTGCACGCTTATTTTATCAGCAGCCCTTTTCCTGAAAACGAACTTGATGAATAATTTAAATTATTGAAAGTACAGGCCACTGATTTTGTCTGTACTATAAAATGTTTTCGATGGACTTTTCATCGTTTTATTACTTAGACGAATAATTATTACTGGCGAAAAGAGGCCTTATGTTTCCTACTTCGACAGGGAAAACCTCACTAGAATTCCTTAACATATTTTTTTTTAAAAATGTGGAATAAAACCAGAGCCCCAACAAATCCCACGCGGCCGCCTAGTGAAGAGCGAGAAGACGGAGGTATGCCAGACCAAGCCGTTCCCAACTGGGATTCGAACTCGCACCCTACAAGGGCAGTTATTTTGTTTTTATTTTCAAACTTTATAATGAAAACCCATTCCCGTCTGCAATTCTGGTTCGTTGGCTATCAATATAGGTTTCAGCCTCCACACTTCAAAGATGCCAAGAGTCACAAAAGTATCTGTTTAAAAAAAAAATGGTCTGGAGAATCTTCTTTGATCTTTTAGCATTTTACAAACTTGAATTATTGTAGTATAAAACACGGGTGTCCAAAAATGTCCCTGTAGTATTCTTTCAAAATTAATTAGGATTAAAAGGTTAAAGGCTGAGGGGATTATTTTTCTTTCCAATGATGGAACCTTTGATGATGAAACCGTTCTTTGGCACAACGATAGTGGCCGAAATTACTTAATAGCATTGTGTTATTTAAATATGTAAACTTTTTTTCTCTTATTCATTGAGAAACGTCGTGAACTTCTGGAAAATGTTGGAAAACACATCGATTTCATATTTTAGGCTAGAGAAAGAGCTGGGTTAGATAACTAGTTAAAGGGGACGGTAACAAGATAGCAGCAGTGAAAGAGAGTTAACACGGCTTCTGGGTGCGAGAGGAATCGAAACGAGCATTTGAATGCCATTAAAATTGCGCCATTCTCTACATTTGGAAATGTAATTGTAGATGTTGAAAATTGTGAAGAGTATTTTTTCATCAAACTAATAAATTAAGCATACGTTAACCTTGTGTTTACCACCTAAAGTGCATTTGCACCCCCTATACCCTTCAAATCTATATCACTCAGAACTGGGTGAACCAAAGGGGCTGTAACACACAATAATACCTTCTTTGTTAATATAACTCCTAACAACAAATCCATATCGCTCCCCACGTGTTTTGGATTACGACTATATTTTAATTCATATGCAGACACGGATACTAGTTAATTTTTTTTTTAAATGCAATGCACCTCAGATAGTATAAGTAAACTAAAAGTTAGTAAGCTATATAGAGGGTTAAGACAAAAATTACATGGAATATATCTAGCGTAATATACTGTACAGATATTTACTACACGGATGTATGATTATCTAATAACCGAGCTTTAAAGAATTTTAAAATATGAATATCGTTAAAAGCAGAACATTTTCCGTGAAGTGTTCTCTTCCGAAAAAGAACAATAGTCGGAAGATTTTCCATCACATTGGTAGTTTATTAGTTACTTTATTTAATACTAATAAGACGAAAAGAGTATATGTCTAAACTAATTGTATTTTGCTAAATAACGTTAATTCCGTCCGGCCTTTGCTGTGGTTCAAAGGTAAACCACAGGAACACTATGGTGGGGTACCTGAGCTCGAACTCCGATCAGGATTGGCGTACTTCAAGGCATGGCTCGTTTTCGTTCTACCAGCCCTCCACCGTGGATTTCTTTTGACATCTTAAACTTAGTAGTTACAATGAAGATTTTCCGGTTACTTGTGGTAGAACTTCCGCCATTAACTCTCGATCTAATTGCACCTTAACCCAGCTGAAGAACCTGCCTCCAACTCTTACCCAGGTGACTTCCGTAGTTACCAAGGTCGATACTTCCCCAAAACCTTCGCCTTCTAACTTCTGTGAAATGTTCGCATCTTTGTAGTCCCGACAGGAGTTCGAAAAAAGGAATCAATCCCGTCGTCATTATTTAACGCCAAAAAGGTTTTACGTTGTCCCACTTTGTTGTGCGCAAACATTAAACAAAAAAAAAAAAAGTTGGAGGTCGTCTAGAGTGCATCAAACAAGAAAACAAATGTCATTTACTCATATTCGTTATCGACTGACACAGCGAAAGGTTTATTTACATGACACCATCTGCGTAACTTTTACTATCTTTCAAATTTGAATTCACGTAAATACCACGTGAAGATGGCTTTCATTTTTCTTAAGACATTCATCAAAGATAAAGCAAAGAGAAATCGTTCTAAAATGTAGCTCCTTGTTAAAAATAAGCTAACAAAGAAGACAACAAAGGATCTAAATATGGAACCATTAGAAAGCATTCAACGGTATGGGATTTCTAAAAATAATTCCAAGATCTTCAAAAACATTAAAGAAATTATATTTTTATACTGTGCTTGTTTGATTTATAGAAATTTAAGAAGACATTTTATTAGGAATTTCAAGTTACAAAGTGATGTTATAATCAAAATATACTACCACTTTCATTTTCTGGAAATAAAAGCATAAGGCTTAAATACTATAGACCTAAAGCAATTTAATTACCTAACCTTTGGTTCATTGGTGCATATTTCTCTCAACTGAATTGCTTACGTACGAAAAACACAATTACGAGTACGGGTTATAAATATTAACCATGCTAATCGTTTTAAAAATTCCAGAAGAAATGGTTTACAAATCGGAATTCTAAAAATCTCTAATGCTTTTCTATTCTAGTTATTTGCGGTGGGTATAAATATTAAATATTAAAATAATTCCTGGCGTTTTGCTGTGATTATCACCTACGAAAATTCTAAACAACATAGATAAAATTAAAGCGATTTAGGCTTTTATTTGGCTGGTGAAGTTTGCCATCGTCTGTCTTGCACGTATCTGTTTTGAAAATATGTTTATATTCTAGGAGGTACACTTTCTTTATGCGTGTCCTAATTTTGCTCGGAGACTTTGCAGTCCGATAAAATAATCATTGGTTATTCGTGTTAGGTATATGCCATTAACTTCTAATCTTCTATAAACAAAATGTGTTTCGGTCTGAATTACAATGTGGCAACATCTGTAAACTTATAATCAATCTTGATTAACAACAGAGTAGAGCCCCTATCATTGTTAGCTTTCTTTCCATATTTATCTTGTGTGCATTTTTTCTAAGTGCATATTAAAACGGTCTTATCTTAATCTATATCACCTTAATGCTGTAGAATTCTGCAGGTTAGAATTTTCCATTCGTGGTAAAGATGATCAAAATGGATAAAATCGATTTTGTCTCGCTGAGCACAATACTGTCAGGGTAGGTTATGCATCTTATTAATGCGTGTCGCCACAGAAGCCAAGAGAGTAGTAGAAAGATGGCCTTTCATCGTTCTCTGAAGGCGCAGTCACGACAAAAAACGAAATAAAGCAATCTCAAAAATCGAAATGGCAGTTTTTTTAACTTAAAAAATCATCAATACTTTTGAAGAAACCAGAATCGTCGCTGTTCAGATCGCAAACAGCTACCTGTTACAAATAATAATAAATAATAATAATAATAATAATAATAATAATAATAATAATAATAATAATAATAAATAATAATAATACAACAACATACAACAACAAACAACAACATAACAATAATAAAATATAATAATAATAATAATAATAATAATAATAATAAATAATAATAATAATAATAATAATAATAATAATAATAATAATAATAATAATAATAATAAATAATAATAATAATGCAAAGGCCAGTGATTACTTTGTTAAGAAAAGAAAGTTAGACAAAATGCAAACTTACATGGATCTAGACATAGTGTAAGCATAGTGACAATTGCTATGGGAAACACTGGCGTTCTAAATAAAACCATGAAGAAATTGATAGAGAAAATTATTGGCACTGAAAACATTCCCCAGATTCAGGAAATTGCAGTGGCCCAAATATTAAGAGGGAAAGAAAATTGAATCCCGAGAACTGACTCCAAATGGGACAAAGCGTGAAGATGTCGAAAACTATTTGATATTATTTCACCAACATAGCATTGAAGGGAAGAGAGGCGAGTGACAAAATCCATTCCTCCCGTTTCTCACTGTTAGTCATGAACTAGTGTGCAACAACTCGGACATTATCACTCCCTGCTGCCTTGATTCTCAGATAGTAATCGTGCATGGATGTGGCATAGTTCAGCACAGGAATATTTACAAGCACTATTCAAGCCACTACGGATGTCTGCTGCAATTTGGCCGATAGATGTTACAAATGTAGGTTGAAAATTTTTTTTACTGATGCCAGATGCCACATCATTTTCCTATAGATGTTACTGGTCATCTGTCAAAGGAGAATACTAAAGAAAACAAGGAAGTTATTCATGAAATGAAACACAATTTCTTCATTTATAACACTGAGAAAAAATAACCTCTAGAGAATCAAACAGGGAGTCCATACAAAAAGCGTTCAAAAGACTGAATTTCCCTTGTTACCAAAACCAGTCAGTGTGTGAACTCTTGAAGATTGCCATATACGATTAACCGAGTTATTTATAAGTAGGGAAGTCATCTTCTGCGAAGGAATTTGAGGACATGAATAAAAGTGCAGTGGTCCGATGAAGGTCAGTTTCTCATGTATTATATCGATTATCGAAGAGTTTAGCGACTTTGCTGCTTCTGGTCGTGTTCTTCGTGGTATGCACATCCTATGGCGTTAGCCAGATCTTGATGAATCTGAAACCCTGAATGTCAACAGTTTCCCTGAAAACATTCTTGTACCTGTCGCTTTTCTATCATTATGACGATCACCTTTCTGTACGGGATCAATATTCATAAAGGACTACAGGGCTTCAATATATCGACAGTAATGAGACTTTCATCACTGCTTGACATGCCGTAAGCTGAGATTTAAAATTGTTAGAATATCTTTGTGATTAGATACAATGTAGTGTATAAAAGAGGAAATCATCCACTTCAGAATATTAATAAGGTAAATTAAACTTTGTACAAGTGGTAAAGAATGCCACACATACGTAATCTCGTGATTAGCATGACGTATTAAGAAATTATCCGTTCGGGGAGGGGAGCATGTTACATTTCTTATCGACATTTAACTACAAGATATTAAATAAAACTTTTATTGTAAAATTATGATAGTGCATCTTTAAAGGGATGCAGCTTCGAATAGCCAACTTCTTGTTAATTTCTAATAAAATTTAGGTACTTCGAATACACGGTTAAAAGTAAGCGTTCTCCGGTACAACACAATAATGGAATATAATCAATGTTGAAAATAATTATGGAAGTAGAAGAAAAAAATAAGTATAAACTGCAAAAACAAATGATGTAGTAGCATCTAATGTGTAAAAATGAAATGCTCCATGGAAGCAATAAAAATACCACAGCTGCGGAAAGACCATAAAAGTATAGGCAGTGATATTATTGTAGAGTGGTGAATGTGTGGTAAGTAACTAGTCTATGAAAATCAAACTCTTAGCTAGTGAAAGCTACTCCATGCGGCAGGTAGCAGCCAAGAGCTGTATACAAGACTCTCAGAAAGTTACGAGAAACTGATATTATTTGCAATTAACACGATCGGGAAAGAAAGCCCAGACTCTTCAAAAGTGGTATTAGGTATCTTGGGGTATGTTTGCTATGAATGACCTAGCTGCAGGTATGGATGCGAACGATTTCTCGAGAACAGTAAGATGAACATTAGTATGAAGTGATCTCAGTGGGTGCATAGCTGCCCCAAAACATCTGATGAGGAGGGGCAACCTAATGCCAAGAATGAAATTGGCAGAAGAAATAAAACAGTGCTATGAACAAACCTGGAAGAGGCTGTTCCTTATGGATTGGTCCACTTTGGAACTTTCTGACATTTTAATCAAAGTCTGTTTGTTCGAAGATAGACTGGAGGGCTGTAGAAGTCAACAGCACTGGGGTTGATCACCATAAGTGCGGAACTACATATGAGCCAAGGATGTTAAAGATTTGCATAAAATTTGAGAAATATTGACTTCCGGCAGGTACAGGACAGTTCTTTCATCAATCATGCCATTTCCACAAGATGACATCTTAATTAGTATGTATTCATCTTCCAACACAAAAATAACGCTAGCAATCAAGGTGACGAAAAACAATCTGTAACGTAGAAGTTGATAGAACACTCAAAGAGATGTCTTGGTCTGCACGAAGATCTGATATGAACATAATTGAAGCTATATGGCTCCTAAGAAAGTCAAATGCCAATAAAACCTTCGGATAAATTGTGGAAAGTGCTACTGCATATATGGAACAACATTCCACAGTTATATACTGATAATCCGTAAAGAAACATAAAACAAAGTGGCATGCTCTATATAAAGCAATGAACGCACATACCAAATACTAATGCACCGTGTAATATATTCATTTTCTAAAAATATTTTTCAAATAACGAATTGTGTATCTATTATGAAAATCTCCCAATTGTAATTACTTATTATTTGTGGGTATCTTGTGCATATATTAATAATTATTTCCAAAACCAGTGCCCTCCTACTAGACACAAGAGTATTCGCTATCTACCTGATAACCTACTTGTTTTTATCATCCTCCATTTTCTTAATTATTTCCCAGGACAACACCTCTTCATTTACACAGCTGAACAAAAAAAAAGTCACAAATACATCAAGAATTGTGTTACTTACATCCCTTCTATCTTTAGGAGGACTCCCTCCCCTGATAGGTTTTTTCCCTAAACTATTAGTTATTTTATTGATAATACAAACAAATATATACCCTTGTATTTTACTTTTATTCACAGGATCCCTCATCTCTTTGTACTATTACCTTAACCTTTCCACTCTTTCAATGCTTAGCTCATCAATTCAAGAGGTAACCCACAAATCCATAAAACAACTCTTAGTTTTTAGATTAAGAGTGGTAGTTAACCTATTAGGTAGCCTATTAGGTATTGCCATTCTTACTTTTGTAGTCTAACTATGCGATGAGTATTTTCTACAAACCACAAAGACATTGGGACTCTTTACTTTTTATTCGGAATTTGGTCCGGTTTAGTCGGAACATCTCTTAGTTTATTAATTCGAACAGAATTAAGACAACCTGGAACTCTTTTAGGAGATGACCAATTATATAATGTAATCGTTACAGCTCACGCCTTTGTTATGATTTTCTTCCTAGTAATACCAATCATGATTGGAGGCTTTGGTAATTGACTCTTGCCCCTTATGTTAGGAGCACCAGATATAGCCTTCCCCCGACTAAACAACATAAGATTCTGACTTCTACCCCCATCCTTAATGTTACTACTATCTTCCGCCGCAGTCGAAAGAGGAGCAGGAACTGGATGAACAGTATACCCCCCATTATCAGATAACTTAGCTCATGCTGGACCATCAGTAGATTTAGCAATTTTTTCACTACACTTAGCTGGAGCCTCGTCAATCTTAGGAGCATTAAACTTCATCACCACTATTATTAATATGCGATGAAAAGGCCTTCAATTAGAGCGCATACCTTTATTTGTATGGTCTGTAAAAATTACAGCAATCCTCTTACTTCTATCACTACCTGTCTTAGCAGGGGCCATCACTATGTTACTAACAGATCGTAACCTCAATACTTCATTTTTCGATCCAGCTGGAGGAGGAGATCCAATTCTTTATCAACACTTATTCTGATTTTTTGGTCACCCAGAAGTGTATATTCTAATCTTACCCGGATTTATACACATAAAATGATTGCTAACAATGATGAAACTAACTAACTGTGTTACCATGTGCTGTTTTTCATTTTATAATAATCATTATGATGTATTTAAAAGCAGTTGTTTGTGCTTTTAATAGATCTACGAATCTAACAAAGTCGTGACCTTTTCAACAGATGGTCCTTGCCTTTTATTCTTGTTGACGGATGACACCGAGACACCCAGAACATTCCCACACCCACCAAATCCACTCCGTAGGACAGGGTGCGCTGTAGCATCAAAAAGCTGACGTAGTTATTCAAGAAAAAGTTTCAGTTTCTGCACATAGATTCTTTTTTCTCGTTTGTTTAGTATCACAATTAAGGTTTAAATGTTTCAAAAAAAAAGCAAAAAGAACAAAAGACGAATAAAGATTTAATAACTAAATGATTCACTGATAAACTGATCATTCGCTCAGCTTGACAATAAATTATATATGGTATATTTTAAAAGCTAATTGAGAAAATAAAGGTATACGATATTTTCACATCACTTCACTTGTCCTGTAACCCGTAGGTCGTTTGGGCACCTCGAGGGGTGTGTCTCGGAACCTGGCAGAGCCCATCCCTCTCCAGGCTGAGATTCAGGGTGAATGTTAGCCTCCAGAGGAGGACTGTACATCTGTTTCGGACTTTTGGCCCTCATCAGCAGCAGTATGATAAACTTGATATGTAATCCAAGATATCAAGGTTACCAATTTTTTAATTGTTAAAATTTCAATGGTAACTTAAAAGCTTATTACGTATTATAAAAAAAAAAACACTGTACGGCAGTTTTCTCCAAAACTATTCGTCACAACTATGTAGTTCTTTTTTTACTTTATTGTTTACACCTATTGTAATAAAATATTAGGGATTTTTCATATTTTTACATGTTTATTTTGTTGGCAGTCTAAGTTTTTTCAATTTAACGAATTACAAAATTTTGCTTATTTACTCATAAATTACAAATTCATACGCATTTTTTAAAAATTTCTCTGCATATAAATTTGAAAAACCTATCGTTAAACTAAATTCCAAAATTTCAAGGCATCTGAATGAAAAACAAAATTTGTGGATTCCAGATAATATTAAATATGTTCAAATATCATAGTTAATAATATGCACTAGAAAATGCAAGTAAACATGGCAACATAGAATCGACACTTCCACTGTAAAGATATACCCCTAAAAACAGATATCTATTTGGGAAAGAAATAAATATAGAAAATAATATTATTTTGCAATTTTAGGGGTTAACCCGTCCTTCCTGCAAGATTGCTGCTTCCCTGACTTTTTGGTCCGATTTTCGTATATTTTTCTTTGATTCAGAAACACCCTTCTCGTGTTGCTTTTCTCTTATTATATCGTGTGAAAAATTCAACTAAACCGATGGCCTTGATTTATTTCCAAAAATTAAAACTATTTTTATAGCTTCTTTTTCCATCATTGAAACAAAGAACTGCGTAGCCTACAACCAAGACAAGTTGTGATGTCAACTACAAATTTTGTTATATTGGAACAATGTAATGAGATTAAATGTACAGTTTGAAGATAACTCTATAATCTATTCATTTAATTATCATCTATACATTTTTATCGAAAGCATATTTTTTAAACATTTTTAAATTAAAATCATTAATTTAAACTGCTTAATGAGTTCATACAGGAAAGATGCTTTTTAAATGACAAAACACTTCTATTCTATACGGGATCAGTCGTGTTTCCTCAGAGGCGTAGCAATGGTTCTCAGCGCCCTGGAGGGCAAAAACCCTTTTGGCGCCCCCACCTTTGAAATGTTTTGACTATTTGTTTGTGGACTCATTATCCACTTAATGACAATCACAAAGAATTGCTCATCCCCTTATAAAGAGCTAATTTAAAGTCACAATATAACATCTCATAATATCACAAATGTAAACCTGGAACCAATGAGGTATCGCCTACTAGGTTTACTTACATAATTTGTTAAATTGTGAACTATTTTGATATTTATTTCATCCAGTATCGTTGAAAGTCACACAACCAGAGTAATCTCTCAATTATGCAGAATGCAGTCACTTGTGGTGTACATGTATTACGAAACAGATTGATGAAATACTACTTATGTTTACAAATAAATGTTATTAGTTTACAAAACTGTGCATATACTTAACTAGATATTGTACAGGTAGCCTTCTGGTATTCATTGTTACATTATATTTGAAACTTTCGTGCTTTTGCTGCTGCAAATGATTTCAGTTTGCTGAAAGGCCTTTCACAACTAGCAATAGAAACCCAAATTGTTAACAAAATCTGCAATGCAATTCTCAAATTTGGGAAAACATCTTCACCATATGAAATTATAAATGTTACGTACCCAGATTCTATAATCTGCAATTAAATTCCCTGGATTACACACATGGTTTTGTAACAGTTATTTTCCTCACTCCAGCAAACTGTGTCGAGTGCTTGAATATACCTTTCCCTAATTTTGCAATTATTGTGAAAATTTCACGGGCGGAGGTGGCTAGTTATTAATTGACATTATAATTTATAGGCCAGAGGAAATTTTTCGCCCCTTAAAATCTGCGATATGGGGCGACTGCCCCCCCGTCGCCCCCTTTGCTACGCCTCTGTGTTTCCTAAAGAGGTGACGTTACAAATATCACCTGACTATCTTCTTTATTTGACCAATTTATTTCGTGTTATCAAACCGTGTTGATTTTAAATCCAAGTAGGTAAGCAATGCATCGGATTGGAAGATCTGATGTTTTTTATTATCTAAGAACGGTTGGTAGTCAAGTAATATTTTTACCTAGATGACTTGCTTGTTCATCATCGCTAATAATACTCACCTTACTTTTCTAACCCACTGCTGTGAGATGCACTTAGGCCTCGAAGATTCGACAAAGAAAGAAGACGTTTTTATCTAAATCTGCTTTTTCTACTGGTACAGTACATATTTCAAAACGGTTTTGACGTTCCGATTTATTGGATTAGGATGCCCATGATATTGCTTTTTTGTGGACCTGTTTGTTTATACATGTGCAAATGTAGCCAGTTTTTTGTGTTTTATAAAAAAGTTCATTAATGATAAATTAAATAAAAACAAGTAGCAACATAATATATGTTAATATCAAATTGAGAATGTGGAAGAAAGAATTAAGGCAAAGAAGAAAAAGCAAAAATTATTTCAGAAAAAAAAGAAGACAACAAATACCAGATTTTGGAGAAGCTGACAAATAATAAAATGAATATAAACCATCTCAGGGCGATAGGTTGGTATAAACCTAACAGAAATGGGCCAAATGGTTGCTAATAAGTTTTAGTGAATAGATCATGTCAGGGAAGAATTTTATTCATGGTAGCAACTTGTTAAATGTTTCGTTCTTTCGGAAAATCACACCAGGAAGAGTGTTCTTTGCTTTATTTTCAATAATTCTCAGTTAAAGACCAACTTTTCACAGTATCAAAGAAACGTCACGTGAAATTTTAATTTTTACGTCAGTCATTAAACAACTTTCTGTTGGTGTTATCGTACTAGTTAATACTGATCCGAGCATAAACATACAGACGATGTGAAAATGACATGAGAATAGTAGTTTAAGTGATTTATAATACTTTAACTTGCCAAATTTACGTCGACAGTTTCTTTAACAGAAGCTCGAATTTATATTGATTGGATGTTGCATGGATTGTGGTAAAATCTTAAATTGGCAAAAGGTTTGAAATATCGGGGTAACTTGCACTTCTGTTTGTTAAAGTATAAGTAATAAAAATACAAACAAGGTGAGCTCTTTGAAAATATCTAAATCATGCATTATATGAATGGAAAATTAAGGACTTAAATTTCTATAAAAGGAAAGAGAAAAAAGATAGGTTTATTTAAATAAATAAAACGTTTGGTTTTTTTTAAAAAAGTGATAGTAAAATGACAAGCAAGATCTTCGTGGATCACACTTTCACCACTTCAGCATACAAACAACGCGTTTCTTTTCTTTTCTTTTTCCCCTGGCATCATTATTTTATAGAGACAATGGATGAAGGTGATCGTATAACGGATGAGTGGCTGCATAATCTCTGAGATTAGTTTTTGTAGAAACAGGCGATCCATCTTGTTCAGAGCCGAGAGCTTCGCAACCTTTAAGACCACAGGAAGTTGCATAAATTGTCTCTGACAGACTTACAGGCATCGAGAAAATGGAAGGTCTAGATATGAAAGTAAATGACCTTTACAAAACTAGTGAAGATATCGATTTTTGAAGCAAAAATGTAATAAAGCAAAATGTAATTAAATAAATATGAAAACTGTATGGTTTTTTCAGTGGTGTATAATATTTCGGAGATCTCACATCTAAAATTATAATTAAAATACCATGTTTAATTATTTCTCAGTTTACTGTTTAAAAAAACACCAAGTATCCGAATTTTCAAGTTTCACAGAGACGATTCTAAATCTTCATTTCTATATAAACATCATTAATTATTAACTAATGATGATATTATTCTCTGTTTAACTCATTCAAAAGATACAGAATGAACGTTCTTTTAATGTACACTGTCACTCAGAAGTATAAAAGATAAACTTAATTAGGAAATATATGTAAATTTTATAACAAAAGATAAAGCAATTAAATAGGTAATGCATACTTCTGCTGGTAAGTAAGTATTAGGTGTAACTATTTAAATTATTATGTTTTTCTTGGTGCTATTTTTGCAGGTGATTATTGTGCTGTGCCATGTAGATAGTTTTTTATTTGGTAAAATAGTGAAAGAGCTGCAGTCTTCGTAGGACGTCAGACACCAAGACATCAATTATAAAATTCGAAATTTGGGACCAGCCGTATATTTGAAAGTTCTATATAACTGAAAATTCATGAAATATAAACAACACGTCCTTTCAGATATCAGGTAATTAATATCAAATATATCTTTAAAAAAAAAATTGTAGTTAATGTTCAAGAGTAAACATTTTGATAATACTCTCGAAACTTTATTTTTCCAGAAGCAGCTCATTTCATCGGAGCCATCGTTTGGACAGATGTCTGTATTTAACAAGCGTCCCTGCTGTATGATGGAAAAGTTGATATCCCGTTTATGTTTGTCTTCATGCACGACAACTCTCGTGCTTTGCAGCTTAATGTTTCTAAAATTTCGGATAAATGCTTCCCCTTTTTCTAAATCAAATTGATCCTTAAGACAGTTGATGCGTGACTAGCCTTTGAGCAATCTTATTTCCAGTAACAACAATTACTACTTGTATTTTTTGGTTTCCATTCTCTCTCTCTCTCCCTCTGTACTTACATCATATCTCTCTCTCTCTCTCTCCTCTCTCTCTCTCTCTCTCTCTCTCTCTCTCTCTCTCTCTCTCTCTCTCTCTCTCTCTCTCCTCTCTCTCTCTCTCTCTCTCTCGTCTCTCTCGTTCTCTCTCTCTCTGGCTCCGGTGAAATTGAAATCGAATATTTCTCATTATCCAGCGCGCAACCTGAGCCTACAATTACCGTAGTGCTCTTATCACTGATTTTTAATAAAGGAAACAACATAAATTGTTCTGCTTCTTAGCAAAATGAATAAAAAAATTCAAAGGCCAACTACACAGTCGTTTAATTATAATCTTTGACACGTCTTGCTTCATGCATCGCTTAAAATTCATTTGCGGATGAAAATATCAATGGAATATATTTTTTTTATAATGGACAGTGATGGAGTGGTATTCATGTCATCTTAACCAAACTATGCATTGTTTATCAAACTATTTTAATGTAAAAAGACGAAGAATGCAAGTTAGCATTAACTGAACAGACCGAGACGTAGTGAATACTTTCCATTGCCAACATTATACCATTTTGCTTTGTTTACTTGACCCACCATGTCCAGACTTCTTCACGCTATGCCTTCTGATCTCATACTTTGCAGTTGTGTAATTCAGGTTTTTTATGGTCATAGTATGGTGAGTGCATCGCTGCTCAGGTTACTTGGCTGTCAGGGCTGTGCCCGGGGACCGGCTCTGCTTAGTGCTACGCTCTGGTTTGAGTTTCCTTTCCTCACACCTAAATATGAGGAGTCCTTGTACGGACTTTTTTGTCGGAAGTGCTGAGATCCTCGTGACGCAAGACAGGCAATGCCTTCTAGTGGATGGAGGCGACACTGCGGTCCCTTAGGGCTGTTCCTCAATCTAGAGAAGTTATCTCCATCGTTGAGACTGATTTATTAAACAACATCATCCAGCAGGTGAAGTTCAGTTAGCAGTAGCATTACAGTGTAAAGACAAAAAACGCTCTTGGGTTACAACTGGAAAAAAGTTACTCTTTATTTCATCTTTTACGATAGATGCGATAAAGTTAACAGAGAATTTGCATGAAGGTTACTATGCAATGTAGTTTTCATGGTTATCAATAAAAATGTTAATGATTAGTTTTTTCGGTGTTAGTAATAGTTGCACTGCAGCAGATATATAAATAAATACCCAACCACCTTATATAGAGGCAATTGGCATACATAGGCAGTCGTTTATTTTAGAGCAATACTTAGCGCTGAAACCATGAAAATAAGGTTAATAGTTTTGTGTGCGGCTCCCAGACAGCTCGCGCGTGCTCGGAAGGTCATAAGGTCATATTTCCGGTGACTGGCGAGGCTATAGAAGAGTCGCGAAGCAGTGAGTCTTTTGCCGTCTTTGCGCTGCAAGAGCGGTTTGAGCTAGGAAGCCCTAACCATCTTCCGTAAAAAAATTGCCGCCTTCCTTAGACAGATGGCTGATGTATCAGGCAAGATTTACAGTTCCTTTATATACTTCCAGCTGTGGCTCTCCCGAGCTCCAAAATCACACCACACACCTTAACAAGTCGATATTTTTTTTTGTATCTTGCAGATAGGGCAGAGGAAATTTTTATGCTGGTCGGTTTCACGCCCATACAGGTGACTATTGCATGAATGTTGGACATCAGGAAACGGGTGTCAGAAAAATGGTAGGAAAATGCGGTGGTATCTGTGTCGCTCATTCTGCCACCGTTTTAAATGGTCTGTCATAATTGGATTTCGCACTACATATTACAGAACGATGTTTACTATAGGTTAGCTTTGTGCGCTTAGAAAGCAAAGCAGATGAATGGGTGTTATATAGCTTTTCTTGAACTGTGCAGCCGATCTGCTAACAATCAACAGTGGAATGTTTAGTATCTGTGTCTAGTGTTTTGGAAACTTCCCAGTGACTTCTCTCAATGTCCCATTGACGAACTACGCACCTACTTTCAAAGTCCCTCATCTTTGTAAACTTCAGTTCATGAATTGGTTGTTCCCAAACTAAAGCTTTTTCGGATTCGGTACCTGTTGTTATTATTTACAATCATATGCTCTTCATATTACCGGAAATTGTCTATTTGAGTCTCAGAATGGGTCTGTTTAATCTTGTCAAGTTTAACTTAGAACATTAAAAATGAAAACAAAAACCAATCATTTAAATCAACGTATATTAGTGACAAATAATTTTTGTTTTTTTTCGCATGATTTCTTCTGTATCATCAGGATTGATAGAGGCAGGTAAAGCAATTTCATCTGCTTTTTACTGAGTGCTTTAAAGAACTAAGTGGTAGTCAAAATGGTCTCTGAGATTCTTAAAGCAGTAAGTAAAGAACAAAAAATCCTGGCATTCTCTCTACTGCCGGTCATTTTTCTGTGTTTTTGCTTTTGAAGTCGGCTGGGATAGGAATTATGCCCTCTTTGTATTATGGTGTTTAAATTATGGTACGGATGAAAAATACCACACGTTTCACGAGGAAACGGTATCATGTTTTCTTTGCAATAAGGGATTATTATCTATTTTTGGTAGTGGAGAAAGTTATTCCAGCGATCGATCATCTAGCGCGACGCGCTGAATGAATATAAAATCCGTGTTACAAAAAGGAATATCAAATTAAATGATTATATAATTATTTTTAAAAGAAAAAGACGATTAACTCCGGGCGAATTCTGAAATTGGTAAATTAAAAGTTAGCAAATTCTGAAAATGATACCTCTTAGCAGCAGCTAAAAGATTTTCATACCGAGATGGGCCAAGTTTAATTCCTGGCTCACGGAGTCTAATTTACACTGAAGTGGACTAAAGAGGCAGACGTAGCTGTCCTTAAAGAGAAACAATCAGAACAACTTTGTTGCCAAATACATTCCTTCAATTTTTTTTTTTTTTTTTTTGCGTTTTACCTGTTGACTCCATCTGAGCATGTTTCGACGACTCCCAATCATACGTATGATGTTGCTGGCGTTAACAATTATCTCTGGCACTAACAATGGCCCCAGGTGATAAAGAGTAGCAGGAAAACGAGATAGCGGAAAGTAAATTGGATAACAGTTTACCCGAAGTCACCATATCCGTAAGCTCCAGCTCGCCAGCCAGAATTTCAAATACTCCGAGTGGGAACATTCGGAGGTGGAAAGTGATATGACGTGAATGCGAAACGTTCATGTCATGAGAATTTGTTTTCTCTTTTTTCTTCTACGATCTGTTAATAACGAAAGAAAGAAACAGGGGGTGGGGAGACACTAAATGGTAGCGGTCATTTATTTCCATCAAAAATTTTGGAGTTTAATGAACTTAATATGAAAACAATTAAAAATAAATAAATTAATGGGGAAACTAGATAGGTAGATCATTGTTCTAACTATGAAAATAGCAAATTAGCCTCATCTTGTTAAAAGCATTCCACTCATGTGAGATGACATCCTGACTTTAATCAATAATGGTATCGTGGCGTAATGATGTGGGGAGAGTGGACGGGGCGGCCGCTCTGAACCAAAACGAGGCTGGGGTGTCAATTGTACCACCCATTTTTAATACAGTTTTTACTGTACAGTATGGAAATTAAAATACAGCGGACTCGCGTAAGCAACAGGCGTAACTTTCAAAATTACTTTTTACATTTTGAACGCTGGCGTATATCGATACTTAAACCTCTTTCCAACCGGTTAATTATTTTTTTCTTAATTAACCTTCGCACTGTGAAGAAATCGTTAAATTAAATTTTTTGGGACTGTCGGATATTTTTGCCCTGGTCATAATTATATAACACTGTGACTTATCGGTGCTGTTATTTAAGACAATTTCGGAATGGGAGAAATTTCTCATTAGGCATATCATTGTAAGAGCGCTTGTATTGTTGATCTTTGGCCTGAGCACAAGAAACAGGTAAAAAATAGTGATGAGAGATGAGTGAGAGAGAGAGAGATGAGAGAAAAAAATGAAACTTTAAAATCTAAAATAGTTTTATAAAAATTAAAAATAAAAACCTTTTTGTTTGCTTTAAAAATGTTTTAAAAATAAGAACAGTCAATAAAGAGTATTTTCGATGCTTTGCGTCTACTCTTAGTAAAGATTCTAAATTTTCATTTTTCTTTAAAAAAATAATTCAATATGCAAATTTAAAAGAAAAACAACAACCACAAAGCATCACAATCCACTCTGCACTGTCATTCAGAAAAATCAGTTTGTAAATTAATTTTAGCAATTTTGAAACTTTGAACGAAATTTTACACGGAGCATAACATTAAACTATTGAATATTGAACGTCAGGGCTAGTTAACGGAACTCACAGGAAAATAAGAGAAATGCCCAAAAATGGGTTAGGGTTAGCTACAGACATATTATTGTTTTTACGTTTTCACCTTAACTAGACACATCATCACTAGACACGTTATCATCACAAGTGTAGATAAATATAAGAAATACGTAGAAGAAAATTATATTTTCTCGATTCGGTTAACTATTTGTAATTTTTTTAAAAAATCGATTTCCACTAACTTATACAAAAGGAAAATTATTTACCAAGAGAGTAGAAATTAATTAGTCTGGTTAAGATCGTAGTGGCAGAAGAAAATTTGTAATTCTTATGGTGTAAGGAAAAAAAATTATCTGATTTGTAGATAATGATTACATCTAACGGATCGCTACAAATATCTTTTTAGAGAAGTGGGCAATCAGTATGGACACATTAATTCATTATACTGTTTCCTGTGATTTTGACAAATCCAAAAGAATTTTTATCATTTCTGAAAACTATCACATTAAAAAAGATAATATACAGCATATTAGAAAATTTTAAAAACAATTGTACATTATTAATTTTTAATGAACTTTTATCCATCTATCATTAATCGTTGATTATATTTCATCAGGATGTGCTCTCTTGCATTTCCAAAATAATAATGGAAAATCTAACAATTTCTTACAACTTCCGCTAAACTCCATCGAGGCTTTCGGCCTCATTACCCTCTTCGGAGATGAACACACATTCACGAACTTTACACGCACCACACATTGCCCACACCACTCGAAAAAAGTTTGATTATTTAGTTTACGTCTTGCATAAAAATAGGGCAAATCAGTTTTGTTTAATCCGCCAAAAATAACAATGAGGTAGCAAAAGCTAGAAATATTACTGGCGATAAGTTTCATGAAACTTGATAGATAATATATTAGTTAGTTTAAAAACAGCACATTTCAGCGCTATGTCGACGGAAGGCAAAGTAGAAACGTTTGCCCGGTAGAATTCTTATCTTTGGAGAAAAAAATATTTTCTTTGCTTTTAAAATCAATCACTAAGCGCTATTAAAGTAATCGAATCGTTGAGCGCTACTCTACTTTGACAGATTGTTTACGAACCTTTACAGATGAAGTTGTACAGCACGCATTGTATGGTACCCTGCATCGTCAATTTGTTTCCGCGCACTTCAGCTCGCAAGGTGTCGTTTTCATTTCTGCTGTTTCGGGATTTTCTTAAACGTTTTTTTTTTACTTCAAGCTTCGACCTTTTCCGAATTTTTGTATCTAAAAGCATCTGGCAGGTCTTGGTTAAACACCTGATCCCAAGCGATAGGCTTACCGGCTATTGCAGCAATCCTGGGTAGACGAATGTTTCACAGATCATAGTTGTTCCAAGTTTACCTTTCTTTTTTATTGTTATTACTTTTGGGGACTTTTTTTTGGCGTCGTAGGTACTAAGATTTCATCTCTGCAAAAGGGTTTATCCTCGTATCTTCGTACAAAAATTAGAAAACCTGACTCATTTTTTTTGCTACTGTATGGCATCACTTTTGAACAATAACTCTTCTTTACTGAATGATATAACTTTATTTAATATCAATTACTGATAAATATAAACTTTACGCGGCATTTACTTTCATTTCAAAGATGAACTTTAGACGAAATTACTAAAGAATCTATTTACTGTTATTTATCCATTAAAATATGCTTTACAACATATTTATTTATTTATTTACATGTTACAAATTTTTGTTGTGGAAACATCGAAATTTTCAGTTCGCTAAAAATTAATCAAGCATATATAATGTATGTGTATTTATTATCATATTTTTTAATATTTAAAAATGTAAAACTGTAAAATTCAGCAAAGTCAGAAATGTAAAATCTTCCATTGTTTAAGGCCCAAAATTAGAGAATTTGTATTTGCTAGATTTATCTAATCCAGTGGAACTACAAAAAAATTTCAACTCTGGATTGTTGCAATCAAACGCAGCAGTAAAATAAGGCTGAAATGGATTAGTTTCTGCCTCCTGAAACATGTATTAATCATCGCCACCAGGGTATTTCAGAATGAAAATATTAATTCAAAATTTCTGTTTTTAATTTTAATCCTAGTATGCAGTAAACTCGACAAAGTGGGATCAATTTAACAACAAAAAAAAAAAACTAAACAAACGACAAGAAGAAAATAGATTAAGAACGACATGTTTACGTGTTATTTCATCTCCATAACTCGGTGGTGTGAAACAAACAAAAATAAAGCCGACTGTCCGGGTTGATTGAAAATCGAAATTTAATGTAATTTTACGTGAGATGATACAAAAATGTATTCCACGTTTCACCAGTGTTATATTCATTACATCTAATTTAACTTTCATCACGAGATTAAACATTTATTTCATTCTTCTCTATAGTGAAACCTGCACCAGTAACATTTGGAATTTCTTGCAATTTATCGTCAGAAAAGTCATATTGAACATTAAATTAATAACACTATTTTAGTGCGTTTAAATACCAAATTAAATGTCAAATTTACTACAATCTAATTATTTTCCAAACAATCTGGTCTTATTGATTTACCTGGTGACTTTAGCATTTGATTCTCTTTTGTTTAAGGTAAAAAATACAAACAAAAATTGTTTATTTTTTTAGATATAAGATCTCTTATATATTTACCTAGTATTACTTATCTAAAATTAATAGGTAGAAAAAAGAGAAAGATTCGTGAAAGTTTGGAGCCACATGCTATTTCCAAAAATAAATTGCATACGCTTGAATGCTTCGTTGAATGAAATAAATTACCGGAGGACAATTTTAATGGGAAAAGCTTCAATCATTTGGAAATATGCTTTAATAAATGTTTTTCTTCCTGGGGGACTTGGTGGCGAGTGTGGGCCTATTTGTGTATACGTGGTTGTTGGGCGGGAAGGAGGAAAGAGTATTCGCAATAATGATCTGTATCCCTTTTTTTCATTTTCCCAGCCAACATTTCCTCTGGTTGTTTTGTCCACTTCACTACCTTAAAGCCCTTTTCCATATATTTCCTAAACACTTTATTGCATTATATTAGCTTGAATATCGAGGCTAATTATACACTTCAAAGCATTCATTTCTATTTATAACTTCCAGAAAAAAATGTGCTTGAGGTGAATTTAACAAAAAAGACTAAGAGAGACATAATTGCAGGGTCCGTATGGTATAATATTATTAATAATGTTTGAATCTCGTAACCGAATATAGAGGTTTACAAGTTACCTGCAAACACCCGGACATGTACGTGAATGTGTTGATATTTAAGGTAGGAGCAGCTTCCTGCACAGTAGCCACACTTGCAGGCAGTGTAACCTGTTGTCGAGGAATATCCGAGAAGACCAGACAACCTACTATTCGCACTCCACAAGTACCCTACCAGAACGCTTCAATTTTAGATTTGAAAAAAAAAAAAAACAACTGGAGTATCCGGATAAAACTCAAAAAAATTGGCTGGTAAAGAAGAGTGAGATAAACCCATTCCAGGGCGGTACATAAAATCGAGCCGGTTCCGATTGCAACGCGAATCTTCTACAGAAACATTCCAGTACGTTAACCACGGGCTGCGCCTTTCGTATGGTTTAATATAATGTTGACCAATATAGAAGTAATAAAGGGTTGCTGATGATACAAAGGCAGTAATAATTCTAAAAAAAAAAATATTTAAAAGGTCATTCTACAAATGGTCACACGATAAAAATGTATATTCTAATATTGACTTCTTGCTCTCCAGAGTTCAGCGATTTAAAGTCAAGAAAAGATAACTTTAGATAGAAATTTTTAAAAAAAGTACTTTCACGCGCGACCTTTTTCACATTGGGCAGTAATTAAATGCAAAATGATGTTTATTGTTTTCCATGTATAGATGATAATGATGCAAAACTGCCCTAAAATACATCCATTAAAAAAGAATAATAAGTAGTTTTTTGTAACATTTTAAAAAAGTACCGATTTCATTTTCATTTGTGCTAAACTCTACATCACTTTGCTCATTGCAATTTTAGTGGAACATATAAAACATATTTTTATATAAATTTTGCTTTTTTATTTTTTTAAATTTATTGTTTTAGAATAATTTTTTTTTATTACAAAATTTTTTTTAAAAAAATCTGAATTTGCTTGAGTATCGGACATTCTTCCCTCCCCCATATCCGAACCAAGACCTGTCGATGCTAACCGGTACTAGAGAGAAATTTTATTGCTTCATTCAGTTTATTTTCTTAAAAGAACATTTTGTGGTTTTCCAAATACTTTTTATCTCTCTGTAATAGATGTTTTCAGACGACGAAACATACCTGTTTTAGTAAGGCTTCGGTTCCCCCCCTATATGTATGTCTGACGAATTTACTTCAGCTTTTCGATCGCTTCAAGCTCTCTTCTTTTGATGGATAGTCCTGTGTACGGTAAGTTTCTTTCATCTCAGTTCTTTTCATAAGACCTACTTTTCTCTTTGATAGTTTCTTACTTTTAAAAGATAAAGAAACAGAAAGCAAGTATTTATACGTTGAGATTACCCAGTGACAGAAGATTTACTTACTGTTAGGTTTCAAAAGGTTTTTGATGTCTGTGATGATAGTACATTAAAATTCTAGAAACTATAAATTATGACTGACGTTATATTTTTTAACTATCAAAGTAACAAACTAAGCCAAATAAGTTTACGGTAGGAAACCATAAGTTTTTGTAAAGAAATGGTATACAAATTTTGTGATTACTACTTAAAATTTCATTAATAAACAATAAAAGAAATGTTATCAGCGTTTAATATATGAATGCATAACTACGCTTTATTAGTTTTCTAAGAAACAAAACAATAATTTTAAAAGTATTGGTGCATTTTATTGAAATTAAAATAATATTTCCTAGTATAATTTACCAATGCATATTTGTACTCTAAATTTCTTATTATGTAAACAACATAATTAAAAGAGTTAAAATTTTATTTAGAATTGAAAACTTATACTTTTGTAAACGACCGTTTTAATTTTTGTCTTCATGCACATATTTTAAAAAAATGCTGATTTTTTAAAAAAAAATTACAAAGAGAAAAACCAACGTAATCTTGAATTTTATCGAAATACTGAAATAAAAAGGAGAAAAATCAACAAAAAAAAATTGGTAGTGGAAACCTAAATACACATATTTAAAATAAAATCCTTTTGATGTTGTCACGTTTCATTAACACAGACTCTCTGTGTAGCATGTAATTGGCCCGTTGGTTTTCATATGGTCATCATGAATTTGTATGTTAAACGCATATTAATATATTGGTTAACAGAAACTCTCGTACAGTATGATGATTATTGAATATTGATTTATAATATGGGCTGAACAAAGTAATACATTCCCCAAAACGCTAAAACAAGATTTTTTTGTATAATTTGATTAGATTTGCTGCTCAGTGCATTAATTACGGAGCTAAGTTAGATGAGTTGTTCCAGAAATTAATTTCAGTGTTAATATTTTAAATTTAAAAGATTTAATTTAATTACTTTTTTTTCATTTCTATTAAAAAAATAAATTATTCATTTATTTATTTAAAATCATTGTTAAACATGTCAAAGTGAAGAGAAAAAAACAGGCTACGAAATGCACGTGGGTTCTCTCCCATGGGCACATTTCTCGCGGAAGTAACATGTGATGCATAGTCTACAAGAGATAAATAATTATTAACAATGCTTGTGGAATTTTTAATAGCAGTCTCATTTATCTGAGTTACACAACATTTAAATGCTTTCACTTCTGATAAAAAAATGGTAATTAGTTGAGACGCTACCTATCTACTCCGTTACACTTAAAAAGAAAGCTTTACGATAAACTACGCATTTCGCATTAACTCCAGACTATTGGAAGCGGTAGACGCATATATGTGACGTTTTAGACGTCTGAAAAGTTTTAAGGACGAGCCGAAGGTTTTAACTTTAAATGAATTGAAAGTATAGCACGAGATAAAAGAGAAAACTGCAGATATACATAATAATATACCAAACCAGAACTTCCGGTAGTTATTTCCATCTTGCTGTGTTGCTATTGTAGACGAAAACGCCTGCCATAACACACTAAAGCGTTTCCCCAATTTTATATATCGCAATTGTTCTATTTCAAAGCATTCACTTAAGATTAGCATATATTCCATTTCCAAACTGAAGCTGTGAAACAAAACCATTATTTTCTTGGAATGAAAAAAAAAAACTGTCTATATAACTAACGCATTTTGATTTTATCCACACTTTTGACGCCATTCCATCTCATGTATATTTGTTGTTCTTTTTGGTGAGGCAAAGGTTTACTTATATATTGCAGCATGAAACGAAAGACGTATATGTTCGTCATATACTACACCAGATTAAAATCATTGGTCATGCTGATAAAAACCAGTAATTTCTTATCACAAATAGCTACAAGTATTTGAATTTGAAACGCTATTACATCGATTCTGTTCAACTGTTATTGCATTTAAAAAAATCGAAGTATCTTTTGAATATGCTACATTGGCTTTCTCGCTAAATGGGTTTTGTCAATAGGAAAATAAGTATTTCTTTTTCCCGAGTCATATTATCAGTTCTTGTAAAAAAAAGGCTTATACACATAAGCAATTTCGATTATCAACCACATAAAATTCAAACGTTGCCTTAGTGGAACAGACTAGAAAACGGTATCTTTTTTGTTGATTGTATATATTAATTTTCTTCCTATATCAAGTTTGCAAAGAAGAAACTCATATACTAATGATACAAAACGAAATAAGATGCAGATTCAAAAAATCTTTTATGAGAACTTTAGTAAATCCTAATAATATTCATAAGTTTGAAGAAATACAGTTCAGGTTAAAAAATAAATGGAGAAAAAAAACCCATCTTTCTATGGCACTTATTGTTATTCCTTATTTTCATACGTAATTTAAAGAAAATAACATGTAAAAATGCTTAATGTTCCCTGTGCCATTCAATGAAGATAGAGTGTAACCGTTTCCCAGTGTTGTGCTAGTACAGACCATAGCCAGATAATACAGTAAACAACATCACCGAATCTCGCTGTTGCTTTTGGCTGGTAACTCAGCATAAGGCATAAATGCCACCGCAATTTAATAAAACGAGTTATGAAAAACTGGGGATGACGTGGGAGCGTTAATTCTGCAGCATTCCGACGACTGATTAAAAAAACAAAGAAAAACATTCCCAGAATGCACTGCTACGAAACCCGGGAACACTGCATAACTTCAGTATAACTCGGAGAAAAGTTGACCACTACAAAAACCCGTTGGAGTTGATGAAATAGATTAGAGGCACTCTATAAATGTAATATTTACAATTAAAAAAGTAACTTTCGTCACATTTACTCTCGTTTTGTATCGACCAATGTAAGAAAGACAGCACGAGTGGAAACGTCGCATCCTGCTTTTTTTCTTGGATAACCCGGCGTCCACGTTTCTCGCAAAAACCTACTAAAGGTAGCTCTGCAAGTTTCAGAAGAATGGTAACCCTTTTCTTGCCAAAGTTCAATGTAAGAGACGGTCAACGGTATTTTTACGAATTCTTTTCTTTGTTTTTTTTTTAATTCTTGAATTATATAAATGCTGCCTCAAGTAACACCAATGCAGCTTTAAATTTTTAACTTACACACGCCAGCCATACTTCTGAAAATTCTTTAAAAAGTAAAGAAACAATCTGAAAACTGAAACCAGAAAATCGTTAAGATGACTTTAAAAGATGCGTGAAAAAAATTATATAAAATAAGAAATGAAATTCTTGTCAACCGTTTTTGAAAACGTAAGAAGTTAAAGAACCTATTGACCTGTTATTTCTCATGGAGTCCATGAATTTTATTTTTAACTGTTTTTAATTCATCGCTAAATTATATTTGCGTCTTGTGATAATTGAATTCTTTCCAGAAGTGAAAAAAAAACCAAACCTCAATAATATTAACTGCAGTTTATATATATGCACAAAGAGGAAAATAAAAGTATTGAAAGATAAAATTTCATCACTTTTGGAATTATTTTAAAAATGAATTATCACTAATTAAGTAAAAATTGAAATCACTATTGTAATTATTTTTTAAAAATTCAGTAACATTTTCCCACTAACAAGTATACAATTTCTCATCTCATAAAAGAATATTATTAAGCTACAGAATTCAACTTTTTAAGCACGTAGTTAGTTGTAATAATACTCTTAAATTTCTGTTTGGAACTGTCCAAGATTTGTAACTGTTGCCAGTCAAGTTTTTATTAATATATCACAGGCGACTTAAGCGATTTCTATGCGTCTTAGCTTTACGTTCTACTGTAGAATTAGATTTAACTAGGTTTAGCACTACTCCATTGTTTAGAAATTTCATAAAGTTCAGAGTTAGTTAAAACCTCTTTACTTCCTTCATTAACTCGTAAAATTTTGAAATACAGAATTCTTTTAGAGGAGTAACTTAAATTCTGTAAAGAGCTCGAAAGAAATTTTTATAATCATCATAGAAACAAAACGCTAAGCTGTATTTATCCCATACAAATATAAAAGTTAAATATTACAAATGATGGTTTGTTTTTTTTTTG
Source organism: Nautilus pompilius (assembly GCA_018389105.1). Classification (NCBI taxonomy): domain Eukaryota; kingdom Metazoa; phylum Mollusca; class Cephalopoda; order Nautilida; family Nautilidae; genus Nautilus; species Nautilus pompilius. The sequence continues at coordinate 281,593 of JACATO010000113.1, forward strand.
CATTTTTATGTCCGTCATTAAAGATGAAGTAAAAATTGGCTTTAATACATTGAAACCTAAATGACAGAATTCTATCACTAATGACACAAAAATTGAACACTTTTACAGACTTTTACAGAAAACGAGCGTCTCTCTCTCTCTCTCTCTCTCCTCTCTCTCTAATGACTCAAGTCTCTCTCTCTCTGTAATGACGTCAAGTCTCTCTCTCTCTCTCGTAATGACGTAAGTCTCTCTCTCTCTCGTCTCTCTCTCTCTCTCTCTGTAATGACGTCAAGTCTCTCTCTCTCTCTCTCTCTGTCATGAGTCTCTCTCTCTCTCTCTCTCTCCTCTCTCTCTCTAATCTCTCTCTCTCTCTCTCTCTCTGTAATGACGTCAAGTCTCTCTCTCTCTCTCTCTCTCTCTCTCTCTCTCTCTCTCTCTCGTCTCTCTCTCTCTCTCTCTCTCCTCTCTCTCTCGTCTCTCTCTCGCTCTCACTCTCTCGCTCTCTCTCTCGTCTCTCTCTCTCTCTCTCTCTCTCTCTCTCTCGTAATGACGTCAAGTCTCCTCTCTCTCTCTCTCTCACACACACTTTTTTTTTTAAATTCAGAGAATTAATGCTTCCATCAACAAAGCACCAACCACTAAAATCAACTTTTTTCTAAATGTATAAAAAACCAAGATAACTGTGTTTATATATTTCTGTGTATGAAAATAAATATCGTATGGTCACTAAACTTTAAGACGTCATTAAAAGGTTAAAATGGCTTCTGATTCTTTAGAAATTTTTAAGGTTTATATTATTTAGACATGTAGCTACACCGTGCTTTTCTGTAATAGGTAACTACTTCACTCGATTTATAATAATAATAATAATAATAATAAATAATAATAATAATAATAATAATAATAAGAATAATAATAATAATAATAATAATATAATAATAAAATAATAATAATAATAATAATAATAATAATAATAATAATAATAATAATAATATAATAATAATAATAATAATAATAATAATAATAATAATAATAATAATAATAATAATAATAATAATAATAATAATAATAATAATAATAATAATAAGAATATATAATAATAATAAATTAATTAAAATACAAGAATCTCCAAAAAATTAAAAGTTGCTTCGGAAGCCATTTGACTGAGGACGCTGTAATTTCCGTCTTACTCTGAATAATTGTTAACACTGAATTGTGTTCTATATTTTAATGTATTCAATACGTTTACTAAATTATTCTTTAATATTATTTGTAAAAATATTTCCTTGCAAATTAGTCTTTTTTGCTTTAGCAATGTATAGGTTGTTGTTTTGTTTTACGCAATCATTTATTGTTTTCTTCTCCGATTACCAACACAAGCCAGCGTCACCAGCAGACTGGGAAGCAGAAATTTAGTCCGTTAGACATCAATTGGACTCAGTGGTCTTTAAAAACCCGCTTCAGGAAAAATGATCTAATGCAGAATCATACGTTTTTATTGACGCATTATCTCAGAGCAACAAACTGCACTGAAAGAAACAGAAAATGGGAATAAATAAATAAATGATAGACTAGAAGCCAGAGTTGAAATAAAGCGTACAAATTTTATGATCGGCGTTTGTGGAATTTTCTCATCTGTTTACGGGGATTTCGTCGACACCTGGATTATTGTAAACACCGCGATTACGCGCACCTACGTCATTGCGTTTAACATCGTGAGCCAACAATAAGAAGAGCGCTATCTGATTTTAAATATTTCATTGCTAATACATCCCGACAAAAAATATAAAGATACGATAAACTATGCAGCAGATCATATAAGATGTTATTGTGGCTTGAAGCTCTTGGCATAGCTATGAACCATTAGTTCACACCGTTGGCAGGATACTGCTACCACAGCTCTCATTATCGATTACTGCTATCGCGTTATTTGGCAGATAAAAATGGCGCCTAAATACCAAATCATATACGAAGCTAGACTAATATATATATATATATCATTGCCTTTTATACAGGTGGTTACTACTAACAAAAATTTGCCGAGAAAAATGGAGCTACAACAGTTTCCGTACAAATCACCGTTTATAATACGAGGCCAACTTTCGGCCACAAAATTTAAAAGGCCGAAAGAAACCAAAAAAAAAAAAAAAAGACCAACCACGGAACGAGGAAATTATTAGTCGCTGGTTTGAAAGTCTAGAGCAGACACCTTTTTTTTTTGACCGGTAGTCAGTTAACTGAAGACCTCAATTCCACTACCAAAGACAGTATGTAAACGTGAAGCGACAAAAAATGGTTAGGAGAAGTTGATTGATGAGCCGAGAGCTGCTAAAAAAATCTTTTCTTAGACGCAGCGATAAGAAAAAGAGACGAGCGAGCTAGACAACATCGAAACTACATCTTGGAACAATGGTGCAATGAATGACTGGATGGCGACTTTCTGAGTTATAGTGTACTGGCTTATAGTGGCTGAAGGTGACGGTTCTCTTCCTTATGGGGATCGAAAGTCGGTTTGGCATGGTTTCTTCTCGCACTTCTGTACCGCTTTCTTGGCGTAGGTTTTTGTATTTTCGGGTATTCTGCAGTAAGATCTTTCGTTTGGACAGTCGAAATCGGAGTGCAATAGAAAATGAAACAACAACAAAAATAACCAAGAGTTGTACATTTTGAATGTAGCCTAAGAACCAGAGATAAACCTGTGTTTTATAGCTTTACAATTTTGAAGGCCACTTAGGTTCACGACAAAATCAGCATTAAGCAGAACCAGAAAGTTTGCATTTTGTTAATCGCTAGTAATAGCTGAGATTATTATCTCTTGAAATCATTCCAGTAAAAATACCTTAGCATTTCTCCAACTCATTACTACCCTTAACAAGGTTAGAGTATCGAGCCTAGAACGAATATCCAGAAAAAGGTCTTAAGAAAACTTTAAATTAAAAAAAAACAAGAATGTCCAGTGCTTTATTCGAATAGTTTTGTTTAACAGACCTAAGATATTATCTGCCATTCTTATTATTTAACTTATTAATTGTGCAGCAGGTTCGACAAGTAGAAAAACCAAAATGTGCAAGAAGTTTTGATCTTAGTTTGTAGCCATCTTATAGCTGAAAATTACAGTCTTCATTAATAATACGATTAGTTCGAGAAAAAAAACGAAAATGATTTGAAAACGTAATTGTTGGCATACTCTACCAAGAAGTCCATTTTTAAATGCAATCTTCTTTTAATGTGGAATTTGGTGAAGCAAAATCGAAACTTTCAGGTTTATAACTTTATACGGATAGGACGTCTGGTCGAATTTCAGATACCATGCCGATATCAGTGAAAGCATAAAGTTTATTCAAACAGAATTTTTTCAAAAGAATGCAAATGTTAAATGCAGTCTATAAGAAACCGAGATATTATTTAAAATTTCGCATGAAAATTTTCAAAATAATTAACGATTTAGATAAAAGGGTCACGAAACCCATCGACCATCTACAGTTAGAAATACAAGTGTTTAAGTCTAAAGTATGTAAAATATAAACAGTCTATTCCACATTTCTGGACAGATGCACCTTTTCCTTAAAAAAGGGACGAATATAAAAACTAAAGCGTTTACATTAGTTACTATCATGACACTACAGACAAAAACCAAGTGGTCGCTCTTAGACTGACCAATACTGAAAAATTTGGATACAAAAAATCAGGATAATTACGGACCGCCGCGGTGATCTATTGGTAAACTATCAGACTGTTACGGTCGGCAAGCAACGGAATAGTACGTACTTCCTAAGCATGTCCCACGCCACTCTTCTTTACTAGCCGGTCGAATAGGTATTTTCCGGATACTCCGGTTTCTTCTCAAATCTAAAAAAAAAAAAAAAAAAAAAAGGGAGGGAAATTTATAGAAGAAATTTTCTCTAGGTTGTCGCACCGGGTACTTTCATGCTGACCTCAGTTTCCGGTGGCATGCACTCTTCTGTCTCAGCCCGGTTCGTGTTCTGGGTCCCGGTTTGAGTTAATGGTTGGATGTACCAGGAAGCAAGGAACGACGACAACAACAATATAGTTTTCTTTTAAAGTCGCTTGCCGGGGAAGCGACCCATCACTTGGGTAATTTTCGCAGACTCGGTTGTCGTTTAGAATTAAAATGGTTAACATTTTAAAAAAAAATCTCAGTTATAGAATTATTAGTAGTAACTTCTGCTTACGTTAAATGAACGAAAATAGAAGGAATTTAATTAGTGGTTGCATTGTTGAGAATATGCTTAACGTTTATAGGAGGAAAGTAAATATACAACGGTTATGAAGTATAACAAAAGCGTGGAGGTGTTCACTTGTATTCCGTTATGCAGCTCTGATATATGCAAAGTGACAGTTAATAACAGAAAAGCGGATTCCTGACATTTTTTTTTAAAAAAATATGTAAAAAACCCAAACAAATAAATAAAATAATTTAAAAAAAAAAACAAAGAGAAGATCCGCGTTAATTTGTGGATGTAAATACCTGTAATCTTCGTCATCTTAATTATTTTACCTGACCGTGAGTAATCTCACAGAAGATAGCTGCGAACTCTAAAGTATTTCTGACAAGCGAATTTTCTTGAAGACAAAAAAGCAGCAGACATTCATTCAGTCTAATTAATTGTTAACTTTACTTTAAAATGAATTCTAATTAATCAATTATATTAATATTATAGATGTGTGTCTTTATCTGTTTAATAGCGCATAAAATGGAATTTTTGCTTGGCAATAAACCTAAATAGTTACCAGAAAAAAAAAAACAATAGAAGGGAAGTAACTCAACCAAATTTAACAGGTTACGTTCTTGGATCCAAATACTGCATCCCAACGGGTAATTTCCCTTACCTTCAATCTTTTTAAAAAAATAATTGAAATTAAATCACTTATTAATTCGTCATCAGTTGATTGAGGTCGATATCAACACTTTCCCTTTGATAATATTACTTTTAATTTAACTGCACGTACAATATTAAGAACAGATTATTGAAAATTCATTTTTTTAAAGTTATACAGTCTTCAGGATCTTTATTTACAACGTAGATTTTTGTTTGTTTCAAATAATCGCAGGAATGAGTTTGGTGATCGGAGGGGACACGGGTTAAATGTTCTGGTCAGGCGTGGAAACTTCGGCCTTAATGGAGGAGGGAGGTGGGGTGGAGGAAAAGAATTATACTGAAAAGATTACGATAACGTAGTTCGGGGAACAAATGATCAGATTCGTGTAAGGCGTCATATCATGAACAGGTGTCAGCAGATCACATCTTGTACCTGTATGAAGGTGAAGTACCACAGTGGGGGCGAATTATTTGTTTTTATCGTGGCTGGGTTATTGATTGTGTTCGTTCGTGCCCATATATTCAGCTTTTTGAAGATACTCCAAGTTGTTTCTTTATCTAATAATAATAATAATATAATAATAATAATAATACTAATAATAATAATAATAATAATAATAATAAATAATAATAATAATAATAATAATAATAATCATAATAATAATAAAATAATATAATAATTCCATCAGACTGATTCTTAACAGAAACTCGGACGCTAAAAACTAAATTCTGACGCTGTTTTCTTGGGCTGCACATTTTCAAGACCTCATCACTGGTTTTCTTTATCGAAAAGGGGATTATTGGGTCCGGTTTGGTAGTTATTTCCACAGTAAAATGTCTTAGATTTCGGGTATCGGGCCTTACACTTGAAAGAAAAAAACAACACAGCAGTTTGCTGGGTTTCGTAGGTGATAAAATTATAATTTTTTTTAAAAAAAGTTTAAACTTTTAAAAAAGGAAAAGGGTTAAAATACAATTTGTAAACAATAAAAATAACAGCTCGTAGTAAATACGGGCTGAGTCAAACTGACGATTTAATATATTATCAGTTGTATTTGTTTGTTCACTTCATTGCTGTTTTGCGAAATGACACGACGAAGGTTAGCGCGGGCCGGGTGCTAGGTTTCCGGGTGGCTGGGTTAGGGGGCGGGCTTCACTGTACTTTGGAGTCACAGAGCTGGTCCAAACTTCGATCTTTGAAATGATCTGTGGTGTAAAAGGGATCGCTCCGCGCGGGCTACACTCTATGTCCGCCGCGACGGGTTCGCAAGGATGCAGAAATGCTGAAGCAAGGACAGCTGTATCCGCAGCTGTACAGCTTTGGTCAGTTGGCCGGGGCGTCATCGACTACCCTGATTGACTTCACCTGTCGGTTCAGCTGGTCCGTGACCGACTTCAGGTGTGCCCCGATCGAAAGCGTTCGGGAAACGCGACTGTCGGACCGCGTGTACGGCTGTCGGTGCGCGTACGGCACGCGCACGTTCGCGCCGGTGGTGGTCAAGCGCGAAGACGGCTTCGGGGAGCCGGCTTTCGACCCGAACGGCCATCTCCCAGGCTATCCGGGCCGGGGACCGAGAGCGCGCGCGGCTGACGTCTCTCCGTCAGGACAGGTGCCGAAGAATGAGGGCGGGTCCTGCGAGCACCGGGCCGAGTCGGCAAGGCGAGCCTGGGGCTCCGACCGGGGGACGGTGGACTGCGCCGGACGTAGGCAGTACCAATGTCCGTTCTGCGCGATCTCTTGCGCCAACACCGGCCAGCTGAGAGGTCACCTACGGGTGCACACAGGTACGGCTCTTGTCTACTGGTTTTGGTAGTTAGTCTTTGCTTACTTATTATTATTATTGTTGTTGTTAGCTAGTTAACTTACACCCGGAATCAAGCTGACTGAAGAGGTAACGAACTTGGTGGTAGTTACGTCTCTGTATCTTCCCGGTAGTTTACCATTATTTAGTCGTTACGCAGATGAGACTGGTAATTAACTGGCTGGCCCCCTCTCTCAGAAATAGGGAGAAACCTTCTATAAATTTAATTCTGACACTATTACAATTAATCAGCATTTCCGTTCATTTATACTAAAAGTTAACACGAAGCAGCCCTGATAGTTTAGCCCCTGGGTTTTCAATCCCTGATAACAAAATGTAACTGTCCACAAGCCGAAGACCCTTAATAAGTTTGACAACCGATCGTCTCGCAAAGGGACGGAAAGTTATCTCTGTAGTATTGAAAACCTCTCCCTGACTGTCACCATCAACTTTATAAGCAAGCTGGGTAACTCTAATACTATTATATTATATTTTACACGCATTAAGCACTTAAAAAGTCTTTTTGTATTTTTCTAGAAAACCTGGACTTTCAGAAATGTCAAAGTCTGGTGTAAAATCAGGTCCCGTATCCATTACTGTTTATTAAAAAATCTCGTTAAGGCAGTTAACTAGCAGAGTGCTCGAAATCGGCCAGTACTGACACTGGGAAAAGTTTTGTGCTCGCTGAATCAATAAAGGTGAGAACAAGTTATCTTGACACGACATGTAATATCGCATTGAAGTCGTTTCTCCGCCTGTAACCGGGCTTCTATGATTTAGAAGCGACCGGTTGGAGAGTTCATCCACAGACGTCGTGTTCAAAAGTACTATCGAAAACCCGCTATAGCAAAAGTATCTCTTAGAAAATTGTTTCTCGAGTCAGTCTCCTTTGGGAATCGAAGCCGACAGTTTAAAACAATTAAAAAACCAAAGTAACTATAATGCTGCTCTATTTATGTCGAAAGACTGGGAGTCTGTTGCTTAGGAGCGAGGTCAGGTTTGGTGGGAGGGACGTGAAAAGGTTTCCAGGAAAACTGTCATGGCGGAGACACTGAACGAAAATCCAAATTAACCAGCTCGTGTAAACGGCAAGAACGAAAGGAAATGTGGCGATGTATTAGTATACGTTACCTGATGTTTTCAGCATGTTTTAATAGCTGTCAACTTCGGAAACACTGACTCAGCGTCTTGTCGTATTAATTTCTCGACCCCCATAAGTGTATACATCTAACTGAAATTTAAATATCTGAGAGCTGCTATGTACGTGTTGGATGCCCAGAGGGGCCGACAACATATCAGGCCCAAAACAAGCGAATTCGTTGATATTTTCCCGTGTACCCGAGGTGGCGTTATAAACCGTTCAAAGGATGGTAGAATATCAGAGAGATGTTGACATGGACCTGCGGCGGCCAATGTTATCGCGATGTTCACCAAGGAGAATGCTACTGCTGTGGCAAAGCAGTCTGGACGCTCTTCAGCAGTAACAACACATCAGGACGTGCCATTGGTCGCGATATCCGCATTCACCCGTCAGGAGAGAAGGCTTAAGAAACGCCTTCCTTCTGTCCAGTAGGAATAAAACGCGCTGAAAAGTATTCTGGCTAGACCATCGAGTATTCGTGGTGTATATTTCTCTACGATGAGTCCAGATTTCAGCAAATCAAGCCTAAGAGTCATACTTGATTTTGGAGATGACCTACTAAAGAGTTTCAACCTCACTATCTTCAGCTCACGGTCAAGTATGAAGGCAGCAGCGTCATGGTATTGGCGGCAGTCTGAAATGGTTGAGACAGAATTGGTGTTTTATTTCTGCCTGGCACATTGCCATTTCAAAGACATCTAACATTGTAATAACAAAACATTTCTCAGGAGAATGGTGCTGCATGTCACATCTTTCTTGGACCACAATCTGGAAAATATACTAAGGTATTCATTTCTTCCTTGATTACCTCATAGTTCTGATAGGAATTTTATGGAGCAATTATAGGAATACCTGGATCGGCATCTGAGTCCAACCCTTTCACTTTCCACCAATATGTATAGGATTAAAGAAAGCCCTCAGCTTCGGCGCAAGCCATTTTCTGTATCGCAAGTATATGTATCTGTGATTATTATGAACATCTTGGGTTCATTGTTTCTAAATGACAATTTGAACCTTTCCTGTTGATGGTCAAATAGTCTGAATAAATTAAAAAAAAAAAAACATCGGACGATTTCTTTCTTCTATTGAATCAATGCGATCATAGTCTCTGATTTATTAGAACACGTAAGTCGTAAGTCTTAGTATTTAATTATTTTTGTCAGGAAGGTGTTAATGGTTTACTCTGCCCCCTTTTCTGTTTTTAAAGGAGAAAAGCCTTATGTCTGCGACTTCAGCTGCTGCGGAAGAGCCTTCGCAAGAAACGAGGAACTGACTCGTCACAGAAGAATCCATTCAGGAATTCGCCCACACAGCTGTGATCTCTGTCAGCGTAAGTTTGGCCGCAAAGATCATCTAAACAAGGTTCGTTTACCCTCTCGGATCTGATTATTTTTGTCTTTTATTTAAGTTGCTCTTCTTCCTGTCCACACAGAAGTTGACTGAGAATGAAATGGAGGGCGTGTAGCACCGGACAGAGTCTCGGACGTTTGTCAAATGAGCTGAGAAAGACTCACCTTTATGAGAACTGCGATGTTGACTTTAGAAGGGGCTAATATCTAGTTCGAGTAAAGCCTCAAGAAAACCGTTCATTTACTTCCTGGGTTGGAAAACCAACGGAGTGAAAACTTTGTGCTGTGAAAATGTGAAAGGATGCGGGGAATCCGAACCCCGGAAATAGAATCTGCCAGAACATAAACAGCTATTCATTAGATCAACCAGGCGGTATCTCAACATGGATTACAACGAAAGACTGAGATGGAAATTCATCTTCATAGCAAATGTGAGTGGTCGACTGCTAAATACAACACAGGTATTACAATTTGTTATCGGAACAAATTTCTTCGATGACTGCAGGTTTTCACAGCCACCGTTCGTACCAAACCATCTTCGAGCTACGACAAAATATAGCCATCCTGTTATGAAGAAGAATTAAATCTTGGGCGCTACACTGTCGCGATGGTCTTTGTAACTTCTTTCCGCCATTTTTAAAGCGCGAATTATGGCCGGTCAAAGTCACTGATCATCTGTGAAAGGTGAATAGTAATTTTATCAAAGTTGGCACTCCGGATCTTCCCGCTCGGGCAAAACATAACTTTCCTATGGCCTGGCCAATTACTTGACATAAGTTTCATTAAGCACCTGTTGGCCATCTTTAACAAAAGGCTAATCTTGTCCCAGTGGGTCACTTATTTGCTTATGAAAAATAAAGACTGCGCCATCCCCATTCGTATTGAGCCAGCGCTATAGATGGTTCAAGAATAAACAGGTGCTCTCTCAGACTTGAGTGTTCATTTACTTGTGTTAGGCTTGTATAAAATCCTTGACAAACGTATTTGTGATTCTTCTCACGGAAAAGTAACGTCCCCCTCAGATGTTCGATACATGTTGAAATTATCTGATTTGCTGAAATCTCTTTGAAACAAGTAAATTATTAAGACGATGGAACAAATTAAATTCGTGTTAGTGGACATGGGTGATCCTTTACACTTGAGTTTTACAACCGTCGTTCGCTTACCCGGTTACCGATGTTGCGGATTTTCTTCCCGTTTATCAGTTTTACCATGTGCAACTATTTTAATAAGCTAGTGCAGGCATTTTTTGTTGGTATAATTGTTTCTGAGGGTACTTTGTTAATGTTTTTCAGCACGTAAAGACACACCTGAAGACATGTGAGAAAAAGACCCATCATTGCAATGTGTTAGGGTGTAAACAAAAGTATACTCGGTCTGATGCTCTGGCGAGGCATCTGTGGCATGCACACGGAATCAGGGCGCAATCAGTCAAAGTGAAATTTGCTCCGTATTTTTATCCGACCCTCAAATGATATTCAAGCCGTATATTTTGTTCATTTTATTAATTTTTTTTTAAAAAAAAAGCAACCAGCAGGTGTAAATAAATTAAATAAATTAATGAGTAAGTTCAAGATCTGCTTTGTTTTTACTGCACTAAAGAAGAATTTACCTCAACTTCATTTCTAATGACTGACAAAAAAAAAGAAGAAGCATATTTACGTGGCATTTACGCCACTTTAAACACGTAAGACAGAACAAGTATGGACTCTAATTTCTTTGTGTCAGTCATTAAAGATGATGAACTTTTGTCTAACGTTTTATTTGTTTTTTTTTTTTTTTAAACTTCTTGGTCGGGGCTGAGACGAGACAGACTTATTTCCACGTGCACCCACGAAATCCACTGACACGAAACTCTCCGCTGTGTGAACACGTGACTACGCTATCCGTCACCTAGCAACCGATGAAATAGAGGCAGCAACTCTCAGTTAATTTCCGTTGGAACGATGCGTGGTTCTGGATAATTTAAAAACCTAAACCGATTAATGTCAGACAGATTATATACACTAAAATAAAGTATAAAGCGACCAATACAGGTATAAAATAAAAGCCTAGCCCAAGCTACCAGAGTCGTACCAAGGATTTGTAGTTTGTACAACTTTTCACAGTTATTACATTTCAAATGTTTCTGAATTCGTTTTCGACTCGAGATGACTCCGTCCTTCAATCTGTTTTTGCTCAGCTAAATGTAAATTTGTTTCCTTAGAATCTGTCATTTTGTTAGTGGCTGTAATTCCGTTTCGGACGTGATTCCAGAACGTTTACTTACAGCACGTTCTCGTTTGTTTTATTAAGTCAGAACTCACCAACTCGTACATTTCTGTCTCAATTTCACTTATCTCCCTTACATTCTAAATACTGCGTCAAAACAGTTAGCAGGAATAAACGTTAATTATCGAGAAACAAAAAGAAAGGGAGGGACAGTCACAACAAGTTATTTTCTGAGGGCACTTGATTTAGCAAAGTTGAATAATGTATGACATCTCCGTATTTATCTTACCAGGGGCGTCCCCCCCCACCCCATGTCAGATAGCCAGACTCCTCTCCCGTTTCTATTACGACTGTAATAACCGAGGGGCCGACAAACACGAAGTGGTTCACTTCCTTCTGCACACACACACACACACACACACAAAAACACCCACATACACAGACACAGCAGAGAGACACAAAGACACACACAAATAGAGACAGACACACACAACACACACATAGACACGACAGACAGACAGACAGACACAGAGAAAGCCATACAGACCTTCTAACTTGTATAGAAGAGATACCACGTCAACGGAGAAAGTGAGCGCGTTTATATTTGCATCGTTTTAAATAGCTTATGTAAATATGTTTTATAAACACTTTTAACATCTGTGTGTATACCACACCGTATAAAATCTGAAGAGTAAAAGACATGCCCGTGATGTAGTTGTAATGACAGAACAGTAACGGGCATCAATCACACTGCTCTCGACCATCATGTTAAATAATAATGATTGCCTCCCTTTGACCACTGTATTGACATGCTCTATCTCTATCACAGTGTAAATTCGTAAGACATTATCCTACGGTAATTGTTGTGAAACTGGCACTTAGTAGGTATCGTCTTTCGGTTCATCCTACATTCACATAAACAGAGAAGAACGGGCATGTGCTTCAGAGTCTGCATTCACTGAGCTTGTTGAGCGAAGCAGATAAAACTAAAGCTGGGGCTGAGTTTTTGTTACGCTGTGTATATTTATGTGAAATTATAACTGTTGAAGAAATTGTCCCGTGTATGTGTCGAAATTAAGTTTTCCTTTTAGTTTAAAGTGTAGAAAAAGCTGCTGTCAAAACCAAAGACAGCTAATGTTAGAAACTAGAAATAAGACTTCGGCGCTAAAACATGTAGCTATCCAGTTACCACTCAGTAGTAAAATAGTGAGCGGTGAAATTAAAATTTTATACCTATTATTATTATTATTATTATTATTATTATTATTATTATTATTATTATTATTATTATAAGACGTAGATATCACCACAGTTTTATCTTTCCCACAAGGCGTTCTTTGACAATATTTTAATGTGAAATATATACGAAAATTAGTATTCAGTTCTCTGCCAAGCGTACATTTAAAGCAGAGTTGCGTCCCTTTCATCAGAACTTTGCAGTCTAATTATAAAATTCAAATTTTCAGGTACTAATTTTTGCTTGGGAAAACTCGTTTGGGCTAGAAAAATGCGCGCGCGGTGCATTTACTGAGTTAAAATAACATTAAAATATTTCATGTTTCTTCCAATTCGTATTCATGACGAAATTCTCATTAAAAATGCAAATTTTGCTTATGCGCACAAATAGTAATTTGGTAAGACGGAGTGTAGGTCAACGTGGAACGATCGAGTTAGCAGCTGTAATTGTTATACGTTATTGAATATTGAAAGACGAGGAGCAGCCGAGGTAGGAGAAGAGTCCGACATCGACTCCGGTCCGGTTACGAGGATTAAAAAGTAGATGAATACATGTTTTTTTTCCTCAAAATGTAGCTCACATTATTAAGGTTCTGCGTATTTGGGAATTTGGAAGCTCTCGGGTTTTTGAAATAAGGAATAGCGAAATTCCGCTCTGAGGGATGAGATAAAAAAGGAAGATAAATATAAAGCGGAGCTGATGAAGAAATGCGTGGAGATTCAGATGCGGTTTTTGGATTTTTGAGAATTAAAAGATAATGTGGGAGTATAATTCGGGGAGAGAAAATCTAGGGGTAGAGACAGGGTTAAGGTGTGAGGTCATCTTCTGGATCCACATCCCGACTTATCAGCGCTGCAAAGATCTTTGGTGAATTCGCAGACGTCGCTGTTAACTGTAACAGTTCCGTTGTTTTAAATACAAGGATCGTTAGCTTCAGTCGATTTTTGTAACCTTTTCTGTCGACGTCTTTTTTTTTCCAAGACAGTTTCAGATCTCAGGAAGCGTGGATGTTGTGTTGCGGTCGGACGAAGTGCGCAAACGGCGAGCACGTGTAGCAGAGCCTCGCACACTGGATTATGCCGAGTAGAGAACTGTAATCCGTAGTGCTGTTTGCTGCATCGAGAAGGAGCGCGTCTGGTTTCACATGAAATCTTTTAAAAAATTATTCATGGAACTGGACCCCAGGGTTGCATTCTTTCACAGAAGAGGAAAAGGGGGCGGCTATCATGAAATGTTCTCGGGTCGTGTTACGGATCTTTTTGCGCTCCCAGAGGTATCGGAGCTACAAGATGCTGAAGCGCGGGGTCCAGCGACAAGACGTTGATTGAGATGGCGAGGTCGACCCCCAGCGGTGGGCTTTATGTCGGAGGCGCCGATTTACCAGACTCAAAGTGTTTCGAATGTTTAGGGAACAGAGACAGAGAGGGATGGCTTCATAACACCATTCTCCCTTTTACCTCTATTTGGTGGGGATGAGACGGAGACCCGGAAACAGCATGCATCGGAGACCTGTCGCGGCGGTGACTGAGTTGAAAGTATTTCTGAAAGCTGGTAAAAAAAATTGGTGAAAATCTGTCGGACTTCAGGAAGAATGAAAGAGAAGAGTATGAAGCCGGCTGAATCTAAACAAAAAGACGCAAACTTAAACCGGCTGAGGATCTCACCTTTGAAAGGGAACCAACATGAAAGAAAGGAAAGTTCCCAGTGTCAAGAACATATTTGGTTGCCAAATTGCCACGATTCTGAAATCTTCAAATAAAACGAGAGAGAGAGAGAGAGAAGAGAGAGAGAGAATGGAGAGAGAGAGAGACGAGAGAGAGAGAGCGAGAGAGAGAGAGACGAGAGAGAGAGAGCGGAGATGAGAGAGCGAGACAGAGAGAGAGAGGAGAGAGAGCCGAGGTAGACGAGGAGAGAGAGAGCAGAGCGAGGAGAGAGAGTTTGAGAGATCGAGCAAATAGAGAGGAGAGATAGAGAGAGAGAGAGATTAGAGATGAGAGAGAGGAGAGAGAGATTGAGAGAGGAGAGCAGAGAGAGAGAGAATGAGAGAGGAGGAGAAGCAAGTGAATATCGAATGGAGATCGAGAGATGAGATAGACGAGAGAAATCTCAGCCAGATAGAGATATTAATGAACACGAGAAGGCAGTTCCAATGAGAATTATTCTCTCAGCAAATCTTTCTTTGATTAAGTCGTTCTAAACGTAATTCCCACTCAAGAGAAATAATATTTAAATCAAGTAGAAATACTAAACTCAGCAGTTAAGTTCTTAAATTATGCTTTAATCTCAGTTATTCTCCAGGACGGCACATATTGATATTCTAACTTAATAGACTTTAGCTTTCACTATCTTTGTTCATTATACACAAAAATTAAAATAAATAAATAAATTTAAATGAAGAATATCTACGTGACATTACATGACATTATTTCTATTATATTTAAATCACTTAAAGATAGGATTTTATGTTTTTACAGGGATTGATGACGACTGTCCAACATTTTTTATTTCCCAGTGATAATCCCGACACAGCACGTGTGCGATCTTATTTATCTTAAGGAAAGTCATAATTTAGGTCGGACAAGAAAAATTATAATCCAATACTTCAGCCCACTCATAACATAATCGTATTTCGAGTATTTTTCAGCATGAAATTAGTTCATAATTCAGTTAATGCAATGGAAGTTATACATCAGTTGTGTCGGTCATCGAGCAGGAGATACACAAAACCAAGAAGGGGGTCGTCTCGGATGATATTAACATAAAATATCTAAAAAGTACACGAGCTGCAGCACAAATGTCGGTAACATTTCCAAATTTCAGCTGTCGAGTGGATTGGTATTTGACGTCGAAGTTTCTGCTCGATCTCATCCCGCAGATGTTCGTTGATGGACAGCTTGTTGTCGGGGGTGGACTGGCTGCACAACATCTCAGCAATGATTACGAGCGTAGGCTTAGGTTTTTGGAAGTTATCGGCGATGTCCAAAGAAAGGAAGGACAACGCTAACCAATTCGCCATTCAGATACGTTCGTGAGACCCCCAAACGGCATTAAGCAAGGTGGTGTCTTGTTGTGATAAACTAATGCCACTCTAAATTATGATGTTTCCTTGCCTCCAGCCTGTCACTCGGCAGAACGCACTCGTCGTGGTACCGTTCATTCTGACAACGCCATACCTCATTCGCTCACCGGAGTTTTTTAGGTAAAATTTCGATTCATCTGAAAAATACAAAGGTTTTATAGCGATGCCTAGTCCAGTGTCTGTAATGTCTGGATCATTGGAATCACAACTGACAATGATACTAGAGTAAAAGTTGGACGGACATCTGGAAGTCTTACCGTAAGTCTGGCAGCATGTAAGCGTGGTCAGATTGTCATCCCGCTGACACGTCTTCGTTCGACCCTGGATTGCTTGAGCTGTTCTAGAGGCTGGAAACGTTCGGGTTAAGGGGGGGGGTGATCGCGACCGTATTGATGTCCTGTCTAGGTGTGGTGTTACGAAGTTAATCTGATCTTGGGCGATCTCTAGTGGTACTTGTCTGCAGCAGTTGTTGCTTTAACCTCAGTATAGTACTTTGTTCACAATTCATTTGTTGCGCAGTGGATTTTGCTGACACGGCAGCTTTAATTGTGACTTCCGATGTCGATTTAGGCTTCGTGAAGTAGAGTCCAGAAGCGCGGTTCAAGACGTGGCTGAGAAGCCTTCACCTCGCCAACCGCCATGTTTTTTTAGATTTTCTTAGTACTTTTCATTGTTTGCACGTCGAATGGCCGAACGAGGATCTGGTCGGCCTGCTGTGGACGAAGGCCCGGGTTCGAATCCGACCAGGATCTGGACCGGTTGGGTGACATCTGATGGCATGGTTTCTTCTCGCTCTTCCGCAGCTGTTCTTTCGCGTGCGTTTTAAGATGTCGCTGAGCACCGGGCACAATTGTCCAGCCCACTACTTTTCCGACCGGGTGCACTAGTTGAGAAGAAGAATTATTCCTGTTTATCTCTTAAACTGCTCTTATTTTTTCTTCTTTCTGTAAACAGTCCCCGTAGTCTGTAAGGACGTCAGAGCTGTTCAAATTATACGTGCATATCAATTCTCGCCGTCCCCTCCTGCATCACACTCACGTACTTCAGTCAGTTCGCCGGCCAGCATTCCGGTAAAATAACTAAATAGATATCCTATTTGTAATAAAAACTTGTTGTTTAGAAGAAAATAAGAAAATAGATTGAAAGATAATAATTTTGTTTGTTTTTTTCTCGAAATATCTGAATTTGTCATCTCGAACCATTTAGTTTATCGAATTTACACGCTACAGCCTAATTTGTGCACCTGCTGGAAACTGTACCTGACATTGATTAGTACTGCACTCCACTGTACTCGTGATATCAGATGAGCATTTCATTCACGACATAATGCAAATTGTACGCTAAAGTTATTACACTTTTTTTTGGTTCATTTTGTAGAAGAAAATTCCCCCTTTTTCTCTCTTATTTTGCGAACCCCTGTCCTTGTCCTGTCCTAACGTTCGCGGTCTTGAGGACACAGCACAGCGGAGAATGAATGTGTAGGTATTCTTGCTCTTGTCTCCTCGAATGAAATCCGACGCTGTAGGCTGATCACACGTGACAAATATCGTTGTAACTTTAAATAAAAAGAAATTAAAACACAAAATGAAATTTTAAAAGTTGGAAAATTGTTTCGAAAGTTAAAGGGAAACAATTACTTTTAAATGTGCGAACCCGGGCAAAATGCTATTTATTTATCAGGATTTTTAAAAACAAAAACCAATCAAAAACATTAAAGTGAAAGTTTTGAAAACTACTTAAATTCAATACGGTTGGGTTAAGATTTACAGAAAAAAATATTAAGAAAGGGAAATAAAAGGTAAGCACAATATATGCAGATCTCGAGCAAATCCATATTCATAGCGCTTTAAGTTAGTAATGTAATTAATTATCTAATGAACATTTTATAAACACAAATTTTATCTTGCAACAAGATCACGCTCTCCTCCACTTTGGCGAACTCGGTCTTGACTATGCCCACTCTCTGACGATAAAACGATATTGACAAAGTAAAGACAAAAGAGTCCGCACGTGGACATCGTTGAACAATGAAATGTTAAGAGTCACGTGGCAATGAAGCGATGCCCCCCATTCAAATGCATCTCAGAATTCTTTCAGAAAATAAAATGTAAACACTGTGCCAAGTGAAGAGCTGAGCAAAAAGTACTGACTTTTAGATATTATTAAATAGTTTAATATATTATATTTTGGAAACTCTGTTTCCTTTTCGCTCTTTTGTGATTACATATAATGAACATATTGTTACTAACTACTGCTAGTTCGGCAACAAATATTAACAAAATGTGTATTTAATATGTTTATCAATTGGATATGTATACCAGACAAAGGGTCTTCAAACAAAAAAAAAATTTGGGGGGGATTAAAACAAAAAGGTTCATTATACACCAATCTGCTTAGCGTTTTGTTCAACAGCCTCATCGATTGGAGAAATGACATAATCAGTGCGGAAACATGAAAATTAGCTTACACAATTCCGACTTTCTGTTTTCTAGGGTTTTCCACTAAAATTACGGAAAAAAAAATCAGATCTTTTGAAACAGCTCTTACAACCCTACAGGAACTACTAAGAATATTAACAATTTAGTGAAGTATTTCAGTAAATAGAAATGTTATAATATTTTTTTGCACAAAACTGGTATTTGATTCTTTAAATTTATTTAATTGAAACATCATACCATTAAAAGTGAAATCAGCAGATAATTTAATATGTATCTGCTATAGAATTATTCTATTTAGTCGAATGAAAACTATTTTATGCATAAAAAACTATATTTTTCAAATAGTTGCGCCCGAAATGTATTTAGAAGGAAGCAGCGAATAGTACCTGTCTTGGCATATTGGGACGAAATCAAACAGCACCTTCAGGTGAAAGTCGGTGATACGCCTTCTAAAACCACGAGAAGTTTCATATCTGGATTCAAACCTAGTTTTGAGTTGAGCAGAATTTAGTAAATTCACTATTGTTCTCCCCACAATAACACAAGGCAATAAACTATATTTGCTTCCCAAAACAACTGGTATTCTGTATTTTGAAGTACAGTACTAAGTGCCGCAATCTGACACCGCATTTGGTATTATCCTGCCAAACCTATCTAAAATTATGGTGGTGGATAATGACTAAGGCACAAATACAGTAATCTTTCTCGCAGATAGCTCTGTTGTGGAAGAGTAAATAAGATGAAAGACTAACAGTTTCTTGGGCCTTACGCAATAGAATATTTATATAATTTACTACATTTTAGAATTTTCAAAAAATTAAATGTAATGGAATAAAATAATATCATTTTAAATAATAAAATCAGAGGAAAAGGTGCTTACATAATTATAAAAAATCATAAAAGTTTATTGACAAATACTGAACAAACTTAGACTTAGTCTTTTCAGTAATGATTACAAAGATAGACTTTTCTTGCCTTCGCAGCCGGCCGATATGAAATGTTGTACCATTCTATCGAAGGAAAATAGAGCGTTCAAGATATGAAAAAAAAAAAATCGGGTATTCATCACACCAAACTGTTAGAACTTAACAATAAGTCTGACTCTAACCGAGAGAGAGAGAGAGAGAGGAGAAGAGGAGAGAGAGAGAGTGAGAGAGAGAGAGACGAGAGAGAGAGACGAGAGAGAGGCAGAGAGAGAGAGAGAGGAGAGAGGGAGGGGAGAGAGAGAGAGAGAGAGAGAGAGAGATGTGAGAGGAGTGCTGAGACGAGGAGAGAGAGAGAGAGGAGAGAGAGAGAGAGAGGATGAGTGAGAGAGAGACGAGAGAGAGAGAGAGAGAGAGAGAGAATTTCATTAGTTGGAAAAAAATAGAAAAAAATTGTTTTATTCTGCTACAGATGGCGATATACATTTTATACTTTCTTACGCACTGTGTAATACTACTGCACTTTTGAACGTTTTCTTTAATTTTCGACTATAATCCTAATCCAGAAACGCCTAAAATCAAATTTCATATTATGAGCTTTACCTTTGACATCACCGGTGCCACAAATCGGTTCTACTTTTATGGAGAACGACAGAAAATTGTTGTCAAGATTCTGAAGTTTTTTAGACTTAAAGATCTCAGCGAACAACTAAACAGATCGTTCATACTTTCCATGTTTCCCAAACCATGTCCTGGAGAATCCCATTTCTAAACAAATTGCTCTGTCTGTATGAACTTGCTTGGATTTTTCATCTTTAGTAAGCTAAATAATTCTAAATTGGATCTTATTAAAAGAAAGATATATATTTGTGTCAGGGAGAGGAAAAATCGCTCTGTAGTACACAGCCTAATGAACCGAAATCAAATTTTTCCCAGATGCGAGATCTTTCGATACTTTTTTTCTTTATAAAGCGAGCAATGCTGTTCAATAAGTACATTGGAATGAAATTCCGTCTCCTCATCTGAAAAGAAAAGCCAATTTTACTATCATTAATTCTCAGATAGACAAGTTTTCTTTTGCTTCATTGCGTTGCCAATCGTCGTCTGTCTTGATTGTAAACAGACCTCGAATACGCCAGAAGCTAACAAATGAATTAGCTGGTGAGTACAAGCAGATGGCTGGAGATATTAAATCAAGAAATGGGTGGAAACGCATAAACTTACTTTATAATTAGCTAGAGTACTCTAGAAAGAAAACGTCAAAGTTAACCAAGTTTTAATTATCTCAGGAACATTCTATGAAGGATTAAATGCATGTATCCGAAGAAATGGGATGCTGCATAAAGCTTCATTTTTTGAAGAAATACGTTAATCTTACATTTGAAACGTTCTATTCACCTGAGATATTTTAGCCAATAATAATAATTCACATTTGATTTTTTTTAAAGAAAACAGTTAGTTATGTGCTAAAGAATCTAATGAAAAGCAAATGATGATAATAAAACGCTGAGGATTGCGTTTTTTGAGGATTAGAAAATTCCTGGTGGCGTAGTAGACTAACATCGTGTTTATTGAAAAATGAAGACTTCACGGGAAAAATACTAACTGCAGACTTTAAAATCATTCTTAGAACTAACATCTCCACAGAAAAATTGGTTAATTAAATGGCATTGTTAGGTTTTATAAGTGACAGGAAATTTCTGAACAAACTCTCTCTACCTTGTGCGGGAACTATGCGTGTCTCAGTGTAGGAAGAGGAAAGTATGGATTCGAGAAAATAAAGGACTCTTGAAAACAAAGTGTGCAGAGTAATAAAAAAGTGTTTTATATCACAGTACAGAATCATCAGAAAAATTCTTTTCTTTACATTTTTCAAAACGTACACCTTATAGAAACGAACAATAAACAGCATACGAAAGAATAAATATTAAAGCTTTTAATACACTACATTACAAATTTCTAGGCCTTAACATATTTTCCATCTTTCGTTATGCATCGTTCACTGCGATCTTGCAAGTGTTAAAAAACTCTTAGTCTCCTATTTGTGAGGGGGTCGCATGAAATGGTGACCCTGACCTTATATTACTGCAATAAATGTAGTTTTTTAAAAGTAAATAAAACTTTTAACATGACCCCAATAAGAAGAACTCTAATTGGGACATGAAAGGTGAACGAAGTGGCTAAGTAATATTCCACTTTTACCGATTTTTTCGCTGGGAAAACTTCGGAGAAGAACTGTCGCACATTTACAGCATCATGGGGACGACGGAGTACTGTCTTGTGGGAGAAGGGACTGTTAGGTAGATTTAATCGTAAACGTTTATCGATGACGTTTGGTTCGTACAAAAAAAAAGAGAAGTCGACGACGTATGACTACATCAGAGACGTATACGAGTTTCTTCCACGCTGCCAAACTTTGCTTTGATTTTCTGTTTCCCAAAATTCGGCAAATGGATCGGTTAACTTTGCTACTAATGTGAAATGTTTCTTTATCAGAAAATGCCGAGTCATCCAGCAACCCAGGAGAATTAGAGCCGTTCAAAGAAATCTAACCGTGCGTGTCGTTTACAGTAACGTATGAACCACCTGCATCTCGTGAGCGTGCTCATCGAAGTTCAGTCTAAGTGATTTGTGTACGGATGACCATTGGATGTTTAATTCATTAGATGCACGTCGCAGTGAATTTCCAGGATTTCCATCAGATGCTTCCTTATTGATAGCAGGTTCCAGAATAGAGGTCTATCTATCACTAACCCAGTTTCTTTAAATCTTTTCATCCATTTCCTTACTGACTTCCCATGGGGCACATCTCTTTGGCAGTTGTCGGTGAACTTTCTCCTTACAGCTGTAATGGAGTTCAGTTCTGCTAGCAATCAAAGAATTTACCCTTTTTTTTGACTGCTGTCACTTTCAGTCAGTTCCAGATTTGACAAGAATTAACGTAAAAGTGCACTTTAATGTTTATGTTTTCACATGCTGCTTACTGTTTATTCTAAGATATGTACATAAAATGATATTTAAATTAAAATTTGCACAGGGACCTCATAGACACCTTGTGTGGGTGTGTATATAGAATATGTATTATCTATTCTTATTGGAAAACGATTTTGGCTTGGAACAGATAGATTGATATATTATAAAGTAAATGTTGCCTGACAGAATTCACATCAACAACGCAATGTATATTTATTTTCTTCTTAATGACTGACTGATGGTTCGAGTTAAAGCTTTTATTGGGAGTTTTGTGTAAACACAGTAAGAAAATAGATTGAGCACGATTCAGTGGTCTGGAAAAACTTAATTTTTCATTGTTGCCGCATGAAATAAAGCCTATCGACAGCCTGCTGGCTTTCATTTCGATATCAATTATCCGGACAAAAGCCAGGTAAAAAATTCTTTATCAGAACCGTTCGAATCGGCTATATGGCTGGAAAGTAACTGACTGCTTTTCATGAATGGAAACACTACAAAGACAGGCACTATTCGGTCACCACGAATACAGATAAACAAAGTTTGAACTAGCGGATGCCGTATGCCGGACCTATTCTGAATTTGTATCATTAAAAGAACCAAAGAAAGAGAGAAACAAACAGACGTTAGCAAAAAAAAGAAAACAAAAAACATCAAATACCAGACCATATGGTCTTTAGAAGGAACTCACCTAACCTCTTTAAAGTATCACGTGATTGTGAAGCTGTTTATTGTCAAAAAGGCGGGTTGGCGTGTTTGGTTATTTACATTATTTTCGATGCGAGAAACACTTTTCCGTTCGAATCTGTAGCGTGATGGGTTAAACAAGAAGAATAAAGAGATGATATGCGCTGGTAGAAAATCAAACTTTACCTCATCTTGAATCACTGACAAAAACCAGAAGACAGTCTTTAAACGACACCTAATTCTTTTTTCATATTGCATAAGTACCTCACAAGGATGGTCATAATTTTTTATGTAAGTTTCAAATATGTAAAAATCTCCTTTAATCTAGTAATGTTTATGATTTGGTTTCCCTCCCCCTAATGATAAACTCTATAATTCTTTTTAAATTAACGGCTATGACTTATATTGAAGATCAAAACTGGAAATTAGTCTAGAGACGTCCAAAATACAAATAAATACAAGTTTGAGCAAATGTTAATAGTGATACATTAAAGTGATGAATGGTAACTCACTCGCAGAGTGTCGAGAAACCACAGAGATTTTTTGATTTTTTATTTAACCTTCTATTATGGCGGGAAAATAAAAATCAGATTCTCTATCCGGGGTTGGACTGTTGAATTCTTAAAACATTTATGACAGAAGAATCATCAGTAAGATTAAAATGGAGCAGATAAGAAGTAGTGTTTATCTAGAAACAGCCTGAAGCTCAGCACACAATGTGCTCATTCGTGAAGGTGGAGGCGACATATGGTCTACGATGGGGCTGAACTGTGTTTGGTGTCCAGTCAGTCATGATGTTCTCGGTCTTCTGTGAGGGCTCTTCTTCCATCACCGCAGTTTCCTTCTATCTTTAATCAGGATAGTAAGTGCTTTTCTTAGGACGGGGCGCTCAGGGCACTCTCGAATAACCAGTCGCTCTTTTCCGTCGGGTCTGATATTAATTCACTCCTGACAGGGGAACACAGCGTAAGTTAATAATGCGACAGTCAGAATGAAGTCACTTTTAGCATATCTTTAATGTGTCATAAGAAACCAAGGTGATCCCCCACTTTATGGGGTATTAAAATGGCACTTATTATCTACCAGGTTTAACGTCGTATAAAGATGGACTTCATGTTGTTTAAAATGAGTACCAGGGTGGCGCTGATGTAGCAACAGAATAACACTGGCGACAGGAATCGTTTGATCAGAGATGTGGCGCAAATGTGCGAATTCGATGCCAATGGTGGATAACTTGGAGTTGTAAAAATAAAATAAAGCAAATTTAATAAAGGTAATCTGCCCCATAAATTCGCAAAAACTAAGAAACTAAATTAAATCAAATAATTGCTCCGTAATCTTAATAATAATAATAATAAAAATATAAATATATCCAATCACGTTTTGCAAGACTCCACCAAGGTCTCGCTGTTGCAGGACGTTAGTTTACAAATTTACCAGGTGAATAAAAGACCGTGAAATTCCTAAAGAAATGCGAGTTTTCGCTGAAATTTAAGCTGAATATAAATTCAGCAAAAATCCAGTTAAATGGAAAGGACAGCAGCAAAGCGACTTGCCGTTTTATTTCCGTTGTAAATTCAAAATACAAAACTCTTATAATTTTAGGTGCTGAAACTATTTTAAATCTGCATTTAAGCAACTAGTAAATAATAGACTGAAACAAATTAGAAAAGGTGATAAAATGAATTTACCTATTCTCCCAATTTTTCCAGAAAATAAAAGGGGAAAAAAAAAACAGGAGAGAGAGGAACAACCACACATTTAGAATGTTAGATTTTACAAAGAGACGTTGGGGTTTTCGGTATCAATTATCCTTCCATTATTATCGATGACCAACTCAAGTCGGAAGAGAAGTTATTTGATCTCTTTTCGGCCTGCCTGATTTATTCAGCAATACATTTTAATTTTCCGTAACTAGGAATCGCTGTAACAAAATATGGTAATTTTAGTGGGAAGTCTGGTTAACCTTCCTTGCGTACATGGAAATTCAATTAAGGAAACGTTTATTGCAGAGATGTTTTCTGTACTCACAAGTAAAAGACTGTTGGAACCTGACTGAGATAAGAGACGAAGACCAAGTCGTAATTCGTTTGTATTCGATACGCAATTTATTTGCATTACTTTCATCTTACAGTTTTTGATAATGAATGAAAAAAAAAGACAAAATTTACCCCTTCTTACAAGAAAAAAACAATAAGAACATACCTCACTAAACAGAAAATAATTTTTTCCGGTCTCACATTCTTCACATTTCATATAGGTACTGGAAGTAATATAACCAAGGTAAAAAGGTGTACGATAACGCTAATTACATCCTCCTGGCTTTCTGTCATATACGATACAGAGTTATTCCCCTTCATCGCAACAGTATTAACTTATTACATTATTCAAAAACATCAGAATCCAGGTAATATATCTCAACACGAACTAATCATCGCACTGGTAATGACGCCATCACGCCAAACATAACTTATTGAGGTCTAGAAAAGACAAATTGTCACAACAAATTTCTCCATAAATTTGTATACATTTCCGACAGGGGAGTCTCCACTGTCTCTCAGATTTTTAACTTTATAGACGGTGAGTATATGTATATGTAAATAATCTGGTCTCACGAGATTAAAATGTTTGCCTATCTGATAATCATTCGATGACGCTCAACTGCTTGTTCTTTCAATTCTCCGCTGCATAACCAATCTCTCCAGGACGTTCGCATTTGCAAAAGGTCTTCTGGGTATTTAGCGCTCGCACTCACACACTGCAAACAGAAAGACTACTTGGACTGATAGGCATCTAAAATTCAGCAAAAGCTACCCGACTTCGAAAAAGTACTGTGCATTGTTTTCTTTAGTTTTGGTTTAAAGATTGATACAACAGAACGGGCTGATTAATTTATTCATTGTAATTAGATCATTTGCTTAAAAATATGTAATAATAATAATAACAAACAACAACAACAACAACAACAACAACAATAATAATAATAATAATAATAATAATAATAATAATAATAATAATAATAATAATAATAATAATAATAATAATAATAATAATAATAATAATAATAATAATAATAATAATAATAATAATAATAATAATAATAATAATAATAATAATAATAATAATAATAATAATAATAATAATAATAATAATAAACAACTAGCAGTACTCTTAAGCAAATCCAAATAAATACATGAAATAAAATAACCATATGGTTATCGCAAAGTTAGTTTTTTGAGTCCTACTTTCATTTTATTTGGAACATCATATGAAAGGGTAATTTTTATTAAAATATTTTCAGTTTATTCTAAACTAAAGAAAGTTGCATCTTAGATATATAGTGGCTGGCTACATAACAGGGTGGACCACCTTTTGCCCAAATAACAGCCATGATACATCGTGGCATAGAATTCACAAGGTGTCGAAAGGTGTACTGAAGAATCTTTCCCCATTCAGTCATTAAATTGTAAGCAATGTATAAAACGAGGTATGCAGGGAGTAGACATGACAGATGCATCTTCCAAGTGCATTCGGAGATGGCCAATTGGATTGAAATCCAGAGATTGTCCTGGCTATGGAAGATGCCTAAAATCTACATCATGTTCCTCAAAACATAAATGCACAATGTGGACAAGGTGGACGGCATTTTTTTCATCTTGAAAGTATCTGTTCCCATCAGAGTAGATAAGAAGGCTGACGTTAGTTTTATCATCCATTCTGCAATCTGTCTTCTAAACGGATTAAAGGACACAGGATAGGCCAATAAAACATGTCCATAAACAAGACTCCACCCCCGGATTCTTGGACAGTTAAAACCATACAAGAGCGGTCGAGTGATTTGTCTGGCTTTCTCCAAATCCGCCTTCTCCCAGTTGTGACTCTTCAAACCACATCGTTTTTCACCAATCCTTTATAGTCCGGTGTCCGCCTTCCTTATACCAGACAAGGTTCCTTACATGTCGTTAACTGTGATCAGTTGTCTACACAATGGTTTCATACTGCCCTGGATTTCATTTCCCTGAAGTGATTGTTCTCTCTCTCTCTCTCTCTCAACATATTGCTTGATGATGGTTGAACTTTACTATCCTGCTAAAGCATTTTTGCTCTCTTTCTGTTACTACGTATTTTCGATCACAATTTCGCCTTGAAACAGACATTTTCTTTATTTTTTGCGATTGTTGATCAACTCAGATAATCGTTTCTTGGAGCATCCTATCAACAAAACTGTCTTGCCACTGTGGAATCTGCTAGATGTGCACCCCACTAGTCACATCATGTAGTAAACCAAGCTTTCGTCTGCAGCTAAAGTCTGAACGGGTACGCAGGTCTTAGCAAAGTGGCCAGCCTCCGTCAAGATACTGCTGCTCGGAGGTAGGAACCAAGTATACGAAAACATTATTTGCCTTTAAAACTTTTTATTGCAAGGAAAAATGCATTATTCAAGAGGAAAAAAAAATTATTAAACATTCAATGAATCAGGTATAAGAATATGTATACATACAAGCTTGACGTGGTTAACACTCTAGTCTTGATTTTTTTCGTAATTGTTAATCAAGAAGCTATTTCAGTCAATTTGACATTTAGTTCATACCGATGGCATGATGTTGATATATTTATCTGATATTATTTCTTTACACTAATCCAAAACTAATTATAAAGTAGGGCTATCCATATTTGCTTTTCGTAAAGCCAATAGTAATATTGCGCTCAGCCGTGGAATTAAGAGAACGGAGAAGAAATAGATATGTCATGGAACCAGAAGCGGTCACTGGTTCAAAAGTTTGGAAGAAATATTTCTCAAGAGTAGCTAATTAAATGCTAACCACAATTCCTCTAAAAAAGTCAACATCTCAACCTGTAGCATCATAAGACGGCTGGATTTTATTGGTCAAGTATCAAAAAGAAAACTCATAGTTGGACATGGACACAAGTACAAATGACTTGACTGGGCTAAACAACAATGGAACTGCATCTTAGAGCGAAAGTGCTATGTAATGTGGTTAGGTAAGAACAGGTTTCAGATATCTGATTCTCGTCGATGGGAAGTGTGTTACATAAAAGCTGGAGAAATTGCTAAGGAGGTGTGAGCTTGCTTTTCATTTGAGTACAATGGTGAAAATATGACAGTACGGAAATTTTTTGTTGGTATTTGACATGATGCAAACTGGTGAGATTCTTCATCAAAGAATCGGTTGATAGGTGACGATCTTATACTTCATAAAAAAAAAAAATGGCGAATAAAGCGGTAGCATCTTGCAAAGTTCAATACATGATACCTTGCTAAAATAATCAGAAGGATTTTATATAACCGTAGTTTAGCTCATGTAGTCAGATGTGAATATCCCACCAACGTCAATCACCTATAGAACTGCTTACATGGGAATACTTTGAAGTCGCTGAACAGGATGTCCAGAATGCATTCATATGTGTACATTTTGAGCGTTATAATGAATGGTTCTCATGCTTTGAAATGTGGTTTGTTTGATTTTTCATTGTTTTTTCTGGAATAATGTATTGTGATAAAGACGGATAACAGTGTTTTGGCATCATGTTCGCATGTTTTTGAATGCCAGGGTATATATCTTTTGGGTTTACTTGAAAAAATAAAACGGGATAAAAATTCATCTTTATTTTTATTCTTGATAACGGTATTAAAAGAACATTTTAATTTTCGATTTTGGAAGAAACCGGAGAATCCGACTGGTTAAGACAAAGAAGCTACGCAAAACACAACGTTTAGAGACCGGGATTCGAACTCCTATTTTTCATCTTAATAGTACAGCAATCTACCACTGGAACACCGCGCCGTCTTTTTTCTTTTTTTTTTTTACTTAATGAAACAATAATAAAGGAAATGCTAACGTGTAAGAAGCATGAATCGTTTTAGCGAACACATATGGCCTTTATCTATTCACGTAGTTAATAGTTTTGAGTTAAAATATCCTTTTGTTTGTTTGTTTGTCTTTGACTTAATACTTTTATAAACAAACATTCAAAAGTGTAAATTTTAAAGGGATAATTATCTCATCTTCATTAACTGACACAGATCCGAAACGTTACTTCAGGAGATGCTGACAACAAGGACAAAAAAAATATAGTTTTTGCTTCTGATGATATTGCGAAACGTTTTAAGAATTAAAGGAGTAAAAAAAAGAAAAAGGTCAAGGGAACGACAGAAATATTCTCCAAAAACACGCTATAAAACACCTGTTAATAAGCAAGAACTGGATGTATATATCAGAAGAGTGAAAAGCAACGAAGCATCTGAACACGATCATACTGATAACAACCTTCGGCAAAATTTTGGGGAACAGATCAAGGAAACTCTTCTAGCGGTACTGAAATTCTTCAGTCTTTATAAAATTCCATAAATATGAAGAGAATCCTATATCGTTCTCATTCAAAATCTGGGAGAAATGAAATCAGTGCGGCCACTTACTGACTGATGATTTAACACAGTGTAGTAAATCCTATAGGGAAAATTTTCGAAAGTACAGAATACTAATATGGTAGTTATGGCGGAATTGTTTGTCGACCAGTGAACATGCAGGTTATCGTTAATAGTTTCATATCAGTCAGGAGACCCTCGCTTCACTCAGATCTATTAATACGTGTATATTAAAAATAGGTGAGGTTAAAGCTCCCCTGTATTAACTATTTTCCCCAATCTTTCTTAAACATAAGGTTTCTGTGCACCAACCGTTCGAACTTAGAGCTTTGCGCCTGACTCCTCTCAAATAGAGATTTTGGGCCATCTTCTCTCAATCGTTACTTCACAATTGTTGATCGAGTATTTTCACCGCCTCATATTCATTGTTAGATTACACGCAATCCTTTATCATATTTGTGAAATTAAAATCACTTTCTTTTTTGTTAGTTTATAATTTCCATTTGAAGCTGTACCAAGGTTGTTCGTATATTTTAAATAATGAACTGCAACACTGAAAGTTGTAGATGTAAAACTTACCCTATAAGTTATCACTTTGAAATAAATATGTTAATAAACATTCAGTGTCCTATTCACTTAATCTTGGCTTTTACCTATCTACGGAATACGAGATCTATCGAAAAAGTATCCGGCCTTAGGCTGGGAAAAAAAAATTATGTACTTGGTGGGGTTCAATTGCTAATCCCCTTCGAAGTAGGCGCCTTGTGCCTCCACACACTTAGCCCAGCGATCATTCCACTGTTCGGAGCACGTCTGGAAGGCTTCTTCCGGAATGGCTCTCAGCTCCGCCGTCGCATTCCGCATGATGTCCTCTCGGCTCTAAAAGCGGGAGCCTTTCAGTGGCATCTCCGTTTATGGGAACAACCAAAAGTCAGAAGGAGCCATGTCTGGAGAGTAGGGAGCCTGGCGAATGAGCGAAATGCCTTTCTTTGCCAGGAAACCGTGGATCAGCTGCGACGAATGAGCCGGGGCGTTGTCATGATATAACTGCCAGTTTTGAGAGGCCCACAGATCCGGTCTCTTGTGCCAAACTGCATCACGAAGACGTCGGTGGACTTCCTGATGGTACTATTTTGTAGCTGTTTTTTTTTTCTGATGCGTATTCGTGTTACACAACGCCTCGGTAGTCGAAGAAAACAGTCAGCATCACCTTGATTTTACTCCGGACCTGACGTGCATTTTTGGGCCTTGGCGACGTTGGGTGCTTCCACTGTCATGACTGAGCTTTGGTTTCCAGGTTGTACCCATACACCCACGTCTCATCTCCAGTTATCACGGTATTCTGGAACTCAGGATCCCTGTTGGCAGTATCCAGCAGGTCCTGCGCAATCTCAAGACGAAGTTGTTGTTTTTCCTGAGAAAGCAGCTTGGGCACAAATTTCGCTGCCACTCTGGGCAAGTCCAAATCCTCCTTTAATATTGCATGCGCAGAATCTTTACTGATCCCAACCTCGTCACCAATTTCACGTACCGTCAAACGACGATCCTCCATTATCAAGGTCCGCACTTTCT
The DNA here is from genome assembly GCA_018389105.1 of Nautilus pompilius. Classification (NCBI taxonomy): domain Eukaryota; kingdom Metazoa; phylum Mollusca; class Cephalopoda; order Nautilida; family Nautilidae; genus Nautilus; species Nautilus pompilius. Next base: position 312,213 of record JACATO010000113.1, read on the forward strand.
CGATAACAACTGCATTGCGGCTTGTTGACGGCCTCCCGGAACGCTGGTCACTCTCCACCGATGTGCGGCCATCTTTGAACCTATTGTACCATTCTTTAATTTTGGTAACACCCATGGCATTGTCACCTGTTGAATTTTGCGAATTGTTTCCGCTTGGGTATCTCCAAGCTTTTGGCAAAACCTGATGCAAGATAGTTGCTCCACACGTTCCGTCATCACGGGTGAAATGAAAACGCGATGAGTAAGTAGTATAGCACCTCACACGCTGGCTTCCTGACAGCGACTGACGCATCCAGCGAGCCCGCCAAAAACTACATATGTGCATGAAGGCATGCGGCTCCACTATGCACACTTTTGCTTTCCTAACGTCATTACTTCCCACGGGAAAGAAATAAAGTCGGATGCTTTTTCGGCAGACTTCTTATGATTTAATCTTGGCTTTTACTGTCTATTGAGTATGAATTGACTATAATATAATGAAATATTAAAAATATTACTGTAACTGCAAATAAATTTTGCCATCTCACATTTTAAATATTCTTAGTACCACCATTCTAAGCAGGAAAAGAGTATATTATTTGTTTTTTCTTTAAACCGTCTACATACCTTTTATTTGTTGCAGAATAAACATAAATTATATCCGTAGATGATGATTATTTTATATTTGTGATATATTTTATATTCATTTACTATATTACCTCTTATACCAACTAAATCATTATGTTTTTAATATCTTGTAACTTCAGGTTAATCCTCAAAATTACGAACATTATAAGTTCTATTTGAGGATATGCTCCAAATACTGGCACAGTTAAATTAGTCATTTCTAACTGTTTTGATTTATTGTGTGGTGAGTTTTTAAACAACATTTGTTAAACTATTATCAACGCAATTCCTAGTTTTTACATCATTATCGTTAGTTATAACACATTAATTATTTTACAAGAATTTATATTATCCGTGAAATAATTACTGTTTACTTAATCACACACATATGATTTAGTAGTAACATGTATGTTACTAATTGGGCTTCCTAGATTTTCTTTTTATATCACTTCATAACTATTTTGAGCTCTATCCAATGCCAATTTTATTTTTATACAAATAATCTTATTAATAATCCAGATTTGCTTTTTATATAAATTTAAATATATCTTTTAGAGAAAAAATATTATTTTAAACTTTGCTTTCGAACCTGTTACTGAATGAATCATTGTGCTCTCATTTTCATCTATGAATCTACCACCAAAATATTGCTAGATTTAATGAATTAGATAGAACAAATTTTGACTCCAGTATTTGAAACCTAATTATTGTTTTCGTCAAAATATTTAAGCTCATTTAAATTAATAGCATGGTTAATTCCACAAATACACATGTTCAAAGTATATTTATCTATTGTACCAATTTAACTACTTATGTTTTTTTGTTCTGCATCAACTATTCGAATTAACAGAATTATTAATACTTATAAACTGCCTATCTCAATTGAAACCTTAGTGTTAAAACGTTTTCGTGTTCAAACTAGAAGAGGGGCGGCCAGACCTGCTTAACGTAGGAGCCACATACAATAAACATCAGATGTTTGAGAGCCGCAAGACATGAAAAAATATTACATACACGTTTTGTTACAAAAGATTTTATATAAATATTAAGAAATACATGTGCGTAATAGTATTTATTCATGTATGCAGTTTTTAAACTGATAATTTTTATTACTTTCAATAATCAAAAGGTACACATATACACACCAAATATTTTCAAAATCCTGACTGTTTATTGTAAGTCTCTATCTTGGCTGTGAGTCGTTTAAAATCCGGGCTGATGTGTTGTCAGGGCTGTACGAGTTATCTCCGTCAGGTGTTTATTTGTAAGGATTGCACGATGCTTCGACTTCATAAACCTCATAACAGAGTGCAGTGATTCACAGCAGTGTGTTGTGCTGAAAATTGAGATGAGTCGCACACTGGTCTTCTTCAGTTCAGGATATTTTATTTCTGGAACTTGCTTCCAGAACTCAGTTGTAGACTAGGATTTATGGATAATCTTTAGACCCAGGTCCTCCTGTAATTCCATTAGTTCCATTTCCACAGCAGATGAATCTGTAACCAGAGGGTCGAGAATTGGACAGCCATCATTGATCACATCAACCATGAATGGATTTACAAGAAAGGCGAAGCAGGGCTTCAGCTTCTGCAAGTCCTCAAACCCGACTAGAAAATTATCAAGCAGTCCTTGTAATTTATCTTTGTATTCTTGCAGTTTGTGATCTTTTATTTCAATATCAGGGAATGTATTTACTCTCCTTTGGAGATTGGGAAAGTGACTGAAGTTTCTTAACAATATGTCTCTTTGAAAAACTCTTATTTTATTCTGAAAGATGAAAATTGTCTGAGTAAGATCAGAAACAGTCCTACGCTTCCCTTGGAATGTCAACTGTGAGAGTTTGTAGATGATTCATTATATCAGTAAGTAACATTAGGTCTTGCATCCATTCCTCATTTTCCAGTTGAGGATAGAATCTTTCCTTTTCTTAAATAAAAGTAATAATAGGCTCCAACAGATCCACAAAATTACTCAAGACATTGCTGGTTGACAACTACCTCACACTGCAGTAGAAAGAGACATCACTGGATTTATCTTCAGGCTCCAGTTCTTCAATAAAATTTTTGAACTGTCAGTGGGTCTTCCCATCTAAGCGTATGTAATTGACAATTTCAAGGACAGATTTCATAACATCTTCAAACTTAAAGTATCTGGCTACCAGGTGCTCACGATGAATAATGCAATGAACAGGGAGAAACTCTGGAAAGCGGGGATCGATTTTCATTAATACAATTAATTCTGCATTTTTCAACCATTGAAGGTGCTCCATCTGTTGCAACATTGACGAGTTTATCCAGTGGAACATCAGCATTTGTTAAGCCTCTTTCAAGCGCATTTTTAATGCCAACACTACGAGTTGTTTCTTTTAGTGCGACTAAGCCCAACATCTCTTCTTTCACAGTTACATCAGAGGAAACATAACGAACAAATACCGCCAGTTATGGGTTGTCTTGTATGTCTGTAGATTCGTCAAGAGCTAAGCTGAATGCAAGTGAATGCTTTAAATCATTTTGCATTTTGCCTGCAACATCAGCACTGATCTTGGAGATACACCTCTCTGTAGTGTGGCGTGAAACTGGTGTTTGTGCTATTAGTCGCTGAAGTTCTGTTATTTGTATCTAACACTGCAACAACTTAGGCTATATTCTTCTTAACAAATTCGCTATCAGAATGCAGGCGTTTAGCGCGAGCAATATTCCACGATATAATGAAACTAGCTTCAGTCGTTGCATCGTCTTCCTTATGGAACGTTGTCAGCAGTGTCTGCTGACTATTTAGTGATGATTTTAACACAGTTAGCTTGTTTTTCCGTAATTCTGATTTAGGCGGGTAATCAGACAAAAAGTTCTTGTGATTTGTTTCATAGTGGCGTTTCAAATTACCGGCTTTGTAATGACTCAGTGACACATTACAGATAAGACACAGAGGGTTACCTCCCTTAACGGTGAATGCACAATCTTCCTCCCACTTTGGCTTAAAATTTCTGTTTTCATCTTCATACTTTCGCTTCTTACAATTTGATGATGCCATCTTCCTTCACAAAATTTTCACAGACATTGTAACAAAATTAATGTGAAAAGGAACAATAAGCTCCAACAAGCGGAACGCAACCAAACTCTACAGCGCCCAGAACCACACTAACACTCCGCTAATTTGACTGCCAGCAACACAGCCACACACGCCACAATCACGCGATCGCAAGCCACGCCCACTAAAATTACCATTGTGAGCACCAGCTCGTACGATTCCTGCCTCAGCCAACATATTTCCGCGAGTCGCACTTTATATGTCAAAAAGCCGCGGTTTTGCCACCCTTGAACTAGAAGATACCAATTAATTATCTCTCTGAGTGAAACCAAACTTATTTACATTCATTTAATACTGACAATTAATCAAAAATGTGCATAATTCCAAGGTAACCCTAGTAATTATATAGACTGATTCCGTAAGCAATTCTGTTGATTTCTCAGGAATCTTTGGCTGATTATCTACAAATTTCAGCAATTTCTTCAATAGTTTTTGCCTTTAAAGTAACGGAACCATTATTTGAAATTATATAATTAATATTATAAATATGTTTATTTAATTTTTCAATTGATTTAAAAATATTTTTCATTTTTCGTCTCTTTTTCAACTATTTCTTAAAATATTTTTTGGTTTTTATTAGTAAAAAAACCGTTAGATAAAATTACATAATCCAAAGTATAACCCTGTTTATCTAATTTTTAAATTAAATTTTTGTATTTTCACTTTGCTTGATAGTATATTAATTATAAAAGATGTTAATCCAAACAAACGTACTACAGATAATTGATGTAACCATAAGTAGAAAACAGTAGGTTCTAAAATTTTAGCAAATTCATTCAAGAATTTTTAAACATAAACTGGCCACAAATATCTTTCTATTTTAAATTTCAAATGTGTGATACAAATATTTTTATCAGAAAACTTCTCTACTGAACTGACATTTTTATGTATTAAGAAAAAAAAATAGATGTAGAAAGAAAACTAGAAAATAAAAATAATAAATATCTTTAACTCTATTCAAACAAGTTCAAGATTTTTATCATAAATTTTAAACACCACATTTTATTTTACTGGTTTTATTATAAAGATCAACTCGCATAAATACGTTAAATTGTTTTAAATGTACTATATTTTTCTATAGAAATGTTTTGTAGGGGTCTTTCCATTCAATAATTAAAGAATAGCTCCAAATATTAGAAGATTCTTAATGATGAATTATGTTCTAGTGCTAAACCTTCTTTAAAAAAACTATTTTTCTACGTTTTTGACACTTAAACTACAATTAAGTAAGCGCCTATCTTTTGTTTACTTTATAGCTATACTACCAGTTACACTGTATGTACAACTGTTACACTTTTTACATACAAACCACTACCACGATCAAGATACAAAACTTTACTCGCAGTCCTTTTCCACTAACATGAACCAATACTTTATGAAATCTTGTAGCTAGTTGTCCTGAAGAAAGTAAAATATTTTTTTCAATATTCAATAAAGTTGATAAACAGCTTCAGGAAATTCACAAATTTTAACTTTTGTTGTCGTTCTATGTATCTTATTAAATATTTTATTAAAAGTTTACAACAATTTTGGTTGGAATGATATCATAAAAAAAACTATCCATAAATTTTGTTAGATGTCTAGGTTGATTAAAATCATTACCAGAAGATATTTTGGGAAGTAAATTCTTTAAAGCAGATCTAATATGAACAGGTAAAACTACTGATCCTTGATAGGTTTATCTATGGCATTCTAAGTTTTAGATCAAAACTTTTGCCTTTATCAATTTTGTTTTGTCTCCGCGTAATAAGGTTAGGGAAATAGCCATGTAACTGATCATTATTTAGTCTCAAAGTAACTCTCCTAAGTATTTTTTTTATCAATTCTTGCTTTTGATACTCATTTTAAAAGTCCATTTTATTTATTCAAAAAAAATCATTAAAGAAAAGTTAAAAAGTGAAGTTCATTTTATTACCATCTAATTGCTCATTTATAATTCCATCAGACGAAACAACTACAAAAGCTTGAGTATTTGAGATAATTTTGGTTTAAAGCAACCTTACGTGTTACATCAATTAAGTTATCTTTTAGCCTTTATGATTTCTACTTCAGAGACTAAAGCTTTTAAAACTGAACAGGTATAACTTTATAACCGGAAAACATAATCTGTTTCATAAAATGTATGCTTAAAGTTTACCATAGATCAAGTGATGGATTTCTATCAATATTTAGAAGAACATTAACTTTGATAAATAAACATTTATTAAACATAGAAGGATTTGGTTGTTGACTATTATCTTCAGCATTTTTAAATCATCGAATCACTTTGTCTATTAGCATAACCAATATTATAAATTACTTTACTGACAAACATTTTAACAATTTCTAGCTGCCACTTATAAGATAACTGTATATGGCGTATATATACGAGGTCTGTCGAAAAAGTATCCGATCTTAGGCTGGGAAAAAAAAAATTACGTACTTGGTGTGGTTCAATTGCTAATCCCTTCGAAGTAGACACCTTGCGCCTCCACACACTTAGCCCAGCGATCCTTCCACTGTTCGAAGCACGTCTAGAATGCTTCTTCCGGAATGGCTCTCAGCTCCGCCGTCGCATTCCGCATGATGTCCTCTCGGCTCTAAAAGCGGGAGCCTTTCAGTGGCATCTCCGTTTATGGGAACAACCAAAAGTCAGAAGGAGCCATGTCTGGAGAGTAGGGACCCTGGCGAATGAGCGAAATGCCTTTCTTTGCCAGGAAACCGTGGATCAGCTGCGACGAATGAGCCGGGGCGTTGTCATGATATAACTGCCAGTTTTGAGAGGCCCACAGATCCGGTCTCTTGTGCCAACTGCATCACGAAGACGTCGGAGGACTTCCTGATGGTACTATTTTGTAGCTGTTTTTTTTTTTTCTGATGCGTATTCGTGTTACACAACGCCTCGGTAGTCGAAGAAAACAGTCAGCATCACCTTGATTTTACTCCGGACCTGACGTGCATTTTTGGGCCTTGGCGACGTTGGGTGCTTCCACTGTCATGACTGAGCTTTGGTTTCCGGGACGTACACGTACACCCATGTCTCATCTCCAGTTATCACGGTATTCTGGAACTCAGGATCCCTATTGGCAGTATCCAGCAGGTCCTGCGCAATCTCAAGACGAAGTTGTTGTTTTTCCTGAGAAAGCAGCTTGGGCACAAATTTCGCTGCCACTCTGGGCAAGTCCAAATCCTCCTTTAATATTGCATGCGCAGAATCTTTACTGATCCCAACCTCGTCACCAATTTCACGTACCGTCAAACGACGATCCTCCATTATCAAGGTCCGCACTTTCTCGATAACAACTGCATTGCGGCTTGTTGACGGCCTCCCGGAACGCTGGTCACTCTCCACCGATGTGCGGCCATCTTTGAACCTATTGTACCATTCTTTAATTTTGGTAACACCCATGGCATTGTCACCTGTTGAATTTTGCGAATTGTTTCCGCTTGGGTATCTCCAAACTTTTGGTAAAACTTGATGCAAGATCGTTGCTCCACACGTTCCGTCATCACGGGCGAAATGAAAATGCGATGAGTAAGTAGTACAGCACCTCACACGATGGCTGCCTGACAGCGACTGACGCATCCAGCAAGCCCGCCAAAACCGCGCATGCGCATGAAGGCATGCGACTCCACTATGCACACTTTTTCCTCCCTAACGTCATTACTTCCCACGGGAAAAAATAAAGTCGAATGCTTTTTCGACAGACCTCGTATATATATATAGCGATATTTTAGAAAAAATTACTATTTCTTACTGCAGGTTCGTTTGCTCTAAAATTTGTTTCATTACGTCATTTCTATAGTTTTCAGAAAAACAAAAATGTGACGTTGGGAGAGATAGAAATTGTGGAATTTAAATTTTATTTTATATTATTATGTTTTGCTTTAAATCAAACATTGCCAGCTGTAGCTGCACCACTCATGTCTTTATACCAACATTGGGTGATTACTTGAAAAATACTGAAGTCATCTGAATAAGTTGTCATTTTTTTCATTGTTGTTGCTTGATCCAGGTAAATCAGAGTTCCAAATTCTTTACACCTAAAATATATTTAATCTTACTAAATATATAAACATTGCCGCTACTTATCAAAACTTATATTGATTAGCATAATTCGTATTATCAAGGTTCAGACTTTCATGAAACAGTATCCAAGCTTCATATGGCAACAAATGCACATTTTTATTTCTAATTTTAATATCGATCTTTGCACTATAATTATTTAGACTTATTTCAGTTCTTAAAAATGTATTCAGAAAACTCATATTTAAGCAGCTCTTTATCCTAAAGACCAAGTCCATTAATGCACAAAAATGGACTACGGTAAGTAAAAGGCATTGAATGTAGTTGAAACACGGGAAGCTGACTGGTGTAGTTTTATTAATACGGAAAAAATAATGACAAATGTAATTAGCTTTTACACAAAAAAGCAAATACTTTAATTAATGTTGGAAGAAAGTGGTTGTCAGTAGCTGAAAATGTTAACTATTTAGGTGTCAGAAGAAATTAATATTTGACATAGCGCAAGCACATTTAATAATAAATAAAAGTAAAAGCAACGCAAGAAATTACCATTATGTAAGTGTTCTCAGGATACTTGTGTATCTAATTTAAAAATTATGATGGATATCTGTGTCAAAATTAATGGTATTATCGAGCGTAGAATAACCACTTTGTGATCATCTGCAAAAATCAGACAGAAATTAAAGTATAAAATGAAGAATTGATGGTTATGACAAGAACTATGAAATCCATGAAATCCATATCAATTCACCAAATAAAATTGAGGAAATCACAGGAATATATTCACTGCAAGAAAGACAGGAAATGTTTTTATTTTCAAAAGAATTTAGACGCAGTCGATGAACAAAAGATTATTCAAATTTATTAGAAGACCAAAGAGAATTAGTTTTATTTATCAGGAAGAAAATATGCGAATAAATTACTCAGTTCTTCACAAAACAGTAACAGGAAGATTTTAAAATATTTTATCATTTCCACTTGAACCAAATGTAAACTTTTTTAAGACAAGACATTTTAGATTTCAAATAATTTATTTTGGAGATGTTCAGTCAAATTTACCTATCAATGGAGTACATGAAAATCTATACTAATGTGTCTGCAAAAAAAACATTTAGAGTTGGGAGCGCTGGAATATATACATAATACTACAGTGGTCAGAGAATTTACGAAATGATTTTTACCTGTATCATTTGCACAAAATAAAAGGCAGAATTTAAAGGGAAAGAAGCAGCTGACAGAAAAAAAAGTATTTCTTTCAGAATCGTTTTCGGTGGTGGAATCGCTAAAAAGTGTAAGCCTAAAACTATCACTGAAACAAGACCCAGTCATTTCTGCAGGAAACCTCAGCACAGCGGATCTTTGCACGATGTGACATTGGCGGAATTGAAAAAGAAGACAACATAGCAAAAACAAGATAACCAAACACATCAACTGAAACAACCATCCAACCACATACGACGAGATCAAAATTAACGTTAAAATTATCTACAAATACCAAACAAACATTGAAAAACTACCGTAAACTAAAGAGACCTATGTAAACAGAGAACATACCTAAATAGATTTAAAACCACAATTCTATAGTAAGGTCGGCCAGACAGGTAAGCTGGTGGACTGTGACGACAGCCAACTGGATATGTTTCGCGATACTGCCCCTAACACTTCATCCAGAAGAAAATGCAAGTCTCGGGAAACTCAATGGGACCCTGAAAGATCTTATAAAACTGCTGTATCTATCAAGGCCGTTGAAATGCAACTGAAGATAGAAGTGTTGGTATGAAACCTAAAACATTGTCTAAGCTACGGTATTCTTCTAACATCAAAAGCAAAAAATTAATTTCTTGTTTTAGAAGCTCAAAATGATAATTCGATGGATACAAACATTATTCAAGCATGCATTGCTTCTGATATAAACTTTTCTCTACACAGCTAAATATTTTGGAGAGATTGTTACATAACTTAATTTTGTTAAAATTTTGCCAGTTATGTTTTTAGAGATTTAAAAACCGCTACCAAAACAGTGTTCCTTTACAGTTATTTCCTTCCTTATCACTACCACAGAAAACTGTTATTATTATTTTTATTAATTAAAGAAATTAGACTACGATTAAATTTTCATATCTGGTGAACAATGTATCACCAGCGCGTAAATTATCAAATAAATTCTATGCATATCGCTGGCTGAAAAGCTAGTAACGAGGGTGGTTTATCTCTATTTTTAAATTCAGAAAATGTATTAGAAGCAGAAAAAACTTGCAGTGCTATTTTTTTACGGTTGTAAAAAAAAAGGTTTCTAGCATTAAAAAGGTTTTTATAGATTTAATTAAGGTTTACATCTTCATTCTGAGTTGATTATTAAAGTTGTGCTCAAGATGAATTACTGAAAAACAAAGTGTAGCAGAAAAGCAAATGAAGTCATAATAAATTTTACTCAGGTGACATTAGTTGCAAAGTAGTAACAGATATGCAACGGTACTGTGGACACGTTAGCTGAAATGATCAAATTGACTGTGACGTACTTCACGGGGTTGTCAGAGATTATAGTCAATAACAATAAATCTTCCAGCAATGCTGTAAATGCGTTTATTTTGCTAAATGGAAAAATAAATGATGAAGAACTTAATTATTTAAGATAAATAGAATTAAAAATAAATCATCAGACAACATTTACAACTTGCTGCATCAGTGAAAAAAAAAGATTATTTCCCTTTACACGGCACCTGCAGATAAAAAGGATTTTAATGAACGTTTAGGGAAAAAATATTTAAAATGCAGTTTTTAACCAACATGAAATACTGGCCAAAATAAAGATAAATCCCTTCGCGTGCGCGAATACTGCTGAAAAGAGAAAACAATAGAACTTCAAATTTGTGAAAAATAAGATTTTATGTGGTCATACGACAGAAATATCGATTGGATAATAAGAAGGCGTCAACATTAAGAAATTTCTCCATGGGTGTTTGACTAGATTCTTTCCATTGCATTGGGTTATTTCAAAGTTTCAAATTTCAAGTATTTTCGGTCTGCCGAAATACTGATAAGCCAAGAACCATTTCACAAGGAAACTTAGACCGATATGTAACATTGTACGGATGGAGTTCCAGACATCCTGCAGCTCTCAACGCAATTAAGACGATTTCAGTAGAGTTCCAGAAAGACGAAACGACTTCTTCGTTTCGTTTCGAATGTTAATTGCAAGAGAAGGAACGATTCTGGATTTAAAATCTGATGGCGTTTTGGCGCCTTTTGATGTTTCTCGGTGCGAGGGGCGTTATATAAACTTCAGGAGGCTGCGCTTTGAAATTCCGCCCGATCATTAGTCGGAATGATAGCGGCGGCACAAATAAGCCAGCAACATGGTGGCTGAAACAGGAGAAGGCGAATGAAGTCGTTGGCACCGTACGCGCTGAAACACCGTTGTCGGCGATTGGCTCCGGTTCTTGATGTTCTTGTCGTCTGGCATCGATTTTTAAAGATGGATCAACCGACATCACGAGTGGCCTGCCGATCTGTGACCGATCGCTGGCTCCTTCGCTGCTCTGCCTTACGTTGGCTAACCGGCAGGATTCTGTGCATCACCAGGTTCTTTCCTTCATGCCAGTTGCCCCTCCTCTCCGGTAGATCCCCTTGGATTATTGATGGAGTTGGAATTAGAACAGACGCTAACGAGTTTATTCAGACGCTGGCTGCTTTGACTTTTGTAGTATACAATAAGTAGAGATACGAGCAATGAGGCAGAACGAATAAATCGAAGTAATTTTATGACTAATTTTATTTAAATGCAAATGCGAATCTGCTGCCTACCTTTAAGTGAAGAACCATCCTATACGGCACCTTCCCTATCATGTTTCAAATTCAAGCGAAAGCAACAGCAAAAAGGATTTTTTAAAATTACCTACACAGATATTTGCTGAAAAAGGATTCATGCAAAAGGAGTCAAAAGAAAAAATAAACGAAGTTAACCGCTTGCTAAACGGACAATTGGAAAGGAAAGTTATAGACCTAGAGCTGATATCTATATTTTAGCTATGTTCGACTGATTGATTTTTCGTGTGTATCATCCAGGAATAAATTCACGCGAACTTTGCAGAGTGAAAGTTAATTTGCACGTCGTTGATCTATTACAAATTTCTATGTAAAGTTTAAATCAGGATAGCATTTCTATAAATCTTCAACAAATGAATTTTACACACTGGTCACGTAATACTGTCAACGTTAATAATAATAATAATAATAATAATAATAATAATAATAATATAATAATTAATAATAATAATAATAATAATAATAATAAAAATATGAATTTGTGAAGAAACTGAAAGTAAGGGCACGTTTAGTTAAGAAAAATAAGAAAAAAAATATTAACCTTTCTGCTAATGTAATTTTTCAAAATACCAAATATTTTAATTACTTTTTTACCTGTTGTTCTTATGCAAACACCAGGAAAACAAATAATAATTCTCTTTATCGCATATTCCAAAAAAACGTAATGTTAATACTGAAACAGAAATTACATGCAAATAAATACCAGCAATTTGTTTTTCTTCTTTCTTATCTTTAAACCTTGTTTTGACCCCAAAACGGCGAATGTAGCAGACATTGTTTCAGCACAGAGGCTATAACAGAGTTTGACAGGGTGAAAGGGCTTTAGACATTTCTTAGGTTGAGTTTGTGTATATATAAAGTCTATTTTAATTTTAGCTGCAAATTTATCAGAATACTATAGAGGTCTGCTATTTAATAAGCAGTAGTGTCTAAGATTACTAGTTTAGAAAACCAAATAAGGGTAATTATTTAACAAGACTACAAATATAGGCAACTGCGACTCCAGCAACTTTCACTTTCATTTACCTCAATTATCATCGTCATCGTCATCATCACCATCATCACACGCCATCAGCGATCTGCAGGACGAAAAACTGAGATCACCATCAATGAGCCAAGAGAGACTATGGAAAAAGAGTGTCTGGGTGGTGAGCCCCTGTACTTCTTCTGCACCGTGTTGTTAAAAGGAACACAGCCCCATCTTAAACAAATCTACTAACACTTCGCCCAAAACTCTTCGTTTTTAAGTGAGAGTAAACCCACGCAGCCGGCTAGTGAAAAACCAGAACAAAGCATGTGGGAGAGGTACGGCTAAACTAAGGCGGTTTTTTTCGGGAATCGAACTTGGGACAGTTGATCGTCCAACCTACATAAAGTTTGCAGTGACCTCTGCGTCTGATTTGTTATTTTTGAATTAAAATTTTGAGTTAAATGTGCCTTAGCATATGCGGCACAATATCGAAAACTTTGTATCAGCCATATTCTTTTGATTACATTCGGCGGTGCTGACAGTGAATTCCGGTCACTGATCTTTCTTTTTCCTTTTGTTTATATAAAACAATGTTTGTTCTGGACTGACGGTGGTTCTAAACATGTGATATGATCGTCCGATTCCCGCTGCTGACAGCTGAAAGTTTATAATCTTGACTTGGCGGGATTCGTATCACAGAAAAGTCATGCGCTTCATTGCGCAATTATATATTTTTTTCTGAGAAAAGCCAGAAAAGTACTAACAACCATTTATACCGTTCGGTCTTCTTTGGGCGATGTCGGCTTTTCCAATTGTTTTCCGTGGCAGTAATAAGTCGCACTTTCCCTATGGGATTAGGTCTTGTAAAATCTAACGATGGTAACGACGGGTTATTGGTGCTGAAACCTGATAAGCTTCAGGAATTGATGCAGCTTTCTTAGTTATTGACTTTGAGAGTACGTAACCAGCGTAATTATGGCTTAGTGATACAAGGACAGAAGATCAGAAATTAACTTTTATTTTAACAGAAGAACATAAAATGTTTACCGAGCATATTTTATAAATTACCGAAATGTAAGTAACCGAGCGGAAAGATAAATATCTGCTTACCCGCTCTTGACCTCAATAAAGACCTTCAAAAATATCTGAAACATAACTAGGGGGTTTAAATTGATGAAATATTAACGCATATTATCTGAATTTAAGAATTCCGTCTTTATTATTCCTCTTTATATTTTAACTAGAATTTTACTTAATGTTATACTTAGTTGCATTAAGAAATCTGCAAACAGACATTCTTTATTGTGCGGTACTGCAGTGTTACAACAAGAACGAGTAAATAGCTAGCTGTCTTAACAGAGCATCATTTACTTTATTTATTTCGAGATTTTAACAGTAAAAAAAAAAAAATTCAGAATTGACTAACTACAAGATAATTTATCGCACAATATCATTTAAAGAATGTAACTTACCATGTTGTTATTTTGCTATTATATTGCATTTTTATAGGTAATTACTAGTAGAAAGCATATTTTCTTTCTGTTCACTAGAGGTTACGTATGAATGGATCCAAAAGATCATATTCGCAAAGGTTTTACCTGATATCTACTATCTTAAATTGCAAAGGAAACAAACAATAAAAGATACAGTATTGTAAACAATAAGGTGATTTAGTACACAGAGAGTGATCTTGAACAGGAAGTACAGTAACTTCTAAAGTCTATCACGCATAAGTTAGTAGAAACATGCTGGTTATTGATGATAAAAAAGTTACTTGAAATGTTTACCTTGCGCTGTTGATTTTTTTCCTGAGTTGAGCCTTCCCGGGAGGTTTGCCACATGCCATGTCTCTGTGAGGATCAGTCAGTGTTGAACTATTATCGAGCTTTTGGTTAGAGAAAGGGGAACATGTAGTTCACAGGAAAGATCAGCTCACTGTTTTGAGAGCTAAGAACATTTTTATCCATATTGATTTTTAACCACAAATACAGTAATTATTTGCAGTTTTAATGGTCTAACGAGCATTGTAGCATTGTACGTTATTTTCTAAGTATAGGAAACATAACATGAGAAAAACATTTTATGTTAGTTACATTATAAAAGTGAGCGTACCGTTAGTTACTGATATCGTTGGACTTTACATGTCTTCTGACACGAAATTTTGTTCGTTGTAAATCAAAGACAGTTCAGAAATGTTGCATCAGTGAATATTAAAGCATCGAAATATCGGAAATTTTTTTTAAAAATAAGTGGCTAAAAATGATGATAAATCTGTGCCAGCAGTGAAGTATTACGCTATATCAATTAAAATCTATGGGCAGATCATAATTTTTAAATCTTAATAAAATAGTTATGGCTGATTACAGGAAATAATTTTTAAAAAGTCTTTTTCCGAAGGAAAACGTGAAAGAAATACTTAGACTAGAAATATTCATCTTTGTACTTTGATGAATTAAATAAAGAAACAAAATTTTAAAATGAGGTTACTATTTTCGGTATTTTATGCAATTTAAAAACCATGTGACGACAGTATTTTGATTTTCCTAGACAGTATTAGAGAATGACTTCATCTAGCTAAGGAATTAGGAGAACAAAACGAAGTTGCTACGATTCCTTTTTCACCCAACAGCTTTCTCTCTTTCTCTATATCTGTTCAGCTTTTCGTTCCCGAATGAGAGACCACCACTCATCTCGTTCTTAATGAAAACCTTCAAAACTGTATCAGAGACGAACCGCTCATTAGCTCGCTTCGCGACATCAAAGACTTTAGAATCAGAAATGGCGAGATATCCATCTAAATAGACACAAATAGGTTTTCAGATCTATAAAGAGTGATCGTATTACCCTACATTATACCCTCCATACTTTTGCCGACGGTAATTTAAGACAATTGACCGTTGCTTTTTTGGAGTGGGTAAGAAGGTAATGGATGATCTTGAAGGTTATGCGACGAGCTGATGTGGGAATAAAGCGATTTATTTAAGGACTGTTTATCATGCACGTGCCATAAATTATTTTAATAAATTTTTGAAAATTTTATTTGCCTGAGTTTAGTTTAATGTTGCGTTTATCTTGTTTTTAAGAGGTTATAATACTTTAAAATGTTATATTTGCGATGGTAAGTCATTCTAAGAATATTTTTGAAAATTCTTTATTTTAAGAAATGAAACAAGAATAGGCAAGAAAAAGATACCTAATAAGCTAAATAAATAATTCGAAATATACGTATGTAAGCTCACTGTTAATTTTAGACAACCGATTTCGGCCAAAGAAACAGAAAAAATAATAATGTAATTACGTTTTTATTTATATTACAGTTAAAAAAAAAACAAACTAAAAGTAATATGCGTATTTAATGGAAAAAAGCTGAAGGGGCGCAAAAGTTGAATATCAATTCAAAATGGACTTCAGATATATGATACTCAAAAATTTCTGAATTTCAAGGTTGAAATCAGGACAAGATTTGAATTAAGTTTAAAAGGTGCATCGTTAAAAAGAATGAATCTTTATGTCAGATGTGTATGACTCGAATCTCTCATGGACGCTACAAATTGTTCTGCATAAGTCGGCCCTACAGAAAAGATATCACATGCAAATGAATACTGTCTATAAAAAACATGCTTCACTAAGACCGCAAGACATGTCAAATGCTGCGGTACCCATGTCAAAGACTGTAGGTGCTGAGCATAGTTCGCACTGCCAAACCCACATTTTATTTGCGTTTGGGTTATTTAAATAAAATAATATTCTGATGGGAACTTTTTCTAGCAAAAAAATATGCACATATTTTATAAGTTTTCTGAAGCGTTTCATTTTTAAAGTGTGTTTATACCGCAGAATGAATATTGAATTAAATTGGCTGTTGTTGTAAAAACAATTATTATTTTTTAAAAATGAATCATTTAAATTTATAATTTGCATAATTAAGAAAGTCTTTGATTAGTTTTGTAAAGCAAACAAACAGAAAAGTTTTTTTTTTTGAAACAATTTTAAATGTTTTGTTTCTTGCCGTATGTTATAGATTTTTCTGAAAAATTTTGACAAAAAATCCAATTTTAACAAAAAATTCATGTTTTGACTTAAATGTAGTCTATTCTTAAAAAAACATTATTCAGCAGAAGTTTAGTTCTCCTACATTATCATTTAAGTAAGGAACAAAACACTTTTTAGGTAACAAGAAATACAGGCAGAAGAATATGAAGTTAGAAAAAATATTAAAATTGAAAAATTTCTGTTCACAAAATTTTGCAAAAGATTAATTTACACAATTCAATTAAAAGTTCTGAAGTGATTAAAATTCGACGTATGTACAAATAATTTGCATTATATAAGTAGAATTTTTTATTGAACGAAGAAGGCGAATTCTTACACCAGCAGCATTAGATTTTTTGTTTAGAATAAATAGAATACTTAAAAGTGTTGTGCTACAGAATTCAATGAAATACCTGTAATGAGTTAGTACTTTCTGTCACAGGTAGAATGATGTGTTTTATGTGTGTGTGTTTTCAGCATTTCAAGTTACTAAAAACACATACAAATTTAACCCTTGTTGGATGTTTGAATACTAAGCATCAGAATTGGGTAATATTTAAAACAGAAATGTAGATTAAATCCGCAAATTGCAGCAATCAGTGTAAATTTAAATTTTGCACGAGTATTGCATTGTAAAATGAATATTCATTTAAATAACTATTTAGATCTGATTATTTTGTACTTAAAGTCCAGCATCTATATCAACGTTTATTGTTGTAAAATTGTTTGTTTATTTTATATAAAGTTTATCTCGACCAAACATTTACTCAGTTAGAGGAGTTGACTGATTCAGACCGAAAATATTACATTACTATTTTACACATGTAAATGATGCAGCGCAATTTTGTAAAGCTATTACACATTACACCAAGGGAAAATCTGGTTCAATCTATTTTTTCGAACTCTAAGCTTCATAATAATTTTGCATGAAAAAAATACAAATTATGTGAGTTTTATTCATTAATTTATTACGCAATGCAATGCACTGTAAAACTGAAATTCTGACATAGAGACCAAGTAAAACAAATGCATGCATTGTATTATACATTTTGCAGCATTTGCATATAATCTGTGAGTTTATTAGCAATATAACATTTGCTTCAACACAACTATTTCAGGTTTTGATATGAAAAATTTCATGATAAACGATATTTTTCGTATCTTATTAGAAATATTACTTTTACGCTTTTGGAGCGAAAAGATAGAACAGATTAAACACCAAGGGGGGGAACACTGATAAATCTTTTCAACAAGCATAAAATGCAAAAAAAAGCTACATATAAACAAAAGAAATTATATATCTTTAATGTTCTTCTTGGATGTTGAATGTCACTTTGTCTCACTGTTCGCTACCTGAAATTATGGATACTATGAAGTCAGCAGCTTCTACCCTATAAAGAAACTCACGCTTTTGGTTACGAGGAATGACCATTATTTATCCTTGTATTGTACACCCTTAGTGCTTGTTCTGAACTCATTTTATGTAGTCTTAGAAATTTTACTTTTTTTACTGCAACTTAGCAGAACTGTTTCCAAGGTCTCTGATGTATAGAGATCAAGGTGTAGCCTATGAACTAGAAACAGGTATGCTTTCTTTAACGGCATCAGTTTACTTGATTTGACGCCTTGAAGCAGATTATTCCATAATTTATTGTAGGTGTTACCTGAAGCAAGAAACCATCATGGAAAGTATGATTGCGCTCCTTTCAAGAAAGAATCGCTTATGAGTTATTTAAAAATCTGATTCACAATGAAGATTAACAAATTGCATTTAGTTTATTTCATTTATTTGAACATTTTTAACAAGATTTGGTTTTCAGTATAACTTTCCGTATCATTTCCACATTTACAAATAAAAACAAATAAACCTAACCAGAACCTGGCTTAAAATTTATTCATGTCTTTTACACTGGTCTCAAAATGTTTTATTTCTCATTATTGTACGCTATGTTACTCATTTAGATTTAACCTTTTAAGAAGTAAGATTTTTTAAAATTCGCATGGCCTATGAAAGTGATTTTTTTCGCAGAAAAGAGTTTCTGAAAAAATTTCAAAATTTAATTTGAAACATCTTACTTTCTAATAACATATTGGCTTCCTACGCTTGTTTAAACTCTGGAAACGTATATTTAAGAGATAACACTGTCAGATTCAATAGCCACTCCCTGTAAATGTACGGATGTACTCTTCCAATGGTTAAATAAAAATGATACATCTGAAGGTATAACCGACAAGACTCTGCACTGCTTAGGAGAAAATACTCCTGCCATCCATAAACTTTTTCAAATGACGTTTCGAAACTGCAGTGAATGATAATTGAAACATTAATATGGATAAATGTTCATAAGGCTTTTAACAAATGTATACTAAAATAAAAGTACACGATGCACTTAGCTATCATTAAGTAAATTGTTTTACGTACACAACAAAATTGCTTAAGTATATTAAGTTGAAGTTATTTACTCTTTCAACATCTTTTCGTTCGCATTTTCCGAACACATATTTGTACTAACGAAAGTGGTAATATCCAGGGTGTCAAATTTAAATTGTATAAGTATTGAATTTTCCAGTCATTCACGTATAAACAGAACAATTTTTAATGCAGAAATGCGGTTAATTTACTTGTTATGTTTATTTTTATTTGGAAAACCCCTTTAAAAGGTTAGAATTTTGGTCATAACCCCAGCCAAATTAAATTGCGTGTCCCGCCGTGAAATGCAAAAGTTTGAAAACTATGACCTTTCTCGTTCCTGGTTAATATTTGTTTTCCTTAAAGCGGAGATGATTGCAAATAAAATAGATTATATCCTAGCAACATCAGTTTGCCATTAAAATTCTGCCCACACGGATAGGTTGTCTTGACACAAGAGTCCCCAAGCTATCAACGTTTCTTAATGTCTACACCAAGGAGAATTAAGTATTTACTTTTAATATTTATTAATTAATAAAATTTACACTCTTTATTTGATTTATTGCTCACATTTGTAATACAATTTTATCATGCAATAAAACAAAATTTCTAGAAAAAAGATACATATTATACAGTATTACTAATTTTTTTCAAAGCTTCTATAGATCAGTTGCTTGTTTGTTTTCATTAAATTATCTTAAAAATTAAATATCTGATTTTTATTAAAATTTTTTATATAACGTAAGTTACATTTTAATCTCCATTACCATTATCTGCATGAGTATTTCAGCAAGGAAATACAATAAAAATGATACAAAAAATGAGCAATTTATATTTTAGTATACATAGAATTTGATTCTAACAGATTAAAGAACATTATAGCGTCTCTAATATCAAACAAAACTTTGATCTTTGACAGTAAATGTTAGTAAATATAATCCAATTTCTGATTTTCTTGGTAAATTCCAATTAAAAATTACTTGCAACCAACAGTAATTTTAAATAAATGCCTGTAAGTTTCACGTTAGTCTGAAACTTTATTATCTTTAAAAAGTAAAAAAAAAAAAATAATCAGTGTAAATTTACACAAAAATGTTTTATGGATATCTTGTAGTTCGATTTAAAATTGTTTTATCTTAAACTTTTGTTTGTTTAACATGATGTTCTTCAAAAACTCATTATGCAATGAAAATACAACTTATTTCTAAACTAGAATTGCATTTTATAATACTTTACTGATTTAAAAAGAATTTAAACAAATATAAACTTTCAATAATCTGAAATGCGTATAGGCAACAGAATAGCTTCTTGTATGATTCTGACATCACTACTATTTTCTTTCTTTATTAAAACTACTGAATAATATCCGAAGTACCAATATAAGAATAGCTGATTATTAACTTTTACACGTATTTAATAATTTTTCACTGAAGCAAAATCATAAATAAAAAAATATCATGTTAGAAATATGATACTATGTAAGAATAATGATTTATTTATTTACAGCATAATAACATAACTGAGCTGTGTCGACATTTTTTTTTACATTCTAGACAGCTTTTCACGCCTTGCTAATGTGTTATGAAACAGTAAAAAAAAGGGCAAAACAGAATTTTTCTGAACGCAGTCGCGTTATATTTACTATAAGTTATTTTAATAGAATTGTATTAGATTTTTCTAACCGTCATTAAGTATAAAAGGAGTGCGTGGTTATCATTTAAACAGCAAGGTAAGGATGTAAATAGGAGGCGTCTACGCATACACGCGTGGAAACGATCAGCGAGAGTTGTGCTAATTCGCAGAGAGGCGAGTTATCATTTTACTTTACCTGAAAATCATGTAAACGTATCAGAGACAACAAACACAAAAATAAAATCAAATTGATTCACCCTTTCTTCTCAAAAGTATTTGTGTATGCTCATCAAAAATGACCTAGCACTTTAGGAAAAGTTAAAAAAACAAACTAATATAATATGGCACCTCTGAGTTTGAAGTACTTTTAGAAACTGTTGCAGTTTGTAATAAAGCACATTATTTTTCAAAAGTTTTAGAAGAGTAAGAAACGTATTAGTAAATATAGGTTAACCCCCTTCTTATCTGGGTACGTACAAATAAAACTTCAATGATTTTTTCAGTATATTATATAGGAAAATTTGTTAAAATATTAAAAATTTTCTAAAAATGTACTAAGCAATATTTAAAAAAAAGTGCAAACGCTAAGTAAACAAACATAAATATGTTGTTTGCTATCAAAAGTCTTCTATGTGTCAGTAAATACCTACTAAACTAATTTTCTTCAGTGGATGCTAGGAAATTACGTGTAAAAATTGACTTTAATTATCCTTACCGAGCCTGTAAATGTAAGGTATTATCTAGTGGGAATCATTACTGACAGATATTCATGTCAGCTATGATGGACTGGTCTGATTACAACGATCATATAAAATTTTCATTGACTGGGAACTAGCGAGTCGCAACTAAGCTACTTTATTTCTGGTTCATTTTTTTATCAGAGCGGCAGATTTGGAAATAAATGATAATTTATAAACTCAAATTAAAGTAAGCTCTTTTACAATAACGATATTTTGGTAATAGTTAAGTGAAAATTGTTTGAATTCATCAAATCGTACTATTATATATGCTTTTGCGCGGAAACAAAATGCTTAAAATATGAAAACTATTTCGACAGGGTGCGCTTTAAGTTCTGTCAAAAAGTTCGACAGCAAATTTTGTAGATAATTGATTTGTAAAAAAAAACTCTAATTGTTTACTTTAGAATATATCGTTGAAATACCCATATCATTGTTTATGTTCAAATCATATGAGATTGAACAAAAGCATCCAACTGTAATGATGTTGTTTCATTTTTGGGAAGACAAAGAGCGAAATAGTTTCTTTGCTCAAAACCTACGAGAGAAAATTAATCGTCTATACCATTTACTGATTCGTCGAAACCATTTCTGTCAAATACAAATCAAAATCGGGCCGACCGATTATTATCTCAACAAAGAAATTTCTAAAAAGTCATAACCAGTCGTATTTCTCTAAAAAAGGGAGGCAGCGATTTATGCGGAACTAACCAAGATGTTCAATGTCAACAAATTGACAGTCTCAAAAGAGGTTAAAAAATAGCTCAAACTTTATTCTTACAAATTCTGAAAATATCTCTATTTGACAGCGCAACAGAAACAAAAGTAGCTGCATCGTTTTTGTTTACTCAAGTACGTAAGTAGCTGTTATCCGCGCATCCTGTTTTTAAATGAGCAACGTTTCACGATCGAACAGTTGTTAAATGTCAAAATTAATCGTACTTTTGTTCCTCGGATGTTTTTTTCATCCATCAAGACAAAAATATCTGTCAAATGCAAAAAGACGCCTCTTCTGTGATAGTTTGGCCTGGCATCAACGATAACGGTAAACTCTGCTGGTTTTTGTTTCTCAAGCAAAAATCAATTCCAACATCTATTAAAATGATATTCTTGAAACTCACCCAAAGACCGAACCAAGGACATTTCAACAAGATATAGTGCCACTCTACAAAACCCAAAATACCCAAACATGGTTGCCATAGAATTCGTCACCCGATCTGAATTTACTAGATTTCGAATTAAAGATCTGCATATTTAAGAAATAAAATTATCGGTTCTTATAAAACAATACTTAATATTTTTCAAAAATATAAATTAAATTTTTTGTTATAGTTATTATTATTTTATGCATATAGCATATTTACTCGTTCTATATTTAATGTATGACAAAAGTAATGGAATATTTTTTACACGACATTGATAAATGTTTCCAAAAATAATGCGTAGCAATGGAGGATATTACGTTTTTGATGTTTGATAATTATCGGCCCATGTTAAACCTTACTAGCTGTGTCGTATATCAATGTTTGCAAGGGACAACCGTGGTGAGAAACCCTATAGCCGCACCGCTGTTGTCTGCTAAGAAGTGTTGCCAATCCTGTACTACAATGGCCTAGCACTTTCGCCCTTCCACAGGAAAATTTTTAATAGGGCTCTTCATTTTTAAATTTGGAAGTAGACTAGAGGTGTCTGGAGAAAAATCCACACGTCCTGCTGGTGAAGTAGAGTGAGAACTCGAAATTGGGCCATCGACCGTACAACACCACCTCGCAGTCTGATCCTGTCATGTAAAGAAAACTTTACTTATCTAAATGAGAAAATGGTACTAGTATAATACTAAATTTTGATATAATAATTAGGAGAGTAAATGAAGTTTGACAGCTAATCTTTACAAAAAATTTTTTAAAAATTAAATTTGGTGCTTTGGCTGTTCTTTAGTGCAATCATTAATTAAATTTGTAACTGGGGATACATTTTGTAATATTGAATTTGTATAATAATATTCTAAGACCATGAACTAGTTTTGTTTTCTCGCCATCTAAAGTAAAGCAATCGTTAAGGTCGAGCGTTTAGATGCGAATTAATTTGCAGCGGAGAAGTGTAGAAAAAATCCCAAACAATTGTAACACTAAGGCTACTTTGTTTATCGCAGTGAGTAGTAAAAATCTAAGTTTGTAAACAGTCTCAAAATTTTCGGGATTTTAAACCATTGTTAACACGATGGCAGCAGTGTGCCAAGCGTAATAACTCTCTAACTTGTACGACCTGTGCAGTTTTCACTCGTGATGATTAGATATCGATCACTCCAGTTTAGACCTGTTGTTTTATCCCAACTCGGTAGTAAAGATAACAGATGATCACAGATTCCCTAAAGCTGCAACTAATTTAGCGAAGCAATGGTCAAAAAACATTTTTTTCTGTAAGCCGCTCAATGCTTAGTTTGTTACAACTTACAAACTTTAATTGAACGTTGACAGGACTGAGGCAAAAGAAAATTAAATTAAGCAACTGTATTTTGCTCGGACACGTTGACGATAACATGCATGTAACATTAGCTTCATTGACCACGATCAGTTTGCACAGCCTCAAGATGAAAAGCTTGGGTTGGTAGTCTCGTATTTGATAACACAGCAAAGTCCATCTGTACATGATGTTTACTTACAAGGATGGATTTTTCACGGTAGTTATCGTCACAATAGAGATGCATCCTTTACCTCTTGCCTTTAATCTGACTAATTTTCTTTAGTCGGCAAAACCAAAAACGTTTCTAGCAGACACCACCAAAGCTAAAACAGAAACATTTTCATGTTTTCGAGTGCTTGAAAGAAATTAGTTTACAAAATCAATAGTTTTATGCATTTATCATTAGTTAAAACAACAACAACAAAAAGGATAGGTTTGCCTTTTGAATTAATAATAACAATGAAAGTTATAAATGTCAATTAAATATTCTCCAACGTATCTATTTCTTTTGTCGTAATCTAATAGAAAAAATATCTCTTAGTTAAAAGTTATTTTCGCCATCCCAAAGCATTTTGTGTGATTACAATAGAAAGTACACAAATTAAGAAATAAACTTCTAGTTTAGTCTGAAATGCCAGATTTGACTGCTACCAAAAATAACTCTAAAAGGATATGCAATTCTTTAAGCGTAGAAAATACTAATTACGTCGTGTTCATGTATTTTCAACATGGAGACGACTATCACCAGGTTTTTACAGTGTTCGAAAGCTACACAACTGAAGCTTTATTCCTTAGAGCAGAGCTTTAAAAATGATATATATATATTTAACCAATTTAAAAACATAATCTACTTTTAATTGTGTAAAATTTGAATAACCGATCTCAAAATTTGATCTCAACCTATCAGATTCGAAGCTGCGAATCTTTGCATATAAAAGGCAAATTTTGTTATCATTAAAAACAACATTTATTAATAAAAGCTTTCCGGAAATATAATAACTCGTAAAAATACACTTTGCCACTTCCAGCAACTGTTTATACGAGCGTCAGTAATGAGTGAGTTCTTCGCGATATTCCAAAAGAGCAGCCAGTCGTCGTCTCACTGGGGCCTGTCGATTTTTCTGGGCAAGGTCCGAGACACTAACGCTCACTGCTGGTAGACGGACGGTGGTCCCAAACCCCTGAAGAGTGTGGACACGGTCTCGACGGTAAACCCGGACGACGCCTAAACTCATTCTACGTACGTTTCACCAGCCGCACATCCTGAGGAAGTACTGTCCGTGACTCGGCAACTACACGCTGATCTCGAGAGAACTAGAAAGAGATTCTCGCATGGGTGAGTGAGCAAGTGCGATGCCGTGTGGTGTTTAGGCTGGGATTATCTGGACAAACGACACGATCTGATTTTGAAGAATGTTGTCATTTGTACGAAGTAATAGATCGCGAAAAGCCGTGCAGAGAACTGTGACCGTTCAAATCCTAACTCCCACCTGTACGCAGCAACCTCCCTGACTGTTCATCCCTGCGTCGCCACACGTATATTCTTATGTTTGAATGCAAAAGATGAAATTGGCTCCTGTGAAGGGAACATTCTTCCACGTTTGTGGAGACAATTGCATATGCTGAAGCTATCTTCTGAAGCTTGAAGGTATGGTGCATTTGGGAAAATTGATCCATCATATGGATAAATTGTAGATAACTATCTTAGTAAGCGGTTATGCAAGTTATCCAGTGTACTCAATTGTGTCTACTTTGAGTTACTGACGCTCTAACTTTCGCAGGCAAGAATATATTTCATAGGTTTGTTGTACAGATATAGCGCTCATGCGGAGCAGTTGTCACTCTAGGTTATCCGGCACGTGCGCAGTGTTGGGTAAATTCTATCTCGATATGCCTCCCTACAACCGAACAACGGTTGTTTGGTCATATTTTCGCTTTCAACTTTTCTTGTTCAGTAATGTTTTTGAAAATTCCTATAAAATAAGTTTTT
This sequence comes from Nautilus pompilius, assembly GCA_018389105.1. Taxonomy (NCBI): domain Eukaryota; kingdom Metazoa; phylum Mollusca; class Cephalopoda; order Nautilida; family Nautilidae; genus Nautilus; species Nautilus pompilius. Next base: position 337,971 of record JACATO010000113.1, read on the forward strand.
TTTCATCTTAAAATAACTTAGTCTGGCCATTTTAACTAAAAAATACTCGGCGAATGCACTTGGCTTGAATGAGAAAAGTAATCTTCATCATCTTCTCAAGTAAAGTTTGATAAAAGTTTAAATTGTTTTCTTGAATTACTCTAGCAACACGTAACAATTTTGTGCAAAATTATAAAATCAATGTTGGTGAATTGTATTCACGGCTTAATTGATTGTTTCTTCAGGAAAGCCGTAGGCCACGGTTCTCGTCATGTTGCGTGTAAATTTCATCGGTTAGTTTGAACAGGTCACACTTGTCAACGTTTTAAATTGGGGTACAGTATATGTCAAAGTTACAGCTCATTCAGCGAAGTCTCCATCAGTCTAACCACCTTTTTTCAAATTGATACTGTATTCTTAACAATCGCTTTGTTTGTTTCATTAACTCACTGGCCTTAACAAGTAAATATTTTTTCATCATTAAATGATGTATTGGTGGCGAGAAAGTATAGGTAAGAACAATTTTTTTTTCTGCGCAAATGAAATTCTAATTCCATTTTGGCGAAGTTGGAAATATTTTTCTGAATTTGAGTTTAATTTTGGCTTAAATTATTAAATCTTTATGACCCAAATAAAGAATAATACTGCTTCTTCCGTTGTGTTTTTTTTAAAAAAACTTAAATTGAATTTAATATCTCATTTAAAATTACATAAGGTATTTGCTATGTTATCACATTCTATTACCTGAAATAAAAATCATGCTTTGCCGTGTTTACTAAAGCATTCAAATTTGTAAATCCATCTTCTCAAAACATTAAATTAAAGCAACCAAAAAAATTTATTCCGATAAAGAAACTGATTTTTAAAATTTTGCTCTCCACTTTATTCAATCATTTTAATTATTGCTTTTATTAACTATTACCAAATAACAGTGTTAACTACGTCTCTATTAGTTCGTGATTCCTCTCGGGTGAATGTTGTCAAAAATCCTTATAAAAGTGAGCATGCACCTTAAGCTAATGATGGAATCGCCGTAGATCCTCAATGGTACTGAAGGTGGGAAGTTTTAGGTGATTTGTTAAAAAATACAATTTGCTTGCCCTTGCTAAAGTGCGATAATAATTGCACCATTCCTAAGATAATACATAGAATGTAATTAAGTTTTAAATATTTTAACGATTTGGAGAGAATAAATGTTTAAAGCTGTGCTTGTAAATTAGCCAATGAATAGCGAGATACAAGAATCTCAATTTATCTAAATATATGAAATTAACTCTTCATGTTCTGAAGGATTTTCTGTTATTAAAAGAAATCATTGGAACAATCACTGAAGCCATGAGAATGTATGACACCAACAGCATTAAAAAAAAGAATTCTAAAAAAACCCTCGGGTATATTTGACAAATACAATTGATAGCCAGCAGTTAAAATCGTTATATTTCTTAAATTATGACTTTCCAAATTTGTAATCTCACATGATTAGCGTTTGTTTCTAATGTAAACACTATTAGATAAATATAATTATAATAAAATTATTAATTATGTATAAGACAGACACACACACACACACACACACACACACACACACACACACACACACACACACAAAGGCTTCTGCGTATATTCGATGCCAAATTTTTTTAAGTTTAACCTTTGTAATTAGTGAATAGAAAATTCCGATTCATTCAAATTCTTATATTTAGGGAACTGCATTTTTATGTTTTATATTCTTATCTTATTTTTATATAGGATTAAATAAGTACATGTACATAGTCATATATAAGCAAATAGTGTTGAATCAAAACTTGTAATTGCATAAAGGTCTGACATTAGCAGGGAAAGAGATCTGACTACGACAGGGGAAATCATTGTTTCTATGTGGTTTTGTTTTAGTTATTTATGGTTCAAGAAAAGCCGGTAAAACTTGCGTGTCGCAGCAATAACTTACAATTCTGAAAGATATGTATTAACTGAGTAAGCGTTTAGAAACTGAAATAAGATACCAGAGATAAAACGCACGTGTTCTTCGTCTTCTCTTTAAATTCGCCCAAAGGTCTTATTTCGTTACATAGCAGTAAATCAGTGCTATATTTTCTCTAGAAATAGCTGGATGATTAGAGATAGTGGTGAAATGAAAATCGTACAGTTTTACTAAAAAAATATTTAAAAGTGTATCGCGTAAATAATAAAGAAAAGAAAAATTTTCAGTTTATTTTATACATTAGACCTTAAACGGGAAAGAGTTAATTGCTAACAACACTGAGCAACTTTGAACTGTTCGAATAATTGCTGACGATGCGCAAAGAAATAAAACAACAAAAGTCTTAATGCTTTGTTTCAAAATGGTTTTAATTCTCATCTTAGCACCCTTTTGTCATGTTAAAAATTTGTGTCGACGGCTCTGGCACAAGAACAAGAAGATTTTGTTTCCCTCTACTCTCGATGTGTTTATCAACGGTTGAAAACAACATCAGCGAAGGGCGCGTTATTATCTGAAATAAACCAAACACAGTTTGTTTCTGTTATTTAAAAAAGTTAAATCTGTAGTCATTCGATATGTTTATCGTTCAAGAATGCCTTTTAAACAAAACAAGTTACATAAATTATTAAAGAAAATAACTGCTTTTTTGAAAAATGTATAAACTCTTTTTAAAATGTTGTTTCTTTATAAAATATAGTGGTCAAAGTGTTGTTTCGTTTTGTTTTCGAGCAAAATTTTAACGTTAATTTGCATTGCAAAGCAAAAAAATTTAAGGGCGAGAGTTCGAATCCAGGTGGGGACAGGTTCGGGTCTGGTGCGTTCTTCACTAGCCGGCCGCGTAGGTTTTCTCTAAGTACCCCGGTTTCCATTCATATCTGGACATTAACGAAATCTGATGGGGTTTACCGGGTATTTGCGGAGTGCAGGTAGCAATTGTGAAAGTTTTCTTGGTTTCTGTTTGATACCAATTTACTGTACCAAAAAGTGTCGTTTACTACACAAGTAATTTTTTTATACCATCCATCTTCGGTTATGGGAGCGGCCATTAAATGACATGCATTTATATAAAAACCTCATGGCTTTTGTTTTACATCTTCCCTTTTAAAAAAACGTTTGTAATAAAAGTTAAACAATTCAGAAATCTTTTTGAAAAGAAGACAAATCTTGTTTATCATACTTTCCTTTTAATAATAGCTTAATTTTTTTTTTCAGTTTACGGTTAATTTTATCTAGCACGACACCATGAGATCTATATAATATATCTAAACAATAAATATTACAAAAAAACATCATTCTTACATATAACATTTTCTAATAAATTCACTGACGGCGTAAATATAAAAACCTTCAAGAAGTATTCCGAATGCAGCTACCGCTTCACTTATTCTGTTCCAGTTGAAAGAAAATTGGAGAGCGTGTATCTGACTAAATCTATTGTTTTCTTCTGAAAATATCACGTCTTTCGAAAATATCACGGAGCAGCTTTTGCTTGAATGTTGATTTTTATTTTACTTTATATAAGTGCTGCGAAGTAATTATTCCCATAGACAATTTAGAATCACTTATAGCCAGCCCATTTATGGTTGACTGACGAAACTAGTAGGGTGATTATACTAACCATTTTCCTCCATCGTTTTTCCTATTTCGAGAGCTGCCTGAAAATACCAATTTATATTCCGTGCATCATTCCATAAAGTATGGAACATTTGCATGATTGCCGGGGGTTTTTTCTGACGAATTTCGGCGAAATTACTGTCAGAAACAAACAAAAGTTAGGAACGAATTCTTAAAAATGACCATTTAAAATCGTTACCTTTAAATCTGGCTATTCGTTTGAGATTTTCACAGAATTACGCCAACATAAAAGAAAGTAAATTTAAAAGTTATTTAATATTTTTCGTGTAACAACTACTGCTGTTGCCTTCATTTAAGAATTAAAGTATTTTTAAATATACTTATTTTATTTATATAAAGTCTATTTATTCTTCCGCAAGATACAATAAAAAAGGATCACCGCTAGCTTAAATACGTAGTCCGACTAATTATTTACTTTTTCTTTATTACCAAAAAGAGTTTTAAATATAAAATGTATTTATGACGCATTAAGGTAATTGTTTATTTACCACGTAAAATTAAAATGTACGATTATAAATAACGTTGAAAAGAAAAATAATTTCAACTTTGTTATCTACAACCATAAATTAGGTTGCTTCCAATTTTTTTTGTTTATTCAAGAAGAATAACGGCATATATAATTTTCAGTGTGCAAAGCATCAGGGATACTTTCTTTGGTTGTATCGTGGCGAAAGAATAAACAATGTGTCGTATACATTTTCTTGGTTCGATAGGGAATGGCAATATTGAATGTTGAAGTTGAAAACACAAGTTTAAATCTGTATTTAGTAGTTCAGAAAGTAACATATTATTTTACGTAACAATTTTTAAAGAAAAGTTTATTGCTTTTAAAATTTATGGCAAAAGTTTAAAAAGTTTAACTAGAAATAGTCAAACTATTGTATCATAAACGAAGAAACAGTCTGCTATCAGAAGTTTATAATCAGATTGTGGAATTATATAACTGATAATTATTTAAAAGAAAGAGAGAATTAATTAGTATTTATAAAATACTTGAACTGTTTTAGTTATAATCGGTAAGTCAATAATTAATTATTTAATTTTAAAATGTTCTAAGTTATGAAATTTACATACTTCACGTTTCTATAGTTGGTATACGTTGAGCGACCATAATTCATACGCAAAATGCATCTGAAGCATTATTGGGTTCTACACGTCTTAACAAAGATGAAATTAGACAGAAGCCATTAAATGAAAAAAACGTCTGCAAAATATGTTTTGAATTAGCTAATTAGTAAGTTTTAGTAAACGTCAGACCTTTTTGCTGATTGCTACTTTTGCACTGTCACTCACAACTGAAAGTTTTTTTCAATATAATTATGCCATCTAAAAGCCAGCTGTGTTGGATATTGACAAGTCCATTTAGCAGCTATACTGACGCTCGCCTAAAGTGTTTTGTTTTAAGTTTAACTTTCTAATATTATTTATATAAGATTTGACAGATTTAAAAAAAAACGTATTTATACTGTTATAATGTACGTACGCATAATAATTTAACCCACGTGTGTATCTTTGCACAAACTCTGATTAAAGATATCTAAAGTCTATTTTTAGATGAATCTTACTAAAATTTACACGTAAAATTATTTTTTGCCCCGTGTATGATTGGATTTTCTGATAAAACTAAACATTGAGAATAAACACAATAAATTTTACAGAACATATATAGATTTATGGAATGGTAATCTTCATTCAATCATCGTTAAAAACACGCAAGTCAGTTTTAATCCTGATTTTCTTGATTTATCCAGAGTAACGATAATAAAAGAGTTATTTTGGGATATTTTTCATCACGTTGTCAGAAATAAAACAAGCCAATAAAATATTTCCAGAATCACCCTTTGTCATTATCATCAGGTTGAGTATGAAGCTTTCTTGATGTGAAGTTATTTTTGTTTTTTTGATTTGCAGCAGTTGATATTATGACGGTTTGATCTCTTTTTTCTAAACAACGACCTATGTTGGCTCTGGTCCGCAATTTTTTTCTGTAACGATGTTATCTTGCAGATTTATCTCTAATCTATTGCGCCATCGGAGTATAATACCTGACAAAATTTATAATTATGATTATCAGACAGTATTTAGAGCTGGACACAATTTACATGCCGCGATTAGAGGTTTCTTTTCAAATGTTCGTTGGAAAGAAGTCACCAGTTCAGTCTTCCAGAAAATACGTAAGTTCATATCTTAATTGCATTCGGCCTACAGCAAAAAAGGTACGAGCCGCGATCACAATTTTTTAAAAAAATTTCCATGAGATAATAATGCCATCTGTTAGTAGAGAAAAATAATTCAATGTCTTGTAACAAAAAAAAGCCAAATTGAGACAATTAAGAATAAAAACTGATATAAAAAACGTTTAAATAGACAAAACGTTCTGAAAAAAGCTATAAAAGACAAATAACACTGGTCAACAAGTGTTTTTCATCAAGCATATGTCAAAGTGTACTTACTGTAGTTTTAAATGCTGATTTCACATATACAATTAGCTTTTTGACATCGCGTACAATTTTCAAGATGAGAAAATTTTTTTGGTTTTAGCTCATGCATTATATAGAAATTCCAATTAATGACGTGTATGCATGTATTTCATTTACATCATGGAAACATACCTTTAAAATAAACTACATTATTCATCGCTGCATAGTTCAGATGCAATATTTCATCATCTTAAATTAACCAATCAAGTTTTGTCTGATGAAATAGGTATTTCAACATCTCAAATTGTCCAGTCATAATTGGTCTGATGAAATATTTTATCATCTCAAATTCAATATAATTATAACCGTTTGTGTCTATTTCCTTACTTGTTTTACAGTGTTAACAATGTCAAGACAGTGTAGAAATCCTCCTGATGTGTTTTGTTATGTCTGTGGACAATTTATTGTGAAAGCTCAAAAACGTACAATAACACCAGAGGTCAAGAAGATTTATAAGCTATACTTTGACTGTCCTCTTGGAGATCAGGACATGTTATGGCTACCACATTTTATCTTCTCAGCTTGCTCAAATGGCTCACGTGACTAGTTCAATAAGAGGGAGAAGTCCATGCCTTTTGCCATTCCAATGATATGGCGGGAGCCGAAAGACCATTTTAATGACTGTTATTTTTGCAAAGTAAATGTCACAGGATTTTCTATGAAGAATAAACACAAAATTGTGTATCCCAATTTGGATTCTGTAATGAGACCTGTGCCTCACAATGGAAGTCTGCCAATTCCAGTTCCACCAGATGATGGTATTGAAACATCAGATGATGATGCTGACTGTCACGATAGTGCTGCTGAGGAAGATTACGTGGCTGATGACGATAGCTTTGAACCTCAGAAATTTTCCCAAGCTGAACTGAATGACCTTGTCAGAGACCTATCTCTCTCAAAAGATAAAGCAGAACTGTTGGCATCAAGATTGAAAGAGAAGTATCTGCTAGAGCACGGTGTTCGTATAACTTATTTTTGGCAGAGAAATGTGGTTCTACAAACGTGTTTTTCTGTTGAAGGCCCTCTTTGCTTTTGCAGTAACATCGATGGACTTTTCGAATGTTTAGCACAAAATCATGATCCTGCAGAGTGGCGTTTGTTTACTGACTCTCCAAAACGAAGTTTAAAAGCTGTACTTCTCCATAATGGTAATTTGAAGCCCTCCATTCCTATTGCACACTCCGTTCATCTTCATGAATCATATGAGAATATGGAACTTTTACTTCATGCTATTGCCTATGAAAGATACTCATGGAAAATATGTGGAGATTTAAAAGTCATTGGAATGTTAATGGGAATGCAGTCAGGTTTCACAAAATACTGTTGTTTCTTGTGTCTATGGGATAGTCGGGCAACTGACAGACATTATTCGGAATCAAACTGGCAGACAAGAACATCATACCAGCCAGGACTGTCTAGCATCAAGAATACACCTCTTGTAGATCCATGTAATGTCTTATTTCCTCCTTTGCACATAAAGCTTGGACTGATGAAACAGTTTGTAAAGACACTAGGGAAGAGAAATGCCAGAGGGTTTGAGTATATTGTAGAAAAGTTTCCCAAAATCATACAGGCGAAGTTGAAAGAGGGTATCTTTGCCGGACCCCAAATTAGAGAAGTACTCAAAGATGTCAACTTCAAGACAACATTGGATGAACTGAAACTGCCTGCCTGGAATGCTTTCAATTGGATCTGTGAGAATTTCTTGGGCAACAAGAAGGCAATGGACTACAAGGATGGCATCAAGAATCTTTTGAAATGTTACTCAGCAATGGGTTATCGCATGTCACTGAAAGTTCACTTCTTCGACTCCCATTTGGATTTCTTCGCAGATTACCTTGGAGCAGTGTCTGATGAACATGGTGAAAGATTTCACCAGGACATAGTGCTATGGAGAAACGGTACCAAGGCTTCTGGAATGACAGTACGGCTGACAACTGCTGGAGGTGCGGCTGAACTGCTGGACACTTTACCGTGATCAACCAGATCAGGACACCGCAGGAAATCCAATCACGATGTTTCTAACTCTGTTTTTCTAACTTTGTCTGTTTTGTCTGACCCATTTTTTGTGTATTCACTCTTTGTAGAATGATAGTGATGATTTTAAACTCAATAAACTCATTTACTTTCTAAAAATAATATGTCCTTATTTATTACGTTAATGATTTCATATGCACAAATATGTAAATATTTGCATGTAGCTACTGAAAAACTGATACGTGCTGCATACAAATGGAGTGAAATTTTGAAATCAGCATGAAAAATTAGTCTAAAAAAGTTCGTTTGCATTCATAATGAGTATAATACATTTCATTTTGTTGACCAGTGTAATCCTTTTAAAATAACTTTTACCGTATTAAAGAACGGAAAGTTAACAGGCAACCTCTTGTAATAAAGGAAGTTCTGACAGATAATTTTTAAGACATTTTATATCAAGCAAAGTGAGCGTGAAATCAAAATTTTTTCATCTTGTCATCACAAGCTATAAGCAGAAAAACGTCCGAGATTTCTGGAATAAACTTCAGAAAAACAAAAGGTTATAAGGATGTGAATTTTGTTTCAAATATACCAACAAGGAGATGACATTTCTTATCTTTTAGATAAACTGCTAACACACTGTTGAAATGTTTTGACAACCTAAGCATGGTCTAGAAAAACGATACTATCACGGAGACTAGTGCTCCTCTGGAACTTGTTCAGTCAATGTTTTAGCTAAAGCTGAAGATAGAGAGATATGGCGCCACGAAAAAATTACCTAATTTTCCAGAGTTACAATGATGAACATTAAGATAGTACAAATTGTATCTTATTTCATGATTATGCAACAGCTATCAGAAACAATTCAGTATGAGGAAAGGTGAAAAGCTCTTAAGTAACTGTGGGCTCACCGAGAGAAAAGCAAATGAATGGGCGGGCTAGCATCACTAAACAGGCTGGATAATGGTATCAGATAGCAACACCAGGAATATGGAGGATCACTTTTATATCACAAGCTTCCAGATCTAGAGAAACAATCTAAAAGCAAAATAACAATTACTTTTAAAGTGTGCAGTCTGGTTAAAAAATGACGAAATTCTAGTCACTCATAATTTAGATAAATAATCAGACACAACAGTCCAGATCAGTCAATTTTACCCACTCAGTAATTTTTGAGTTTATGCGTTTTTTAACATGAAACCAGGCAAAAGTATTTGAGTTTTATGAATTCATATTGACAAATATTTAAAATAAAAGGCTATAAATAAATTCTCAAATTATACGAAAACAAAATATGTTAAAACTACAAGTCTTCAATAACCTTCTTTTATAATACCCAATTTCATTCTACTTGACAATGTTTCAAATGAAGTCTTGTAGGATAAAATAGTTTAATGATTTTTGCAAGATTTTCTCTATTATATGGATGATTTTTTTCATTTGATTTTCCGATCACTGCCCATGTATTCTCAAATGGAATTAAATCAAGCATTAATTCTCAACCAAATCTTCAAATAATGAGTTTTATTGTTCTTAATGCAAGAGAAGAAATTCTTTTCTATATAACATGACTCATTATCATGTAAAAAAAACACAAAAAAACAGAGTTTTTAAAGCATATTCTAAAATTATTTGTTTAAAAGATTCAATATCAATTTGGATTCAATGATGTTCCTGTTAATAGAAGATACTAAACTTTTTTAAATTTTAACATAAAAATATACTCAGATGTGAAAAATTTCTGGTTTCTTCAGAATGAATAAAATATTTTTTTAATTTAAGTCTTTCACCTGAGTTTCTTCTGTCCCTCAAAGCGGCACGATTACCAAAAACGATTATGTGAATTTTCATCTACAACTATCACCTTGGTTTAATTTTCGTCTAGCCATTTTTTTTATTTCTTATGAAACTGAAGTCCTTTTTTTTTCCTTCTTTATAGAATGAAATCCCGATATTTTAGCTGCGATGCGTAATTTAGAGCCCCTTGTTAGAAACCTTTTCCTGACATTACTTATTCGAATTTTTAGCTAATGTAGCACTTATTTTGAAGCCTTATGAAAATCAAATTTTTATTAGTGACAGTATTTTTGTTGATCCATCGCTCTTGTTAGCAGAAAAGTTTTCATACCATTTGATTAATTCTGCCAGCGGTTCTTACTGGAAGATTTCGTCTTTTAACAATTTACAAACGTGACAGGCTCATTTCCATATATATATATATCAATCTGTTGTCTATCCCGATCAACTCCATACTTTTCACACATTATTTTTCAATTCATGATTAACATAATTTTGCTGAAAAATTATTTCGATATTTGGTGAAGATGCTAATGAGATAGCTATTTCTATACATGAAAATGTTACGAAGAAATTATTTTCAAACTGCCATTTCCCATGTTTTTGATGGCTCTTTTACAAAAAATGTTATCATATTAAGAGGAAGCAATTTCATTGTTGGGAAATTGTATCGCATTTAAATGGAAAGTATTATGTATAACATGAAAACAAAAACATTAAAAACTAATGAGTTTGGAAAATTGGCAGGCTAAGGAAGTAGGGACATGGTATAAGAAAATATTTTAAGTTATTAAGTAAGAGAAACAAAGATCGACGCACCTCAAAATTTTAGTACAGCTGAATGTGACCACAGTTTTCCGCACAAAAGTAAAACGTACGATGTCTTAGATCTAAATAAGTATAATACAATACTATGAAGAAAGCAACACTTCACAAGGCTGTGATAAAAGAAAGGGATTCATTGAGCAAATTTACACGAAATACTGGGGCTATTAGAAAATAGTATTCAAAGTTTGGCCTTTTTAAGTCTAGATGTACAGTATCTGTTTGCTTTTTTGTTGATAAGTTGGAGAATAATAAACTGATCAGTATGCTACTGATATGAAGGAATATGGACGGAGCATAAAGATATTGGAATGTTTGATAGCAAATTAAGTTGGAAAGTTACACAAAATTTTTGAAACAAGAAGCAAGAATTATTACTACAGCAATTTACAACGACTTGCAAAATCTTCTGGCATCGGACTTATAGATGAGGGGTTTATTCTTCAGCGGGCGCTAACCATTAATCTAAATTAAGCAAATAATATATAGAAAGTAATAAAAAAGCGGAGTTTTCCCTAAACATGGTTTTACCAACACATTCTTTAGGTTTTCCATTTGTTGAACTTCTTTCGGATAAATTTAATAGAAAAAAAGATGTGTTGCAAAAAAATTCGAGAATTATGGTAATACCTGAATACATTTCGAACTCACTATTGCCCTATTTAATTTTCTAAATTTGCAAGACATTTATAAAGGCTAAAATTTGCTACTTTGATTAAAATAATGTTTGTATATAAATGTTATTTTTGTATTGGTTTTATTTATTATTTAATACATTTTTTCAGTTAATAGTTTTATATGTAATATGTATCAATTGCATTTTTTTCTAACATTTTGGCGATTAGTGTGCATATAAACACAGTGACACGCCTAAAACCACATTCGTTGACTCTCCCTAATCAATTTATTAGTTGAGATAGTTACAAGTATATCGGTGATTTTGATGCTCGAAAGTGAATATATAATCGTGTTTCATCGGCTTAAATCCAAATATTAAAATTTTTATACCTACACAAGCACTGGCGGCCAAATATGTGATGCATCAATTAAATAATATCACAGTATTTCGATGACAGAAATCCTGTGCAATAAATTTTCGAAAATAAATCCTTTTATATATGTATTTACTTCCTTACTGAAATATCTATGGGAATCTAATCTAAAACTTATTGTTTTTTTCTTACGCCTTCTCGAACTTCCTTTGGTCTCAAGACAAAAGTTCTAGTATTTTCTTAAGATGAGCTTTTAGAACATTGAGCGCATTTCAATTCATTGAGCTCGTAAGTGACAGCCAAGATTTCCGGTATCTGATAAACTGTATTGCCTTCCTTTGCAGACTGCATTTACGTAATTATTAGGAAGCAGATTAATAATAATAATAATAATAATAATAATAATAATAATAATAATAATAATAATAATAATAATAAAATAATAATTAATAATAATAATATAATAATAATAATAATAATAATAATAATAATAATATAATAATAATAATAATAATAATAATAATAATAATAATAATAATAATATAATAATAATGATGATGATGATGTTGTTATAAGAATATCAATCAAATTAATCCATTATCGTATGCCGTTAAATTCCTTTGGATATTTATATTAGTTTTCTAAAAGACTTACGCCTGTATAATTTCACACCCAACAGCAATTCATTAGGATATTTTTCCGGTTTAAAGTAGAATGTGTAGTAATTTACAAACAGGTTCGAAACCTTTAACTATCATGAAAACTTTATCATCTCTCTTCAAACGGTAATAGTTCAATCTTAGGCGAACCTGATAACTTCAGCTTATAAAAACTGACATTAGAATGCAATAAATATATAGATAATTGTAAGTTGACAAACTAAAGAGATTTCTACGATATTTATATTTATAAGGATTATTATTATTTTTTACAATAAGATAATTAATTCTATGATAGTGCTGCCTAGTAAATAAAAAAGTCAAATACTTGTTTCACATCGGCGATCATAGCCAACGAAATATCCCCTTGCATAAATATTTAACAATGAATTTATTTTACACAGGCAAAAGCCATCCATACTATTATAAACAATTCGTGTATTTTGTCCTCGAATAAACATCGTCGGTGGCGAAGACAGCGACAACAAGGTGCGAGCGTGGACCAGAAGTGACTGTTAGAAAATCAGTGGTCCTAGGAACAATTATATTTCGAAACGTTTTGTCGTAAATATTTTTCTTCATCAGAATCTTCTCTTTTATGCCAGATAAATTGTTGCCAAGTCCAAAATTATGACTGCTTTATATATACATAAAAGAAAATTTATTTGTATCTACAGAAAACTGTTATATGCTAAGGGAATTAAGGGAACTATGTTTGAGGCGGTGTCACTTAAAGATTACGCAGTAGCAACGATAAATTCTATCAACCTACACTTTGAGTCAGTTGCAAATCAGCAAAGCATTTGCTGTTTACTTACCGTAGTTGCTAGGCGACAGATTTCTTAGTCACTGGTTGAAAGTATGCATTATCTCTCCTCTTCCTTGTATGTTATCAGCGCCCTCATTTCTTTGTTTTCTGTATCCGCGTAAATGCAACTCCCTTAAAATTTGAATTTGATTTGTATTTCATAAATATCAAAGGTGACGGAGAATCCAAATATTCTATTATCTCTTTTATTATAAGTATTACCGGCTTATCAACAAGATATTAGACATTTGGAGACTGATTACATTATGCTTTATTATTTTTTTTTTAATTAGCTTATTCGAACTCTAGATCCACCGTTTTGGACGCCATTTTGTGACAGGAAATTATCCTTCTGCTTGGTTTCACTAAAATGAAACCATTTGGCAATAATAACTTAACAAATACTATAAAAACCGGTATGGATCGTATTTCCAAAGTAGCTAGGTTTTTGATTTCCTAGTCAAGCAGTGCATGTGTGCAAATTAATACAGATTTCGGTTTTCCCAGCAAAAATAGCAAACGCTTTTAAATATAGTTTTGCATTAATACTAACCTTTCATGCAAACTCCCACAAAATAAACAAATAAATAAAACTCAGGATAATTTCACATTCAGTATGATAAAGTAGCTTTAATTTTGTTCTTCCTAGAGCAAAATAATTAATCAGTTATGCTCCTAGAGACGTAGCTTACTGTAAATTGTATACGCGAAACGTTTAAGAGAAAGCAATCATAAGTTATGGGAAATTTTGACAAATTATATCGCAAAACCCGTATTAAGGCTATTATTCAAGAACAAATTTGACCCCCAAAACGTTTTATAAGGTATCATTAAAAAGAAAAATAAAATAAAACTACCTTATCTTCATTACATGAGACGATCATTTTATCATCTAAAAATATTTAGTACTAACAGTTTAAAACTAAATCTCCAATACCACGAGTGTTGATTAAGTATATTGGTAGAAGATAATCTTTTGTACATCATCTGAGATCCATTTGCACCCACTACACTTCAGATCTGTATTAGTCAGCAAAGTGTGAGCTATTGTTAGGGGTTGGAACACATACAACCTTCCTCATTAATATAACTCTCTGTAACGACAGATCTCCCATCTCACGTATTTTGCATTACAGATGTGTTGACTAAATATACATTCAGTTTAGCAAAAATACTAACTAGTGCTTGTAGGCTGGTAATATAAATAAGGTACAAATGAAATGGTGGTATACGGAGTATTAAAAACCTAAATGACCGTTACTTTATTGAAGATTAAGTATAATAAAAATAAGAACTAGTAGTTTAAGAAACAAAGTGAAACACAACAACTAAAACAATTGGTAAAGAGACTTTGCATTTATTAAATAAATAAATAAATTAAAATAAAGCTTTCAAACTGTACTAATTTAAAAAGGGATTTAATTATTTTATTTAAATTTTTGGGATTTTGCTAAAATGCTAAATACTACTATGCTTAATCAGCAGTAGTCAATTATCTACAACATCTTTTTGTGCTCGGTACGCAGTTATTGGCCCAAATTTACGAGCCCTCCAGACGGAAGCAACACATAGTGCTGCCGTTCAGATGGATTTGTCGCTTGAGTAAATCTTCTAGCACATTTTCGTAAACAACGTAGTTTGGAAGGACTTGGCGAAGACAAATACGCGGAATTTACACGACGCTAAATAGGACCGAGACTAAATGCTGCATAAGTAGTTTGGTAAAGATTCTTTTTTTTTAAAAAATGTTAGTCATTAAAGATGCTGCAAAAATGAATGTTCGCCCGGTGTACATTTGGCATCAAGAAGCTGTTAGCATCGTTCGATTTCAGCGCTGCTTGTTTACACTAGTGGGACTTTACAGTATGGTGACTGTCTTCCAGTAAAAATAAGGAATGTGAAGACTTGTAAAATAATATATAATAACGTATTTAATCTGAATTTAATGAGCCAATCATTGTTCATATTTTGTTGAAACTTTGAACTTCTAGTATGTAGTCCTCGTTTTTGCACTAAACAATAAAAGTAAAATGTAGTTTTTGTGCGCAATAGAGAATGTTAAAAGAAGCACGATGATGAACATAAGGCAAGACTGGAATAATAAATGTCAGTATAATTTCCAATATTTTCCGGTCATGATAAAAGCTATTTAAAATACGGAAGGTGGTACCTTTTTTTCAAAAAGTATTCTCTGTTAAACAGAAATCGCATTTTCACCCAGTATTACATAAAATAAAAGTTGTCTGGATTACAGCGGATAACAGTCAGCGTGAAGCAGCATAATTTAGATGGATACATTTCATTACTAAGGGTTAATTACGACACTTATTTCTGACATTCAATGAATAATTTTCTGTATTCGTTGGACCTCATTCTTTGCATGCTAATATTTACTGACTTTTTGAAAGACATAAATATGAATATAAATTAGTCACTTTTATGAATGTGTTAAACTCTACAATAATTAATTTAAAACTAAACTTTTGATTATTTCGAGTAACAATAAAAAATTAAGCAAACCGAACATACAGAAAATAAAGGTAATATAAATTAGCTAAGTACGATTGCTTTTGCCACGCAACACTTTTACAATTCTGCAGAATGTCATTAGACGGATGACGTGGCTGAAATATTTATATCAGACATCTATGATACCTAGGATTCAGAAAATTGACCGTACTCTGTATACAAATATCAGCGAACTCAAATGTTCTTTCACTAATCATCAATTATTCTGCAATGATACACTTCTCTGAAATGACTACATTTGTGCACAGAGCAAGAATAATTATATGCAGCTTCAGGCGTGACGTCTTCGCTTTTCTGTAATTATCCATCTAAGCAACAGGAAGCTATATTTTCTTTAGATAGTGCAAGAAATATTTTCTGTTAAACATAATTTACTATAAACGCGGACACGATTATATATATAGAGTTGAAAAAAAAAAGATGTATAGCCACGTATGTTACCATATAAAGACATCATATCTCCGCGTTAAGACAGATTTCATTCAGAAGCTCACATACGGCTGTACCGTGAAACGCAACAGCGTACAGCTGACGTCATGTGTTTTTGATGTATAGCAGGACATCTGTGGTAAAACACTTTACTTGGAGTTAAATGGAACAATGCCGTACTCCCTAAATCTCTCACCATTAGATTTTTTCCCATTAGATGTGTTTAAGGACGAGATGTATACTACAAAACCAGCTACCTACCATTCACGGACTGCAACAGAGAAGTGCTGATACTCTAACAGCTATTTTGCCGCTGTCTGTCACTCTTCTGTCCGACGTTTCAGTGCCCAGGTGGAGAAAAACGTGTATGCGCTATTCTTGGACACTCTGTGTATATATCACACTTAAAGGTTTGAAAAGTCCTAATATAATGAGAATATCTTGGCTTTTTAATTACTATGTTAAATATATGGCTGTAAGAATTTTCTGGCTGTACCTTACAAAACCGTTTTTTTAATGTGAATATGACTGATCTTAAAGAAGTATTGGATGAAATAAAATAAACACGTGCCTAGAACCTTTACAAGGTAAACTGTTAAATAGATTATTTATGCTTATTATAATAAATGATTAAATAAAACAAGGATGATTCGATTTTTTGGATGATATTTTTACACAAAAAAGTCGTGTTTTATACCATTTCATATTTTTAGGTCGTGACACAGACTCATTTCCTGATTTTTTTCCAGGTTACTAATGTTAACGTATTAACAATTCAATAAACAAGGAAGAGAAATTTAAATGCTTTTATTGTTTTTATCTGTATTTCGTTTACGCTCGCTTTTCTCTTTTACACTTTTACTTTTACTTTTTACATTTATTGTAACTGATGCCAATACAAGTGTTAACTTAGAATATTAAACAAGGGAAAATCATAAAAATAACTAAAAGCTATGTATCTCAAACAAGAAATGGCATGAGAAAAAACAAGCAACGAAACCTTAAGACCAAAAGGCAAGTTAGGAAAAATTAGAACCGTTTTTAAAATAATTTTAAAATGCAATTATGCTACCCTATTCTTTTAAATTATCTTAATGTATATAATTCTGATTCTAACTATTTTTGTCAGTTTACGCCATATTACTTTCTCTTTAGCGTTGTTTTCCTTAGCTCAGCTTGACTGAGTTCACACTTTCTTTCAGTTACTTTGAAGTGAGTTAATGGCATTTCAGAATGGAAATCAACGTTTACTTTTAAGTTGAATTAATGTTGCCTGAACAAGCCGTGACAGCTAAATGTTGTCTGTGGCATCAAAGCTTTGTATCTTCACATCCAATTCATTTATAACAAGAAAATGTCCCTTCGGTAAAATGTAAAGAACATCAATAAATAACAGCAGCATCTGATTTTTTGTTAAGTGAATTAGTGTTAAATTAAGAAAAAAATTTTTTTACAGTATTTAGGATAAAATTAATCTATTAAAAATATACGAGCTACGCAAAAATGTCTAGCGTACATACTCAAGATAAGTCAGTGAATAATAATTTTTAACATTTATTTATTTACTTTTAAAATTTCTTTTACTTTAGAATTTTTGCCAATCATTTTCACTTTGTCTTTTAAAAATAATAAAAAAATTATATAAACGATACTTTTTGCCTAGTCATCCACTATACAAAAACTTTAAAGCTTAAATAGAATTTTATTTCCAGTTTAAAATAATATGTGTTAAATAGATTACCAAGGTAAACGTTAATGAAATTCAACCATAATTTAAACAATGTAAACCTACTAGGTTTGTGAAATTTTCTTTAATTTAATATACTGTATTGAATTTGATGTAGCATTTACTCCTGCCAGTTATTTAAAGCTATCTTTTTATTCTTTTCAAAATGTGTGAGAAATTTTATAATTATTTGCTTGTACAAACAAATTACTTTTATTAAAGTCTGCTGCAACCTTTTCGCTTTATTTTTAATCCAAACGTGTGTATATCACGCATAGGTATTTGTTATTTTAATGTATTTATACTTTGTATAAGAAACATATAGGGCTTAATATTACTACGGTATCACTAATACGGACTATTTCGTCTCGTTAAATGTACCATATGAATAAACTTAAATAAATTTTTTATTAATTCCGAAGTTTTTAGTTTATCTAGTTAGGAGAATTTATCGTTACTTTCGGATTATCAAAGTTTTAAGACCTGGGGCTTCATAAAAATTAAAGGAAAAGGAAGAACTTCCACAAGCTATTCGTAAGCAGAAGAATTGTGCAAAAACAATAGTTCTTGGAGCTTTTCATGTGTTTACACAATATTAAAAAATCTGATCACTTCAAGGGATTTTGACCTCTAATTTTGTTTTTTACTTCCTCAAGGCGCGGAGACTGAACTCTTCAGGGACGTGTGATCCCGGCAGAGATTATTCTCTGTGATGGAGTCGGGTCTAGTTCTGCATGCATTGACTCTTCGAGCACTTCACTAAGATGAAAGAGAGAGCCAGAAGAAATCCCACGGCTCCGAGTTGGTAGAAAAGTTCGAAGTAAATCTGACCAAAGGCTAGATAAAGACCGATCACAGACCGAACCTGGCTACCATCTTGACAAGTGTCGTGCGCAGCTACTGCTAACTGCCTCCATCTAGTTTTCGATTTCTTATTGCATACTATTAGTTCCATGTCCACATTCGACTTTCTCCTCATTCTTTTTCTTTTCAATTAAAATTTTGTTGCACATTACATTTTTTTTGCTTTTTATTTATTGTCAAAGTTTATTTCAGCATGGACAAATAAAATCAGCATTTCACTAAGATTCCCTTAATTATTACTTTAAAAATAAACAAAAACAATAATGCACTGGCATTTTGACAATATAGAGATTTCTTTATTTTCAGGCTTATTTTTAAAGTAGTACCCTTGCCAGCCGAGTTGCTGGAAGCCTATAAAAGGTTCCATAGAGATGTATTTTCCTGGTTAATGAATCAAAAGTCGGAAAAGTCTTGTTTTAAATTGTTAATTTCTAATTCCCAGTTCCCAAGAAAATTGAATTTTTGTGTAGATGCTGTAAAACGCTTAACTTCATATTATATTGATGATCCATGATAAGATTCATATAACAGATATTGATTAAGTTAGTTTTGCTGTACACCAGCAAATGTATTCGCCTTTTTCCACTAAAATGTCATTCTAAACCAATCCCACCTTAATGATGAATAACTCTAATAAAGCAGACAACATTCTGTTTGTAAGGCTTGAAACGAATGAACTGTTGTACATTTGTTCTCTAGAAGTAAAAAAAAAATTATGGCGTTCGCCTTAAAAAGATGGTGGATAATACAACAATAACATAAAAACAACACCAAATCGAAAAAAAAAAAAAAAAAAAAAAAAAAAAAAAATAATAATAATAATAATAATAATAATAATAATAATAATAATAATAATAATAATAATAATAATAATAATAATAATAATAATAATAATAATAATAATAATAATAATAAAATAATAATAATAATAATAATAATAATAATAATAATAATAATAATAATATGTTATTTACTTTCAGTATTTAAAACAATGTTTTGACCATTATTACTATTATAATGCATTTCCTATTGAAATGGTTTCGGTAAATAATTTCAATCGCATTTTACCTTAAATGAAAAATATTTTCAGGTAACCATTTACATAATTTTTACTGATTTATAAATAAATAAGTGATTCTAATAAATACATTTATTTATTTACTTATCTGATTACAGGCAAACTGAGTTCTTCATTAGCTTTGATTAATCAGAAAAAATCATACACATAAAAACAATTAAAGAGTAAAAATTGTTTCTGTTTTACTTTTAGTGAAAATATTTTGAAAGTGAAATATTTCACTTGAGTAACTAAGCATTGTACCGTCATGTATTTCTTTTAGAAAAAAAGAGAAAGCAAAGAAATAATCCTACCAAGAACAAAATATTTATTACATATTTTCTATGCTCTTTAATAAACCTTAATAAGTTTGACTATTTAAAGTATATTCTAAATACCAATGATTTTTTCAATTATAATTTCATACAAAATTTTTAATCGTGAAATAAACATCAGAGCAATAAATAGTATTTGATCAGCTAAAAATATAAATTATAAATCTAAACATATATATATATATCCAATTGAGCATCTGTGAGATCGTGAGCCGAGAGCAATTCGTCTATATCCTGCCAGTATGATTGAATTAAAAGCAGCTCTTACAAAGATATAAACCTGAATCAGATGGTGAAGTAAAATCTCGTTGATTCATTGCCATCCAGCAATGCGCGATATTGCATATATTGCATATATTTGTTTTATTCTACTTAGTGACGCTTATTGCAGTTAAACATGCAACTTAAATTATTATTTCTAAAGAAAATAAGGGAGACCGGTGCTAGATGTAACACCTTTCAAACAATTCTATTTTATTCTGGAACTATGTATAGGGAGATTATGGTTCATCAAATATTATGAATTACAAGAACAAGGAACCAGCAAAATATAGTTTTTTATGATGATATATGCAATACATACAACTTCAGCAAAAATTAAAAGCATTTCCTGTCAAACTTATAATTTACCCCAGGTCGGGGATCACTTATAACATAATCTGGGTAAGTAGTAACACCAAAAATTTTATACAAAAGCAATGATTTTCATTGTACACCAAACTAGATAGAAAACCTTTAAGTACGTAAAACTCCGACATTTTTGTCGGTTAAAACTGGCTTCTCGTGACAAATTGGTGGCTTAAGGTACTCTGACTTATGAAGATGGATGACACTTCATGAAACTACTCAAAAAATCTGATCAGGCACATTCGTTAATTATATCATGAATCTAAAGGTTTGATACTATTTGTTTTACTTAGTTCAAAATCAAAAAAAACGAAGTCTTTAGGGGATAATCTAAAGAAAATAGTTGACACATTTTTTGCATAAATGTTTAATTTTCTTGTTTATTACTGAACTCCTGTCTATTTCTAGAATAAAAAAGAAAGGTGAAGTTTTCGTTTGGTAATGCTCCTGTCATTAACCAAACTTGCTGCTTTACATATTTCTTAAAGTAACATGAAAATTACCATAATCACTTGCGACGAATCTATCATTAAGGTTGTTTGTGCTACCCCATATACAGTTTGCATCATAATATAAGGCGTTTTCCCTCATTCTGTTTTTCTTATGTAGGTACGAAGCATTAGTATTTCTCTCGTTTCAGCGAAACTGACAGGCTGGTTACTCCCGGGAGGAGATTACACTGTGTCGAAGGTAGATAGCTAGGAACCGAAAGATAGCACGGAGACGTTAACATAGCGTGATTGGAGGAAAGGAGGAAAACTTTATTGGATAGCTCGATAAGGGGAGTAAACATTGTCTAGATTTTACAAACATAATGTAGCTGAATTATTAAAAATCAAATATGGCGGACAGAAGAGCATTAGAATAAAATGTGGAATACTAAAGACATTGTGTTTTTACGGAAAGTAATCTTATTTTTAACTGTTCATTCTCTAGATACTGGAATTTTTTTAACAACCAAATTCAACAAATGGAAAGAAAAGACATCTTTATTGTTTCACTTGACTATAAAATCTCTATTAGTATTTTATTCTAATCATGAATACAAATACTGTATGCACTAATTTACTGACTAGAACACTTATTACCTTTTTTCCACAACCAGCCCCATATGAATAACCCGCAAAATTTACGGATCCTGCGACAGTACAATATCCGCATGGCCTGAAACGAAGGCTTAATCTCGACAAAGCAAAGAGCTGAAAACACCAGAAGCCAAAACATTTGAGGTACGCAGGTGAAAATTAAAACGAAATGTCTCAACTGGTAAATAACTTTTACATTAAAAAAAGTTAATCCACTCCTATTGTGAGGAGGGTTATCGATGTATTTTTTTCTAATTAATTCTCACGAGAAACTTGTCGGGTAAGGATTTTCCGCAAAACACAAACTGCTAAAACCTTACAGTTATTTACGAGATATTGCCTATTTTACAGCCTGCCACATTTACCTTCAACACCGGTCTCCTTAAATATAGTGTAGACCAGTGATATGAACAAATAAATTTGTTAATTATAATATATATTAAACTTCATTTGTCTCTTGAAAACTACGGATGCAAACGTATTAATTTACAAATGTATAAATTTAAATTTATAACATGCAATATTTTAACATACACAAATAGAATATCTTCGATTCTAACAGATTTGAACAATAATATATTTTTTAATGTACTCTCATTTGTTTAGCTACGAAGAATTTTATACACTACGTTAGTGAATTTTAAAGATAGAAATTAACAATAAAAGAACAATAAAATCGATGTTGAACTCTTCTGATTAACTACATTCCAAATGCAAACATTAATGGACAAACTAAACTTATATACAAGACTCAAAAGAAAAAACTTGAAAGCATAGTATCTTTCATTTTCAGTGTACTTGGTGAGAGAGAAAAATAAATACGGTATTTTGTCGCTTAAAATGTCAATAAATAAAATGGATAATAATGCATTTATCTGTCACGTGAATTTCCGGTTCTTCAAAGCATTCAAAACTTTAAATAATTAATCAAACTGCTAAAATCATTTTTGGAAATATAAAACTTATTGCTTGTAACGAGTCAATTACATACAGACATGAAGAAAAGTAAGTACGTAACATTTTTAAAATTCGTTTAACGTTATGATTTGAAAGTATTTATAAAGAAATTGCATGTATCGGATGTATAAATGTATTTTTAAGACCACCAACGAATAGGATATTAATTAATTTAAAAATCAGATATAAATTCTGAAGTTACAGGCTGTAAATGGTCGACACGAACGTTTGGCCATGATTTAAAAAAAATAAAAGATTAGTTTAGCAATTACTCTAGAAAGCCGGAAGATGCCTTACTCTCAGGTGTCGCTTTGATTGTGGTTTTCCCCATTACTTCATAAATGACATAATCATATTATTGACTGCAGAATGACATTTTGCAAAAGGTAATTGCGAATCGTTTTCTGAGTTTTCAGAAATTACTTGTAATATTCTTTTTTTTTACCAACACTAATCGATATCGCGCGCTTTCCCTAAAAACAAACAACTTATTAATTTCAATTTTTCATTCAGATTAAATATTAATAGGAGTTTAATAAGAAAAAATTCCATTTACTAAAGCAATGTTCTTTTAAACTTTACTCTGACGTCATTCAAACTGATGCTCTAATTATTTTGCAAAATGAAACAAACAAAAGAATTTAAACCCTGACGACAGAACAATAACGTTAATAAAACTGACTGAAAATGCGTCAAATGTATTTTTCATTTTATAACGGAAAGCAGGTAAGCAATTGCATTGAAACAATAATTCTACCAATATCCACTCACTTCACTATTATTCCACAACACCAAAATGTTCTTAAAATTTAAACTGCGAACTGCGACTTTTGTTCTATAACCTAAAATTATTTTTATAATTTGAGAGCCTATAATTTTTCGTAGAGCTTATTTATGCGGCGCATCACAATTCGAAACTTGTATAGTGGTGAAAAGGAATAAGGAGAAATCTTCAAATACCGTATGAAAATCTTAAGATACATTGAAGCAGGTAGTAATCGAAAAACTGCCTGTTTAAACATCCATAGATTGTCTTTGACAAAAGAAGAATCCATATGCTAAAATATTTCGAATAACCTATGCAAATATTTATCAGAATTTGGTAGAATATTATTATAATGTTATTCTTTTGAAAAATAGAAATAAATAAAGCAATGAAGTAGAATTTTTTTGTAAGCACTTAGTTGACCTACATTTTGAAGCACAAAAATCCTCTACCTTGCTTGGCATTGAATAAACAATATTTTTGTATCAAGGTTGTGTCCAGGCAAATCTATGTAATTGATGGTAGACTTTGGCTCATTCCTATTGCATCGGCGATATCAACAGGAAAATCTTGACGTTGAGTCAGAAGTGTGTTCTTGTCGTTCTATATCTTTCGTGTAGCTTTCCCACCATTCAACATCGCGACTGTATTGGCCACATATCTAGCTACAATAAATGTCGAGATTTTTACGACCTCGTGTAAACAGAAAAATCACGAGGTTCACTAGTTTTTGGCATACTGATAGTGTTTATTGGATATCTGCTCATTTAGACTACCAATTTATACATAATTACAGCTGAAATATATAAAATTTAGTCAGATGGATTCATTTATGTTGGAAAATAAATTACTGTTGCATCATCTGTGTATTAATTACTCATCATGCAAATACATTTCTGTCAGCCATTTTATAATAATTTAATATTTAAAAATTTGTATTTAATTATCAAAGATATAGTAAAGAATGAATGATGGACCACATTTATCCAAGAACCTTTTAAATATTTTGTTGCACTGTCTCTATATATAGTGTCCATATTTCATTTGAGGTAACCCACAACTTTACATATTTTAACATAGGAATACGGAATCTACTAAGCATTGGATTAAATGTATTCTTGTTATGAATATTAACAATGTGTTCTAAACAATGCTTTTTGAAAGCTTGACGTTCTTGTAGTTTATTTTAAAATGTTAGGCGTATAATTTTAGATATAAAAATAACGAAAATTTTACAATTATCAAATCATTCAATAAAACAAATCAACCAAATAATAATAAATAAGAATAAATATGTAATATATAATAATAGATAGGCGACCAATAAAAATATAAAGCGAAATCAAAATAAATAATCTAGCTAAAAATGTTAATATTTTGGAATATTCCAACTCAACAAAATTTTTAATAATGAAAACAGAAAATGATTTTGTTGAAATTAAGAGAATTCAATTAAAAAACAAAAACAACAGGAAATGCAGTATGAAATCTTACATTGCTATACAGGATTAATGTAGATATTGTTTCCTGGGACGAAAATACCCTGAAATTGATGTACATAAAATTCAACAATAAGAAGATGACGAATTCTCGTACATATTCTTAATAGGAAGAAAAATCAACCACCTTTGTTGATGTTTTTTGGATATGTTACCAATTGTGCGAGTGCAGAATAATCTCATTTTACACAATCTGGTTTCCTGGTGAATCTTAACAAAGAAGAAAAATCACGCATATGCAAGCAAATAAAATGTCTTTCGAAGTTTTAGTATTTAACAATAAATACATGGTTCGTGTTTTTCTTAACTTCTATAAGCTACCTTTAAAATTACTATGAATCGGGCTTGCAAATGAAAAACGCTTCCTCTAAAATCGGTTAAAATAGTTTTCAAGAATATTAAAAAACCGGTTTTCTTTACTATAAAGTTGGCTTATGCTATGACAATTGTACTAAAGCAATCTCCCAACCCGTTCTACTATTTTACGTTGATGACAACAACGCATGCTGACAATACGAGTATGCGATATGTTTGTGTATGACTGATTTCCTGCGACACATAGCTACTCAGTAGTGCGTAATTTTCGAACTTCTTGCCACTAGAGCTGTTTACTTTTGTGTTCACCATAAATCTTCAAAGTGCTTATTATAATATAAAATGTATTTTGTTTTTATCTTCCTTTCATATTTTATGGATGATAAATATTTTATCATACAAAACAAATAAAAAAAACGATTTTTGTAATAAGACAATAAATGAAATTTAATTAAATAAATTAGAAAATTTTCAATTCTTGTGAGACATAATGGAGCGATTTCCACAGGCTTGGTTTCTTGAAAAGGCTTCTTCGTTAGCTGAATGATCTCCTGAATGATGCCTGAACCACTAAAGCGTCTTCTATTAATAAGTTAAAAGTGGTTTTAGAACGTTCTATTAATGAAAAAACAGGATGAATAAACAAAATAATATTAAGGAAATGCAATAATCTTGAACTTATCAGGATTATTATGGATAATTAAGAAACCAATCATGAAATTCAGAAACTGCAACAATCGGTCAGAACTGGTTTAACGACAGCAATTTTTAAACCATGTTAAACTTCTTAAGCATAAATAAATTATTTTAAAAATATTGTCATATAAAAATTAAAACTGTCCTATGCAGCTGTAATGTACTGCAAATATCTGCCATATTAACTCCATCAGCATATGTTATTAATACGTGCATTTATTGTATATTAAATGTAACAATACAGTTTGAAAAGTAATTTTCACCATTTGGCAGTAGCGCCTCTTGTAGCACTAAGACTCATTGATTTGTAGGAATGATTTATACCAAATTATCAATTATCTTGTACGGAATATTCCACATAGTTTTATGTATTCTTTCAATTCATTGGGTAAGTTATCCTAGTCGTTTGTCTTTCAGTTATCTATCAAGTTACTACCATAGGCGTTTAATTGGCTTTCGTATCCTCGGCTTGTATGACGCATCAGAGCATCAGCAGACACTCTGGGTTTTTCCTGTTGTTAAACGTTCTGAATGTAAGACATGTGTTGCTTTATCTTTCTACAAGATATTGTGATTGTGGTAGAGGATCTCTTTATTGCATACAAAAAAGGATTACAGGTCTAAAGTTGGATATTCAAACGTAGTAATGTAGAGTTGAATTACGAATGCAAAATTTGTTTTCTTCAAGATCTGCTTTTAACACATGGATATAAATACTATTTCAGAACTGTCGCTACTCTTTTTCTTGTCCCATGTTTGTCTCTTGTTTGAGTACTACGCACACCAAATGCAAGATCATGGCTTTGATTTGCGTGCTTCTCCAGACAAAGCGACAATCCTTATTCACAAGACTCACAGAACATTTTAAGAAATCAGTGTTAGGAAATCAAATATGTATGATGATGAAGCTGTTCTACAGTACGATAACTAAGCTGCGTTGATGCAGCAACAGTTTCTGTTGTCGATCTCATAAAACTTGGCGAACAACAGCGGGTTCTTGGTTCTGTACGCACGGTGACATTGACAGGATGCCTGTGGTGTTCGAGCGAAGTAAACGATTTACCGAACAACACTTGCAAACAGAAAAAGATTTGTGTCAATACGGGATCAAACGTGACGCGCAAAATAAGTTACCTACCTCGGTATTCCATTTTATAATGATCGGTGATGATTTGATATGATCATCATGAACGATCTTAGTATTTAGGGATTTTGAAACTATTATGACAAGCATCCGTACGTATTCGCATCTCCGAGGAAAGTATATTTTTGGCTTACACATTATAATTATATTGTTATGATTTAAAAATTTCTTTTTTATATAATAAATTATTCACTAAAATTTCAGTATTTAGTAGACTCTCGATTTTATTTTTTTATTTATAATTTGTTTGTTTTTTAAATAAAATTATTAATAATGAAACAGATTTCTTTGTTAACAAAAAAATAATAAACCGTTTTTGTTGTTTGTGGGTTTGTGAGCTTTTAAATATATTAATTTAAATAAATAAATGAATAAATAAATACTTCTTATGGAGCACTTAAACATTTTAAAATTCTTTATTCTGATTTTATTTCCACAAGAAGCAACGTGAAATAGTCAGAAAATAAGAATCATGTTGATAACTTTAACTATTATCCTAACCTTTATGCAATTAGTAACTTCAGCTGGGTACTTAATAACTCTAACTATGTGCTATGATTATAGCGCTTACATAGTGAGTGACTCAGAAGGGAAGTCATTCACGCGCCACTGTCAGATTAGCTGACCGCTCTAAACCACTGGTTCCTTTCTGGTCAGTATATTTGGTCCTAATGTCGATAGAAGTTTTAACTTTAGTAAAATATTTTTTAGGTTTTTATCGATTCATGCAAGAAAAACAAAACAAGGTCATTTAAAATATTTGTTTAGTTTTCAGCAATTACTATTTTTATTATTCCAACAACCTGCAAAACGATTTTCATTGTACTGCAAAAATAAATAATTAAAGAAACTTGTTACCCTCCTTGGAAGATTGCATTCTGGCGTCAAAGTTTATGTTTATGCATAATTTAATTTAATAATTAATTTTAATGATTTAGTAAATTTTATGTGAAACTTTAGAAGATGCAAGCAAACAAAAAACTAAGAAAACGAAGCAAAAAATAAACAACAAAACAAAAAATATCGTTGAATCTCGTCATTTATGAGATCTTTTTAATGAATAGCTTCTAAAAATGTTAAGTCATATACCTGTCAGTGTTTATTATTTCAAAAAGTTGAGAAAATGTTCATGGTGCTGTCTTTAATCGATGTGTTATTTATTGGCTGAATTATTACAGTAGCAAATCAATACGCTAATTAGCTGATACTTAATGGGATGAGAGTCATTTCCAAACAGTCTGCTGGAAAATAATAATTAGTTTTATAATAAAACCGTAACTTGGGATTTGCAGCTTCTGCGTTTCATCTAATCTGCTGAATATTATTAACGCGTCTGCTTTTTACGTTTTCAATTTATTTAGCAACAACGGTAAGACAAATTAGTTATTTGATTTATGAAATATTACAGATTTGTAATATGCTAACGCATTTTTTCAGCTAAATACATTCTTTTTTGCAGTTTTTCATGTAAACTATATAAACGTTTCAGTTATATTTTTCAGTCAGCATCAGCCTGGAAGTTTTACTAATAGCACATAAAACTAGTACTCTTTACCAAGCAGACATATTAATTAAAATCTATATGAGTTTTAAAATCCTACAAATTGTTTCAGCTAAATTCAGAGACCGACCTCCATATTACAGTAATTATCATATAATTTAAAATCTTTAAGTATGCCCTTTACTTATTTTTATTGACCAAAAAAATATGGACTTTTTTCAGTGGAAGTAACAAATAATGGTGACTTGATCATTATTGGGTTCTCTTTATAGTTATTATGTCTCGCACTGCCTTTTATTAAGAAGCGAACTAAATTTTACTAATTATCGATCATAAATTAAGGATTCATAAACTTGAAATATAAAAAAGTGTTAAATTACTGTATAGAAACCAAATTTAGACAGTATCTCGTAAATATAAAGAAGATATAACAAATATTAAGAGGATTTATATGATTAGAATTGCTCTGTTATGTGACATGAAACATTTAGGTTATTCATTTGTAGTGAAAGGAAATATATGAGCTGCAACTATTCGTGATGTTATCTATTGCAAAATGCCATCTAAAATCTGTTGTAGTGATGAGTATTGAAATATTGGCAAACGTGCTTATAAAAGTCATTTTACAAAATCACTAAAGATAATTATATAAAATCGGGTTTAAATGACATTTACTGGAAATTCTATATTCAGATATACGAAGCTAGGAAGTTATAGAAGCGCTTTTATAAAATTTTGAATTAATCGTGCAGAATAAGTTGCAATTAAGGTGATACATGTAAATTTTATCATGCGACTTACAGCGAACTCTGTCATTTATTAGTATCGAGGTAAAGAGAAACAAATCTCACCAAAAATTTATGTTCTGGTCAACAAAATGCTTTGAGATGGACAGTATTGGGAATCAGTATCTAAGTACAAGAATTTTAAAAGTGTATCAATAAAATCTCAGTAGACCATATAAACATTGCGAGAAAGCGCTTGTTTCGACTTGGCAAAATATTTCAGGAAGATTACACACAATTATTATAAAAATATTTCCTCATGTTTAATCAAAGCTTCTTAATCATCTTGTACTTATGGCCATTAGTGATGAAAAAACTATTTAGCGTTTTACATTCCTTTACCAATAAAATTTCGAAATTTTCATCATATCAGTAAGAAAACGTCTATAGATCAATCTAGATAAAGCGTAGTCATTTTAGGATTTCATCTCAACTTTTTATTACATATATTATTATTCTTTCTCCTATTAAGTCTTTTCCAAATATTTTGTAAAATATCTGTATTGTTTACATATTTTGGGCTTCATGCCTAAATAAGTTTTAATTTAATAAAAGATGCATATGCATAGATTGATTGTTTTACTATTTACAGAACAATTTAGTTTTGCTAATTCTATATATTCTAACACATTAAAGACGTGTTATTAAGAAAATAACGTAGGTTAAATATTTTTTGTATGTTTTACATTTAATAAGTGCATATTATATACATAAAAAGTAATTTAAAAAGGTAACATAAACAGACAATGGCTGGCCACATATTTATTAATTTAGAATCTAATGCCAGAAGTTATACACTGGAAAAAGGTCTTTGTTATCTGTTGACGAAAGGATAGGAGAACATTGTACAATTCCTGTATATAGTCTTGTTTACTGAGACTACAGAACTGATGAAATTCTGTTTCAACGATCTCAGTTTTTTCCTGTTCCGCCTACCAGAGTATATAACTTAAATAGATTATTTCTATTATAATGGTTTTAATTTGTAGAAAACATTATGTAAAAGCTTGTATGAAAGACATAAAGATATCTTAAACCGGGTACCTTTTAGTTAATAAGATTATCTGTATTTTTAAAAAAAATTATTTAGTCCACAGCGCCAACGAGAATTAGTTATGTTACTACTAACAAAATGATGGAAACTTTCAAAGAAACACCTTACTTTTGTAAATAACATATAGTCACATTTCCTTAGTTGAATGCTTTAAAAAGCCATAAGATAATTTCTAAGGATCATTTACACAGGAATTACTACTCTTCATATGTAATACCATTTGAAAATGATCTTCTAGTTCTTTAGCTCTTTCAGTAAAGAACAAATAATCTGATCTTTGCTGAATAATTGTGTCACCATATAGATTACAAACACCGCATGAAGCACTAAGCTATTTTGTCAACGACTGCCGCCTTCTATCCGAGTTGACTTGAAAATAGTTTATGCGTACATAGATCGAGAACACTGATAATGTAGAAATGTCGGACATACTATCTTCATAGCCATTTGCAGCAGTAAAATTGAGGAATGCAACCATTTGTGCCAGCAAACATTGCCAGCTTATGCTCAAATAGTAAGATTTCTTTTAAGCTTCTCTTCAGCGATTCTCCCTCTCTCCCAGGATACTTGGTAGTAGATACGTAAACGCAGACAGTTCCTGGTGTCGTTTACGTTCTTTAGCTTATTAACTAAACGGTACAAAAGATGAAACAAAATTACTGTCTACCTCTGAAAACATCTTAGATGTGATCATAAACACGGAATTCAACTAAAAATAATCTAAACAATATATGAATATTTGCCCGGCTGGTAGTAAAAAATTCACACTAAACCAGTTATACAAGAAATTCTCCCAAAGTCCAGACCAAGCATTTGTCGCAAAGCTGCTTTTTATCTCACGCTGAATAATTAGCACGAGAGATTTTCTCGTGCGCGAGAACGTGTTTTTTTTCTTTGTATCAATATCTCGAGGTTATTTTTTTTATTAAACTCATTAAAAAGTTTTATAAACTTATTCTGAACATTGCTCTGGTAAATTGTTACCCTCCCATGTTGTATAAAACATCAGTCTTATTTCTTCATGTAAGGTGGATGGCTTTTTTTCGATTTACGTTTCGCAGACTTTTAGAGAGAGGAAATCTTTTCTTTTTTTAAAAAAAAACTGAATGCTAAAAAAAGGGGGGGTCAGGGTCGAAAGAAAATAATCTATTGCGTATTAACGTTGAAATATCCACAGTTTTAAACTTTAACACTGTTTTACATCCACTCACATTGACTTGATTTCTATGTTTAAAGTAAGAACATTAAAAATAATAACTTTATAAAACATTAATTCCTTAATTACGAAAAAAAAAGGGACAGGCGAATTAGTTTTTGTTATTACCTAAACCGTTTTATGGCAGACTCAACTATATTTCCAATCATGGTAGTGCTATACTTTATATTATTTGGTGTATGCAATTACGTAACGTAAAGATAATCGCGTTTGAACCATATTTTCATTTCTTAATACAAAACAATTGCATTTTTGCACAGTAATAATTATTTACAGTCGTTTTTCTGAAAATATCCATGGGAGCAGGTAATAAAAATTTTTTGCTCTATATAAAAGGCCAAGGAAACCCTGTAAATGCAATAAACTAAATATTGGCCTGACACATCAATAATTAAATAGCGATAATATGTTTAATTTTTAGAATTAAAATATATTTGGCCGCTTTTTCTTGAAATTTCCTCTGTGTGTGTAGGCCAACAATTAAAAACATTCAGACAAGTGATCTGTTACAAAAGAGATTAAATGCTATTTTCCGGTTGAATAACAGCCCTTAGAATAAATACTTCACTGTATTATGAAATGTAAGAATTCCTTCATGCGGACAGTATCTTTAAAATTGGTTTTTCCTTTTCTCAATTGGTTTCCGCTCGCCAGAAACCAAACATTTCGTTCGGGATCTCTTTTATACATGATAGCCTCCAAACGTTCCATCACCAATAAAGTTGTTGAATGGCTCATTGGTAGACGCCATTTGGATACTTGTTTATGTAATCTCGATGATAATCGTAATTACATTCAAGCTAATATGGAAACATGGCAAATGAATGACCGGCTGGTTATACATACCTATATGTTTCCTCCCTACCGTTAGCTCGTCATTTCTTAGCTGTGACTTTCGTCCTCTTTTGCTCTGGAAAGTTTCTGCAGACTTAATCGTCAGGTGCTTCAGTATATTAAGGAAACCTATGACAATAACCTTGGTGGTTTAAACTGGGGCGAAAATGTCGCATACAACTCATGGATGGAGAACGGTTTAGGGTGTCTAACTGAAAGTAGGAAACAGGCGAAGTAAACTAGCTTCCTGTTATGCATACCTGGTGTCAGCAGACGTTAATATTGGTAGATTGGTCACAACGGTACTCATTTGTGTGCTGCGTATAGTTTCTAACCTGGCTTCTTTTTCTCCTTTCAAGCTTCTGCTCAAACCTGCATTACGCAGGTATTAGATTATATTAGATTATTCTAGCAAGGCCTTTGTCCACTCATGCCTGCTGCTATGTGTGCAGGCGCTAAAACTACCAACCCTGATACAATGGGCTTCATTGCATTTACAAAATGTCGCTTCTCTGCAGTTTCATCTGTACATATGAAAAATTAGTTTATAATAATAATAATAATAATAATAATAAATAATAAATAATAATAATAATAATAATAATAATAATAATAATAATAATAATAATAATAATAATAATAATGTAAATTTTCTAGATTATCTTGATTATTGATTAGAGATTCCACCTTTCTACAAATTGTAAAAAAATTCACGGATGAGTATTCACGAACAGAAGATTTATCGCAAGCTGCGGTCTTCTGGCTCTGTATAGCTGACATTTAAAATGGCCAATTCCACGTAGCTTTTCTGTATTTTTTAGTGTAAATCGAGTTTCATGACGATGACCTTGTCCGCCGATACGATATGTGGTAATGTTAAATATCCCGACGTGCCAAAAAGATGAGCTAGAAGATTTAATGTTCAGCCATAAAGCGTCATCAGCAGACTGTGGCAAGGGATTCAAGCGCACCAGGGATGATGTGAGGCTGGCGGACCGGTTTTCGGTAATATACTCGCGATGGCTGATCGCTGCGGCGTCCGTTACACGGACAGTGATCACGTGGGATCGCTATTAGTGCTAAACCATCGTTTATCTGAACTCCGCGGGATTTGTGTTTATTCCCTCTGGTCAAATTAACTGTGTTCGAAAGTTCTATATCAACAACATTACACGTCTTGCAAATCTAATTTTCCTTACACGTTTTTTTTCTTCCCTCAAAGCGCGTGCTCGTTGAATTGTAGAAGGAGGCGGTCAGTTTGAATAAACAAGAAAATAAAGCAGCGAAAGGAGAGGGTTGGGCGCCTCTGATCGAGTTACCGCTTCTAAACCGTGGGGTTTTATATTCAAACACATTCCTTAAATCATTATTACGTATGAAGAAACTACTTTAACGACAAAAAATAATGCATATAAAAGGAAATAACATTTTCGTGAGATAGCGAGAGAGAGAGAGAGAGAGAGAGAGAGAGAGAGAGAGAGAGAGAATTTACAGAAGAATAGCATATTTTTGCTTTATTTAAAGATGTTCTAACTAGTGTGAATGCAAATAAAAATAACATTTAAGGAAAATTATTCTTTATTCAAAGTACGTATACTTTTCGACATTTCTGAAAATTAATCTAATAAACATCTGTATAATATAAATTTTTTTCTTTCAACACCAAACTTGTGGATATTTATATTTTCTAGAACGAATAAAGTTTTATTCCACCTATTATAATTAATAAATTTTGTTAATAATTTAAGTTCAGAAACAATATACAATACACCTGTAAGAGATATTTCAGATTTAAAATTAATAAAAGTTTACTATTATTATTATTATCTTAAAAGTTATAGCAAGTACTACTTTGAAGGTTCCTATATCCTGCCTTATTAAGTGGCACTGAAGGGCACAAGTTTCTATTCAACTAACATGTGCTATTCAAAATACTTTGATGTTGTTTCTGGATTTTCCGTGCCAAATATTTGCCCACTATATTTTCAATTCTTGTCTTGTAATAAATATTTCCTGATGTTACATTCCATTATCTCATAATCATTTTTTTGTGTTCAAAGATGGATCTACATTTCTTATATTTTAGTTTTGAGGTATTCTATAGGTTGGTCTGTCTTTTTTTTACAGAATTATTAAGATTATATGCAACTGACAATTCAGTTATGTTTGTGCGATTGCCCTCTTTTATTACTATATCAGGTTTAGAGTATTTAATGGACCTGTTCGTTATGTTGCCAGTGTTATTAATTCTTAGCGATTCGCTGACATTGTTGTTCACACGGATATTTTGAGATTAAATGGCTTCGGTCTTTTACAGATTGCCTTTGAATATATTTGCCCACAGCATCACGCCTGGTGATATATTCGGTTAATGCTATTACTCAGCAAACTGACACCAAATAGATTAATGTTTCTGACCCTTTAATACAATGTCTTCAAGAAATATCTATGTTTCTTTTACAAATGCATTCGCGCCACCTGGTACAGGATATCAAAGAAAAATCCTTCAATTTCATTCTTTAACCCACTTGACGTCTAGCCAGGCGTTTTAGTTTTGTTGGCGCACAAATTTTCTTATCGTTTGCTTTTTATTGGTATCCATAGAGCCTTTTATCTTCAAAGCACTTCTGCCTGTCTCATATTAATTATCTTGTTTTTAGCGTCTTTTTTATTTTCTTCAGTTAGAGAGAGAGAGAGAAGAGAGAGAGAGAGAGAGAGAGAGAGAGAGAGAGAGAGAGAGAGAGAGAGAGAGAGAGAGAGAGAGAGAGAGAGAGAGAGAGAGAGAGATATAAGAATTTTTTGTTTTCTGATGGCGGATTAAAGTGCATGGTCACGATGATGGTCGAAAGTTATCTGGCTCGGTGTGCAGGGAGTTTGCAATGGGAATTTTTTTAGATTTTCCGTATCACAGAGACAGATAAGATCTAGTTTTAGAAATTATCTTCCACCTTCATCACGTGGGGAATGGAGGCATTTACTGCCATCTTTTGAATGTATGTATAGGTATATTGCTAGATTTTCTACGTGTGATATTATGCAATTACTAGATTTCATCCGCTCTCTTTTAATGATATCAAAACTGTATTTGAAAACTAGCATTGTATATGTGTTAGTTCCTTCGATTTTATTTCTATCATTCAGTTCTGATTGTAGCAAATAGCAGACTCGCTGTTTGTAGTCGTATTTATTTTTTTTTATTTCATTATTTTTTTGTACGATTGATCATTTGCATTCAAATGTGCTTATATATAGTGAATACCTATTTAACCATTTCATTTTCATCACGGTAATTGGAAATGTTATTATCTTTGAATACGAATTTCTTTTGGAACACTTATTTAAACCAAAAGTCATACAGAAATCTTTAGTTAACTGACTAACAGTTACTAAGGTCTAACAACTGTGTATAATCGGTTTAAGCTTTAGAAAATAATTTAATATCATACATATATTATAAATGGTTTATTTTGGCTGAAACGGCTGTAACCAAAAGTTGTTCTTTTCCACTTTGAGCTGAGTGGACTTAGTTCTAATTATAATAAGATTGGAGAAAATCATTGAAAACGCCGCTTTTAATTTGAATGTCTCTGAGCTTTTCATTTTTTTGTTTTATAGAAAAAGCAAGAAATTTTTTTGCAGTTCCATTGTCTTTATATACATGCTACATTTCTAGCATCTTGATCCAGGTAGGCGATCTACAGTAAAGAAAAATGTTAGTCTATAAACTACATGAAAATTTACTTTTCTCTATCGAGTTTTCAATAATTGCTTTGTTTTAAAGATTATCTATGCATCCCTTTGTCCCCGTTTTGACATGATATAACCGCAGGATGATGTAAATCATGATCTGATTTTCTATTTTATTATAAGAGATGCCAAAAGTTTGTAGATGGCTGACATGCAGGTAATTGACTGACAGTTTCTGACTTCTTTTCATAAGGCTATTCTTGAAGATGTTTTTTTTACGCCATTCACTAAAGCGCTAACTTTAAATATCTGTAGGTGCAGGCTCTGAAAATGTTTAATCCAAAAATTCTCAACACCATCTGATGCTGGACTTTTCCAATTTATTAGATCCTCTATGGTCAGTTCCCTAAATTCCTGCACAGGTGTGTTTCTTCTTTACCTTTTCTCCCTGGATTAACTGTACTTTAATGTTGTTGCTCATTACTTTCTCGGATATTTATACAAAACAAGCTCATCTCAACTTATGTGGGTGCTTCCTTGATTTTAGTATCTTATTTTTTTTAGAAACAAATTTTGTTTTGACATTTAACTTTGTTATATTTTGCATGTCCAAGTATCCACTTTTTTCAGTACAAGTTAAATTACTTTCTCGATTGCCGAATTATTGTTTCTTCGTCGTTGTTTTACATTTCGTTTTATATTTGTTGCGAGCATAACTTTTCCCTTTCATTTAAATGATTTGTTGTCATTAATTAGTTTGCTTATATTGCTTTTTAACATTTCCTTTCAAGTCGAATTTTTTCTAATAAATTTCCTTTTTCCTTTTGGCTAATGAGTTAAAAACAAAAGCATTGGTTTTACCTCTGCTTATAGTAAATATTTATCTGTTACATCTCTGTCTATCCCACTCAGCAGCTTATCTGTGTTATAAGGACATGCTTGATGCTGCCTGTTTCCTGCTTTTATTCCTGGAATCCTGGGGGCATTCTTTAATTCTAAGGTACGTATTTTTCTCGTACTTATTGATGAACGACTACTTAATATCAGTATGAGCGATTATCTTCAGTATTTTTTTGTTTTAATCATGGTGTCTTTTATTTTGTTTTTTATTTTCAGTGTCCTCGCTTTCAGAAATTTCTTTTATATTCTGCAATTTGTTGGAGAGTTTCTCCTTGTCATCGTGATCAGCTCATCTTTTCCTTCTCTCTTCTAAAACAAGATTCCAAGCATTTACTTTCAGTTTATATAATTCTCCCACATTTAAATACTTCTGTTTCAAGTCTGCCTGCTAATGACAGTTTCTTAAATTAAGGATCTCCGCTAAACGCTGGATCCCTTTTTTATTGATGTTTTTTTTTGTAGACTTACATGCAGTACAAAACCCGTTTTGTTGACCGACTATTCCTGGTACTGGATCGCTAATAGTATTTGCTCCCGTTGTGGCACTAATAAACTACTATTAGCTCTGGTTCGTTTATTATACAATGGAAATTCCAGTTTACATTTTTCACAGTTCACCTGATTTCTCGGAAAATTGAGAGGACCTTGGTAACCCGGACAACGTCCGAGTTGGTATAGTCTGTTTTTATTCTTCATAACACCTACCTTGCAGCTTTTGGAACTGCATTTTTCTGACGTCTACTAACTGACCTGTCTGGCTTTGGTGGCTTTACCAAGAACATAATAAAACTCTTGTCAGCATAACTCGATAGATCATGGAGATGGGTTACTCATGTCTACCCACTACGTCAAGGTAGCAACTCTAAGGACAGGTTATTATCATTTGTGTCATTAATGTAATGAATTCAATGAAGACCTTTTTAGAATATTATTTAAACTGCTTGAAAATTTAATAAAATATAATTATGTTCTTATAAAATTTGGTTTTTAATTATAAGTGAACTTCTACTTTTTTATTTTTTAGATTGAAATTTTTCTAACAAATGCAGATTTATTATAAAACGCAAAGCAAAAAGAGAAGAAAAACTACAAAAAAAAAACATGAAAGAAAGCCCTTGTTGATGTTCAGATTACAAAAGAGCAGTAAAGATATTTAAAAGCATGATGGTTAATGTGACTCAACGATTTTGTTTCCAATCGAGTACGATGATTTGAAATAAGTTTTCAGCTGTCAAGAAAATATTCGAGGCACATACGATCACTTCCGTGCCAGCACCTATTAATCTGTCATAATTGTCATGTTGATCACTGAAAGGAACACTGTAATTAGTGGTCCGGCTTAGTGCAGTTGTCAGGAGCTCAATGATATCGAGTTTCGAGAAATTTGTCTTTCAACCGAGGAAAGAGATAAGAATCAAGTACCATATAAAATCCATCCTTTTGTTCAAATTACCGAAGATTTTTTTTCTTCTAAGTGTCATAAAGCTAATTTCTATGCGCAGTCGTATCTTAATTTAATTTATGCAAACAATAGTTCACCAAGTTCATGAAGAAAGTAACATGTGAAATTTTTATATATTTATTAGGACCGAGAAGGTTTAGAAACATAAAAAATTGAATTTTGCAAAGCCCTGTTTAGAATATCACTGTACCTTAAAAATCATTTGCTTAACGTGGCACCTAATAGAAATTAAAATTTCTTTAATAGAGAAATACAGGCCTTATGCCCATTGCATTTATGCATTCTATGAGTAATCAAATACTTCATTCCAGACCACAATTATAATTCTAAATTTTTTTTATTATTCCGTGAAAAGCAATTAGCGGTTTGTCTTGAATAAGATGTTACTCAAGATTATACAAAGGTACTACCAACAGAGAACTTGAAATAAAGAAAAAGTCCCAGTCATCGAAACAAATAGAAAATCTTTTTCAGTTGATGGTTTCATGATAGATAGCTAATAGGATTTATTTGCATATGATTAATTGATCGGAGAGCATGAAATGCATTGAAGTATTGATTGGTTAGCTATTTCTATGCTTCCAGTCTCCACCTAGAAGCACCAAACTGAAAAGTAAAGCAAAAAATCAAATTTACTATAATGATTTTCCAAACAGTTTATTTAGTTATTTAAAAACTTCAGATGAAATTTAAACCGAAAAGAGTAAGTTTTTCACAGCGCATAGCTTTTAATTATCTTCAAAAACAATAAACTGCCCGACGAAATTATTAGGACTATGTACCCAATCAAATTTTGGCATGACCTGAGGTGGAGATGAAAATTAAGCTAACCATATAATCTGATAGGTAATCCCTGCAGTACTATGTCTTATCTGGGCGAACAAATTTTAGTCAGTCGAACAGATACTGGTAAAGGCAAAAATATTACAGAGTTGAAAAGAAGTATAATAGTAGGTGCACGTCTCGCGGATGTCACAGTGGCCAAGACAATTTCTTTAGTAAAATTCGTAAAGAATCGGTCATTCGAGTTAATCAGCGCTGGCAAAAGGTAAAGGATATATTTGCGCAATAAAGGCCACAAACTCATAAATAAAAAATACTAACTAGTAAATTTGACCAGTGTAGTTGTAAGAAACACTTCTTTACACTGAATACAAAACCTAGTGTTAACCAAAACATTCCTTTTACATTGATAATATTGGAATCGTAATGATATAAATAAAAAACGCTTATAAGATCTATTTATGGCTTCAACTTTCCGAGAAAACAGATTTTTCGTAAACTTCAAAATGTTTTTAAACGATAAATTATAAGAACCGCTTCCAAAAGCTTGTTAGCTGGTGAATTTGACCATAAGACGAAGCTTCAAGCTGTCTCCTCATGGCTTCCTTCACTCAAAGGATACATTTAGATTTAAGCATCCCTACGAAAAACTGTACATCTATACAACTAGGATAGAGTGATGATGAAAATTAGCAATGACATAGTTTCGCTTATTTAGGATTTATTCTACACTCCTATCCTTTCGAGTGGTGAATCACTCAGAATTAATGGCCACTATTATGTTAGAACAGTCATTACTGTGCTCGAGCAACTTAAAATTAAAGAATTAAATTCCGACGGAATCAGAGCTCATCCACGCAAGTGATAACTTCCGTAATTCGGGAGAACACAAACTGAAACAGTTTATCATAGAATGATGCTGTTTGTATCGGTGCCGCTGTTAGGCAGGGTAGAGATTTGACGGTTTTTCAACTAAACATGGGAATTATCAAATGTAACCAAATGAAATAACGGATAAAAGTTCAGTGCTATCAAAATTGTACAAACGTTTCACCACGTCTCAGTAATCCTTTTAAAAATGTCGAGGACCTTTTAAACATACACTTTAGCAATTAAATGACGGTAAAGCATTAAAAAATATACCCTTATCCCTGCGTACTGTAAAATTTTTCGATACCCACTTACGTATGATGTAGGACGGTGTTACTCACGAAGCGCTGTTGCACTTTACCTTTCAGGGGCATTGAGAATGACCAGACAATGAAAGTTTACAATTATCAAATACCGAATAGACTGACCAAAGTAATGTCCAAGCCTCATTTTCAGGCCGATCCATGAAGATCACTTCCTACAAACGAACCGAAAAAAACATCCACATGAAATAGACACTGACCCTGACTTCTCTCCCCTTATACAAATTCGGTAAAAGACCCCGGCTTACTGAAACCCGGACAAATGACAGTCAGCAAGGTTTTTGTATCTACGTACTTTAAAATCGTCTGTGGTCCTGATACTTTTAAACGCCAGTCCCAACGTCCTGGTGATGGAAACGCTGTATTATAAATCTCAACATACATTAATTAACTCAGTCCATGACCCACTTTACACGAAGTTGCATCTGGTATCACGAAAAGATTAATTGGGAGGGCACTGCTGGAGTCGCTTTGAAGTCCAAATAAAAACACCACATCCGTGGCATTAAATGGTATAATAACAAAAAAATAAAAAAAAAATCTGGGTATTTTTTCCCCTGACAATAATTCTAGGACATATATGCAAACAAACTTAATTCATTTGAGTAATTAAAAACCTAAACTACCGACTGGCGAAATCACATGCCTTTAGTTTCGTAGGTAAGGACACTTGTCACTAGCTAATCAATCACTCCAGCCTTGTGGTAGAAAAGTCAAATATTAAAAATGCTGGTAAATAAATTTATAATCTATCTTTAGGTGGACGTGGAAGCAGCAAATATCGTACGTGTAGGAGTAAAAACCGTGCTCAACTTATATAACAATTATAGAAAGTTTAGGTAAGTGAGCGAACCTAAAGATGGTATGCACTCTTTTAATAGCAGATACAGACATTTATTTCAAAGCAATAACCAGATATTGCTATTGATAAATAAAACAGATGCCTACCAAATTTTAATGAGGTCGCAAATAATTTGATAACGATACCTTACGAACTGAGAATAAGAGCAAAATGACCTAATAAGATAAACAGTGAACATTAATTTCGACCAATGTCCAAATTCACACTGCAGCATCTACTAAAAGTCTTCATGGAACAGCTAAACAATGTATTTCCATACAAATAAAGTAGCCTGAGTGGGATGCTTAAATACAGGCTACTTTTATGGACTAAATTTTTGACAGAAAGTAAAACCAGTTGAACTGATAAACTTCAAATATACTTTGGATCATTGGTCCTTACACTATAATAAAAGTGGTTGACGTGGTACCCAATGTTATTTTTCTTTGCCCAGAAAGAAGTATAAGATCTAGTATAATATTTCCCTCAATATGTAACAATTCACCTGAGTACTTAATATATATACACGCATATTACGTTCTACTCCTAAAAAAGAAGAAGAATATTCCTTAAAACGTCTTAATCTTTATGGCTCATTAAGTAATTTGGAGTGGCAGGGTTACAGGTCTGTCGGTCAATTCTACCAGAACCGCATAGCGAAATTTTTTAAAAAGTTAACAGATAATTCCACTGATAGTCACTTAATGTTACTGACCAAGGTACATTTTCGGATCAGTGTTTAATTAGTACCTAGTTGAATACAGGGAAAGACAAATTAATACTGCATATATAAATATGCACTTTCAAAACGTTTTCTCTCTAAGATTGGTTGAGAACAAAAATTTTGTTATCAGCTACTGTTTTCTCTACATGATTGATCAACTAATGTAAAAAACACTATGCTGTTCTGTAATTACGACCGATGTCCAACATAACGCAACCCTAACCCTGAAACAAGAAGATCGACATCTTTTTAAGAGACTACACAGAAAGTAAACTGTTTATGAATTAAAAACTTAAATAAATTGCATCTTTCATGCCCTCTTGCATTAGATCCTTTTTCGAGTAATCTGGATTCCTTCCATTTCAACTTTTAAAAATTTTTAATTGCCTCTTCAACTTAAATCTTCCATTACACACTTTCGAGAGACTAATAAAAATTCGTGCACACAAAAATAGGAACAGCAGTAGCAGCTTTTGCTATTTTGTTCGTCTGGCAGAAGCCAAGGAATGAACGAAAAATACGAGTGTCCTTTTAAAATTGACGCCAGAGATGGGTTCCATCAAAATCTTTGGGCTATCTCTTAAACAATAAGCTCTTGTGATCACTGTTAAAAATTAGATTAATAGAGGGTAATCGTTATTAGGGAAGAAGGAACCAATCTTGACCTATCCAAGAAAGAAAAATTACCATAAATACAATTCTTAAATTTATCAGTACGATCATTACTGACTGCAGTTGAAGGTTATTTTTCTGATTTTTAACCCTGCTTGTATTTCAGATAACTTGCAATTATCACACCTTAGTAACTGCAGATCAAACACACCTCTTTCGACATGCTGAAAATCGTTAATTATTTTGAAAAGATATACGTATTAAAAATTTTCTTAACTTTAATTTTAAAAAATCAAATTTGTTATATAATAATTTTAATCGTTCAGCGTATGCCAAGTGCCTTAGAAATAAACAGTAAATTCCAACAATGAAATCTCTAATAAATTAATACCCTTTATCGATCAAAGATTTTATACCAGTCTACCATGTGTAAGATGTGCAGAAACCAAGGATTTATTAAAACAATTAAAACTTGTTTTACTTATGTTTTATGCTCAGATTAATTAATACAGTCATGCTGCTTGCCTTTTTTTGTAGCTAAAATGCAATGTTCTTTATATTTGTGAGTTTGGTTAATAATTAATCCTAGATTCTTTACTGAAACAATATTTTTCAGTTCAGTGTTTTGTAGTATGATAATAATAAAAATAATTTTAAAATTATTCTTATTTGGATAATTGCATTGTAGCAAAACATTAAAAACTAGACAGCTTTATATTTCCGAACTTCAACTTGCCAGATTTCTACAAAGCCACATGTTTGTTTACTGTTCTTGGAATTATTTAGGAGTACTTGTCTTTTCACAATAAGTGATTAGATTTAAGAAAAATCGATCTACCAAATTACATTTGAGGATCATAGAAAACACGAACGGAAACTCGTGCTCAGTAAATGGCGTTAGACAACTGAATCGAAAACTACTCGTTATTTAAATGGTATCTTCAAAAGTGCACATACTAAGAACATTGATTGACTTTTGAAACGTGTCCTTGTAGGTTGCCTATAATCCATGGCTAAAACCAGTTTTCAGAAAGGTAATTTTAAAATGAGCAATTAAAGAAGTGGTCAGAGGTCGCTGTTGTTTTGGCAAAAATTTGGAAGTTTTCTGCAACAGAAAGTTAGACCTGGTTAAATTTCAGTTTCCTTCAACGGAAACTTTTGCTTACTGAAAATAAGTTATCTAATTAGTCATCATATCAACCTTAATTATCTAAGTTAAATATATGAAATTCATAATAAACAGAAAACAACGTAAAAAAAATAAGCGTAACATTTTTACGAAAATGAAAAAAAAAACAACATAATGTTTCGCCTTGCCAGGAATAGAGTACTTTAATGCGTGAACAACTGTTTACAGAATCAACGGATAAGAAATGCAAGAGGCACAAAGGAGTAAGCGTTGTTCACGGATACAGTGGATGTTCTTACTGATGCTACCGTTGCTTAACTCTGCCACATTTGAAGACCGCAATCGTTTGCCATTGTGTCTCGCCACAAAGAGCAGTGAGAAGCTCTATTGTTGGCTTGACCTTCTAAATTTAATTCATTGGTAGTTTTGAAAACAACTTGTGAATCGGATTGGTTACTAAAATTAAGATTGTGAAAGCCCTTTTCCTATTGAAATCATAATCTTACGGAAAAATTAATTTTTTTTATTTGAACTTAAGACAGTGGGCCACATATTTTTTGCCGTCATCCGTTTTTTACTGCAGCTGCTTAATGGTCCTATAGAATATTTTCTTTTTTATACTAAAATCACTCGTCAGTTAGAACTTGGACGATATGTCGCAACTCCGAGTGAAATAAACTGCTTACAATCGATCCGCAGTTATTTTATTTTTATTCAGGGACCTTTTTTTTAAAACATCTGAATATCTCGGTTTCTTGAATTCACTAACAGAAACCTAAAACGAAACGTTATAATTTAGCTTTTCTGGTTATTTTTTTCTTCTAAAAACTTATTTACACAATATTATTTGGAAATATAGAGTAATTTTGTATTGTGATTTTTTTTTACTGAATAGAAAGGCATGTGTTTTAATGTTGTTACCTCGTGGAAAT
Source organism: Nautilus pompilius (assembly GCA_018389105.1). Lineage (NCBI taxonomy): Eukaryota > Metazoa > Mollusca > Cephalopoda > Nautilida > Nautilidae > Nautilus > Nautilus pompilius. The sequence goes on from JACATO010000113.1 coordinate 382,786, forward strand.
TGATAACGATGTTGATTTCTAATTAATTATTACAGTTTACATGGCAAACTATAATAGTTGATGAGTAACAAAATCCATCATGTTTATAATGAACCTTCACAGCAAAAAAATATAAAATATTTATTCAGTATCCGTTAATGAAAAGTAAATTATTTTGTCCAGGTTTTAATTGTCATCTTACTGACTAATACAAACCTGCAACACCTATAATTATAGAATCAGGGAAAACCAGATTCGAACCTTTTCTTTCCATCAGCAGCGGGCACTCAGGGAAAACTGTTATTTAATTAGTCGATTCAACAAGAAAAGTTTGTTTACTGCAGACCAAAGGAATTCAAAACGAAATTATTGATCTTCTGTTTGTTTGTTCATTTGCTTTAATTTTTCAGAATAAAGCACTAATTTGTACTGAACAGGTTATAAGTCATTCCTTCATTTTTAAGAAATGCTTTGAAATTATGAAAGTGTTTTTTTAAAGATCTATTTTGTGTTAATGGGCATATCCTTTCAGCCATAGGAAAGTGTTAATTCAAAAGAAGAATGCATATTTTTTTCTCACCAAAACGTTTATGCTATTTAACACATATTAAAGTTCTCTCTGAAAGAAATCAGCAGCCAACCATGAAATTTTACTGTGGCACGTCTGTAAACTTAAAACTCACCATAGAAAATAGCGGATGTGAAATCAATATTCAGTAGCTTTTCAACGTGCTTGATGAAGGGCTAGAACACGTTCTGATGGGGATGAAGTGAAAGTTTATATAATAGCATGGATTAAATTTTCAAAAATTTCAATGTTTTGTTTTCCTATCTGAAACAGAGGCAAGAGAGGGTATTTTGTAACAGTTAACGACCAAAATGCTTTCAGGCAAGTTCAATCGGATTCGTGTCAGGTCCCATAGAGGTTTATGGAAGAAATTCCAGTCCTCTTTGTCTCTTTCATAAGGTGAAATTTTTTTCTAGATGCGAATAATGCAAAAGCTTTCTGAAAATGTGTCTTAAACTGCAAATCTCATTGTTAGAAAAGTGATATAATCTTTCCAGCATCCCAAATCGCTGCGCAAAAAATTACACTTAAACCACCGTATGTAATTTTTGTCGCGGTAAACGCCTCCTAAAATGGTTGACTTTTGACTGGGCTTTCACCACACCCATATTTGTTCATTTTACGTGAATTGACAAAGCTGAGATTTTTCAGAGAATAGATAAGACTGTCTAAATCGACATGGCTTTATGAAACATTTTCTTGGTATTTGCAACTTTGTGATTTTCACTAATTTCCATAAGAAAGATTTTTGACAGCCCACGCGTCTATTGCAGCATATTTTATGTAAATAACTTTGAGTTGTACGTTTTGACGTATTTACAGTATTGTCGATGTCTACAAGCCCTGCGAGTAAGTTGATCACCAACTAGCGAGCAAGAAGTCTTTTAATTTGTTCTCTATCCATGGATGACCATGCTGGCCTATGGTTAGCTTCTCTTTCATTTGCCTGGCGAAAAATAACGATGCTGTTAGTAATATATTCACGAACGTCAACTGAATGAGGCATCTATAATATTCTCTTGCCTATACTGGCTAGTAAAACCTGTATTTATATCCAGGAAACGACCGCATAGGTAACATAAACTATTCCATTATTTCCATAGATGCTTATTTTATTCTGGTAGGGTTATATACAACAGTTTCAATAAATTTGATCATCGGAACATTTTCAAATAATGATTTCACTGGCTCATTTGTTAGTTATATTGTTTCCAGGGATCTTAAAAGCTATTCTTGTTTAAAATGTGAAGTGCAATATCTCCATTTTATGAAATCGAAAAGAATTCACTGCTTTATTAGTTCCTCAAAAGTTGGTTATTATCTTGAAATTATGTCACACTTCTATGGATTAAAAATTAATAGATTTTGTATAAGTGCTTACCTGACTATTTTTTTTGTCTACTACTAATTGTTTTAGTCCTGACAAGAAAATTAAAAAAAATTAATATGATATATGTAATATTTATAATAGTGTTCTAATTGTATAGCGCTAAAGTATGTATAGATTGTTGTCAGTAGGATTAAAGTATATTTAAAAATTCGAATTTGAATTTCATACCCAGACAGTTTGAAGAAGTTTAGTATTTTGAATTTCAATACTTTTAGTAACACCAAAATGTGAATTAGTTCCAAAACCAGAAGATTCTGAACTGATCATTAAGAATAAAATCTTTGACAATGTAATTTCTAATGAAGCTGTAAATGTCATGTTTACGGGTTTAAAACAGTACTTTACTATATGAAGTTTGTATGCTTTTTGTATTAGAAAGCAATCGCAAAATATAAGTACAATAAATTATGTAAAGTTTGTTATACTGAAAAAAAGGTTCCATGACTGGATTTCTTTTGATACAATTATAGCAATTCATAATTTTTATGAAAAATGTTTTCCTTTCTTTGCTAATAAACCGATACCAGTAAAACGAATGAGCTGATAAAATTTACTGTTCTATTCATACATGAAAACATTTAAATAAATGCCTTTATTTCTATTGGAAAAATATTTCAGACAATGTTTTATAATCACCTTAGTGTTATATAGAATAATCTTCGTCTTTTGCTTAGAATAAAATCAGATTTTCACCAGTACATAATGTGAATTTCGTTGCTCACCAAAAAACTGAAATCGTAAATATTTATACAGCAGAAATATGCACGTTAAGTATATATAAAGAAAGTAAAACAATAGAAAAAGTAACTTGAATTTATGCAGAATAAATAATAGCCTAATTCAAGGACATCGAAGAGGCTGCTTTCACTGGAACACCGTTTGTACGAATGTTTAAAAATTGCAAAATAAAAAACCGAATTCCAATAAAATTAATCATATAAAAAACTAATCGATGGGCATTATTTATTGAAACTGTTATTGCACAATGTTTTTGAATCTATTGCAGTTTTCGTGCTGATTAACAAAATTTACAATATTTAAATTATATTTTTGTCTACAAGAGTGCGTCAGCGTGGAGCTACTTTAAATGTTGATGTACAGAAGATATCTACTGTCATACTATAATATAATGTGAAAAAGTTAAGTTAATGTATACGATGTTTCTTTTACAGTTGTGAGTGATGTGAGAAATGAAAAGCTAAACAGATTTATGTAACGGATCTCTTCATTTATTTTCTATCATTGAAAAAATGCCATCTTACTAATCTTCAGTGACTACAATAAATAGCCAAAATATCATATTTACATCGAAGTATCAAAGATATTAAATGTTAAAATATCAAGACAACTAGATATTCATCATTTCTAAAAAGTATTAGTGAAATACATTATTAAAGGTCCAAGCATATTACATATAACATTACTTTGTTTTAAAAACACGATATTCAGTGTTATTAGTAAAGCAAGAAAACAGCATTATATTTTTAAGTAATGAAATTATAAATTGTAAGTTTTAAGGACAACCAGATGTAAATTTTTGATGCACAGGAAATAGTTGCATACTTTAGACATTATCTTGAATGAAGTAATAGCTTTTATCTCGTTGAGTTGAACAATTTACTTAAAATGAATAAATTAAAAATCTAAATGGATTGCATCGAAATAAAAACATTAGAAATAGATAAAAACACCATTATAAATTCATAGACGCACGATAATAAAAATGTTTGATAATTCAGTTTTTTTAATTATTTGGTTTCAAAATCCCTTTCTTACATAATTTAGAAAATTGAATTAACGTATTCACATTGAGTACAAATTATTTAAATTTATGCCAACAATATTTGGTAGATTTTTAGTTTGAGACGTTTCGAAATTCTTTAATAAACTAGAAAATCTATGGGTCATTCCACAGTAATAAGCTCCTTTGGAAATTTTAATTTTATTTTCATTCCAGAAATATTAAGTGACAAATGTTTCGAATATCATGTATTTGTCTTCTGATACCGTGTAAAATTAAATATTTCATATTTGACAAGTGTTTTTTTTTGTGCTTTGTTTTAAATTTATATATATCCAGTTTCCAAATCTAAAACTTTTAAAGAAAATTTACGCAAAGTTTTATATGTTTATATTCATTAACTGTCCGATTAAAAAGGAAAACGTTAAATACATGAAACATCTGCAGGAGGCTATGCTGGTCGTTTTCACTTAGGAATACTAATACATTTTCTCCAAACGTTAATCTGTGCACATTTAAACGAACCGTGGTAAGCCAGTCAAAAATTATTGGGATTTAATAATATTTAGCTTCTCATAACCCTGTTACAGTGGGGAATATTAATATAGAACGCCTAAACCAACTTTTCTATTTTATTAAATTTATTTTACTTTATATACGCTTGTATAATGATAGCCTCTCTTTTATATTAAAGTAAATAATAGCTGGTATAAAGTATAAATACTGGCAGAAAGAAAGGTAACAGGTTTCTCCATCTTATTTCATCGTGACCTAATATTTAATTATCAAATTTTCCACACACACACACACACAAACATATATATATATATATAAACATACCAGAGGCATAGCAGGAGGGCGACCGGGGGGGCAGTCGCCCGTGGGCGCAGGCCTGAAGGGGAGCAAAATTTCCTCTGGCCTATAAATTATAATGTCAATTAATAACTAGCCACCTCGCCCGTGAAATTTCCACAGTAGTTGTAAAAGGTCTTTCAGCAAACTGAAATTAACTATGACATACTTGAGAACTTCAGTGACTCAAGGACGACTGAGTAACTGGAAATATTAAGTATTGAAAATGACGTACTCAATACCTTAAATTCCGATAGTTTAATTGATTCATTTGCAGCAGCAAAAGCAAGAAAGGTTCATATATAATGTAACAATGAATACAAGAATGCTACCTGTACAAGATCTAGTTAAGTATATGCACAGTTTTGTAAACTAATAACATTTATTTATAAACATAAGTAGTATTTTATCAATCTGTTTCGTAATACATGTACACCACAAGTGACTGCATTCTGCATGATTGAGAGATTACTCTGGTTGTGTGACTTTCAACGATACTGGATGAAATAAATATCAAAATGGTTTACAATTTAACAAATTGTGTAAGTAAACCTAGTAGGCGATACCTCATTAGTTCCAGGTTTACAGTTGTGATATTGTGACTTTAAATTAGCTCTTTATAAGGCGGTGATTAATTCTTTGTGATTGTCATTAAGTGGGTAATGAGTCACAAACAAATAATCAAAACATTTCAGAGGTGGGGCGCCAAAAGGGTCTTTGTCCCCGGGCGCTGAGAACCCTTGCTACGCCTCTGATATACACACACGTATACACACATGCATTCAGTATAGAAATTTGTAAAAAAAAATAATTTCACACACACATAACAAGTCTGGTCACATATAAATTTTACTGTAAATATCCAAAATATCTTCTGTATAATTCTATGAACCAGTTAATTCTATTGTTTAAGAATCTATTGACATGTTGTATTTGTTCTTAAATGATGCTATTGCACTCTTGTTGGATATTAGCTATTAGCTCATTAATATAATTTGTATGATTTATCTGAATTAATGTACGATTATCATGGGTCAATGATGAAATCTTTAAAAAATCTCTAAAAATTATTGATTAATTGTCAAGAAAATATACATGTTTAATATTTTGTAACGATTAAATTAATTGATATTTATTTTGGCTTGTTTTCTTTTTCTTTCGTTTAGTCATTATAAGTGAGAAAGAAATTATTATGGCTTATGAAGTACTTTAGGTATATTAATATCTGATTTTAAAGATGCTGTACATTATTTATAAATTAACAGCTGTAATTTGCTTCATTTTTGAATTAAGGAATTTCTCTTTAATATAACTAATTCTGAAACTTTAATATTCATTTCATAATTAATTTTACAAGCAATTTTAATTGTATAAAACTGAAAGAATACATGACACACAAACCCTTATTTCAACCCTCTGTAGCCGTCATCCACTCAACGCATAATGCCCAAACACGTTACATCAGATCTAATATTTTCAATCTTTGAACAAACTGTAAATGCTTTAAGCTTCGAAACATTTAAGTAGAAATATATAACATTTAAACGCCACAATTTAACAATTATTTAATTTCATTAACTTATCTGTTTAATTTGATGGACTTCAAATCCCACAAATGTAACTAAACACAACGACTGATTTTGTATTGTAATGTAAAATAATGATTACAATAAGTTATTGTTTATTATTTAGAATAATAAAAATAAAACAAAACTTATATGAAGCTTTATATAATTTTAGCTATTCATTAAAAATTTTAATTATTAATCTTATTAATGTTAGAAGTATAATTGATTAATGCAACATTTACTTTATTTTAGTATAATACAATATTTCATATAAGACAAATCATTAGAAAAAGGTAAAGGGTGACTAACAATTAACTACAAATAATATTATCATCAAAATATATTTAGCTTTTTCCTTTATTAAACTCCAGTATAATTATTTATGCTGAGCTATACTTTGACTTTCATGTAGTAACAGTATAAAAGATTAGATCACAACAATGCATTTTAATAATAATTTCTTCTTTTAAGCTTTTTTCTTTATCTCAGGCAGGGAGGCAGTGAATAAATTTAAACAGATAATAATCAAAATATCATTTTGACAAAATTTGATAAAAAAGGAAAATGATAATTAGAGATTAAATCTTTTGTTTTATATCTCAAAATATTTGTAAATAACAATAAAAATATTTTTCATAATATAAAGACAAACCCTGAGAATATAAAGCAGATAAATGAAAAACGTTTTACTGCATAACATCAGTATTTTCTTACATTACTACAACATATGCGGAATTATCTACATTACTAAACTGAAGATTAGACTTTTATGTGTATCCTTAGTATTTCGAAGTATACAAAATTTTACTGTACATTGATATAATAGATTTCTCCTGAATAACTAAAAAATTCTAAAGTTAGCCGCACTTTTCCATGGGCTATCCTTTGTACATTTACAAAGTACTCTCTCTCTCTCTCTCGTACCTGTTTGGCGTAGGTATTTCCTGAGTATTCCGCTTTCCTGTCACAACTATTCAGAAACCGTAAGCTGTAAGAACGAAAAGTTGATGGCGTTATTTACATAAATTAGTTTTTTAGTTCAGGAAATTGCTATCGCTTTATTTGTATTAGTAACTCAACTGATTAACAAAGAAATATTTAATTAGTTACTGCTGCTAAGGTGATCGAAACTGACACAAAGAAGCATAATTGCTGGAAGGTTGTTTCGTTGACGTATTCAGTAATCGTATAGAATTTACTGGCGATCCACCTACGAAGGCTTGCTCTATACAAAAAGCAAACTTTACTCCTTATTTTAAAGATGGTCTTCACAATATATTTATATTGGAAAAATGATTTTGTCCAGTGTTATAACTGACGTGCAGGTATCATATTCCATTCAGTAGGGTTAACGTACCACACTTTGCCCACATAAACTTTTTCAAGTTGAAATAAGATTGCAAAAGTAAATTTCTGGGAACGAGATTATAAAACGAAAATTAAAACGACAGTTTCACTTTGACAAGAAACATCTGTGTCCAATAACTCTTAATTTTCCTGTATTTTTATATTCAAAATTCAAAACGGTCTTATAGGGTTAAAATAATTTAATAAAGATAAGGATTGTTAGGAATTTGCGGTTTTCGATTTAAAATGGCAATAATTTCTTACATTAATTTAAAAATGTGACTTTATTCAATTTACAATATAAAAAATTCCCCTTAAGGTTACTATGCTGAACAAATTTTTAATTAGCTCTTTGTGAGAAAGGTGAATGAAATCATAGACATAATGATTGTTGCAATTAAAATGCCTCGGCGGACACCATGACAACAATCCTGTCTCAGTCGAGTTCCCTTTGATGTTGTTAGTAAATCTAACCAAAGCCATTAAATTCGTTGTTTGGTAGAAATGTCTCTACTAACGGCTGTATCGTTTAGTTTATATTAGATATAAGCAGAGTCTGCGTTTATATGTATTTGCTAGTTTAACAAAATGCCAAACAAACAAAATAATGACTTATAATTCCTAAAAAATACACTAATAAATTAAATGTATAAAATTCTACAATATAAACAGCTGTTAAACTTTACACATGCTTAGATTTTATAGGAAGCCTGGAAGGCGCTGAATTGTAACACGTAACTGCTACTGTTTGTGCTTTGTTTTCAATGACCAACTTAATGGTGATTAGAAAAAAATTATCAATTAAAATGAGAAATAGTTTCGTTAAAAATGTGTTATAAATTACGGCAAAATTTTTCTACGTTAATAATTTATAATATTTAATACGATATAGATTAATTTAAAATTTAGTGCGACAAATTTGTCTTTAAAATGCATATCATATATCTTCTACTCGATCTGACCGATTGCTGTCCGGTTAAATAATTTCGCTCTACGTCTAAATTAACTGATACTGAACCGTTGTTCTTCTGTAGTTTGTTTCGTTTTATATTTACTTTTTGGCAAACCCCGTTCTAACTTTTCATGTCTAATAGCATCTCAAGATAGTGAGACAAAAGCGGGAGTGGTGCTGGCTCTTAGCCTTGGTGAGCATGCAAGTTATCTAAGTACGGTCAGGGAATCTTGAGCGATGTTCAAGGCGCTAGCCAGACAAACGTTTCCCACAGTACCTACACCGGATGTACTGGTAAACCTGACTGGAATGCTTCACTTTAGATGGGGGAAGCCAGAATACCCGGGAAAATTTGTGTTGTCGGTTGCTGAAGAAGAGCGAACAGAAATCATTCTGGGGCGGTAGGCCAAACCGAATCGGCTTCATCGGGGATTAGATCGCAAGCCTCCAACCGTAGCATAGTTCAGGTAGTTTACCAATGGACTACAGACCCTCCTGTTTTGATATACAGACTTGGGCAGTAAATTTGGTGTCTTTCAGGTAGTCTGCTTTTATGTTAAACATAAAGTTTTTAATTAAACTGGACGACAATCGTCCAGCAATAAAAATTCCCCCCCTATTTATACGATAGATCCAGATATATGGGAATTGGCAATTTGAAGAAGAATAGATGTTATTGGCAACAATAAAATATGTATTAAAATATTCTGTAATTTCTATTATACTTCAAATTGATTCAGTATCTGACTGTTGTATTTTGTAAACTGTCATTACTTCTCTTTCACTGTAGGGAATACTGAATATTTCTAGAAATTTCTCCATAGCTGTATTGTGCAAATAAATAGTTATTCAGGCCTTAGTCTCTTCAGATAATCGAAGTAATTTTTCAGCAAAATAGTTAAAACGGAATTATGAAAATATGCGTAGCAAATGTGTGTCTGAATGATCGTGATATACAGGAAATTGCTGCATATGTCGAAATGTGCCACTCCTGTTCAGAAATTGTTGAAAAATGTGGCCTTCCGATAAGAAGCGTTGACAGGGTTATTGGAATGGTTAGGAAATTTAAACACTTTTATCTGTAGAAAGTAAAGAAAAGAAGAGGATCAACAACAAATAAAGCTATCACTTAAGGAATAAAAGATTGAGTAGTTAAGTAAAATTCATGGAAATTATCGCTAAGAAGATAACGGATAGATCTGTTAGAAAATAGTTTGTAAAAATGAATTTTAAATCTCACACGTCAGTTAAAAGACGTCTTTCTGCTATGGAAATCCAAAAGAGACTTAAATTTTGTAAAAAAGATAAATTGGTAAATAAAAAAATTAGAAGAAAGTAATATTTTCAGATGAAAGTTGACTTAATCTTTTTTGCAAATATTGATCCTTTGGAAATTAAAAGAAAAAACAAGTAAAAGATTAAAATAAAACTGTATTTTATCAAACCTGAAACGTCAAAGTGTTATCACATTTGAGCTTATTTCCCTGCTGTCACTAAAGACAATCTAATAATCCTGTAGAACGGAACATCATTGGCTTCAAATCTGTGTTTTAATCTTTTCAAACCAGATTTATGGTATCTGTTGAGAAACCGTATCTTGATGGTAACTTTTTTTATTTTACAAGTAAAGGTACTATATCACAAAAAAGGACCATTGGTTTAAGCAAATTAAAATGTATTTGTTTGAAGAGTTTTCTGGGAATTCTCCTGATTTAAATGCAACTGAGAAACTATGGATAGTAATGGAATAGAGTACCACAAAACATCCTTCAACAATTAAGAGAGGAATTAGAAAAGGTCAATAAAGAGGCTTCCGGTTATAGTCATTATGTAAAAAAAAAACATTAATTTAAGCAATGCCAGATAGAATGAAAACAGTTATTTAAAAAAAAAATGGTTGCTGGCCAAAATATAAACAGAAATCAAAATTTCAAAATTTTGTAGTTTTAATTAATTCTTATGGTTATAATTTCAGTTTTATTTTTGCAATTTTTTTCTCTTTCATGTTGGTTAATGAATACTTTAAAAAAAAACAAAACTTTAACTTGGCTGTAAGCATTCGTCTAAAAAATCCATAAAATATTAGAAATTACCGAGTGAACCAAAATGATTGGCCATTGCTTTCGACTTCCAGCATAATGTTGTAAGCAAATCATTCAGCAAAATTTATTTTGAAGATCTAAAGAAATGATAAATAAGATTAAATTTTAATTTTAAAGTTAAAGCGAAACGAAGTTAAAGTCCAAAAGTCATAAACTTGTTTTCTGCCTTTATTACTCAGGTATAAAAAGTCTATTGGTTCGATGTTTTCAAGAATTCTAAGGAGCTCTGTTTGCTAAAATGCTCTTTGGTGATCTTCACATCGACTGTGTAATGGAAAGAAATACCCGGCACTGAATCGCGTCAGCTTCGGTTCCAATCTCGGTTCCTCAAAACAGAGTCGATTCTCAGGGGACAGGAAATTAGAAACATCCAGCAGATTGCGTTAAAGTCAATTGGAGGCGTTCAAATATAAAATCTATAGCAAATAACAAGCTGATATAAAATGGAAATGGAAATTCTTCGTAACTGATAATCACTGACTCTGATAATAGCGGTGTTTTAACAATCACTTGAGTTAGATCTTCTTAATGTAGCGTGGCTAATGATGACTGGAAAACGTCCTGTTGCCAAACTTTTTAGTCTTTCTGGGGTTTTATACCTTAACCCATAAATCTGAACTGGAAACCAGCACTTGCACATTCTTATTGATGAAAGGAAAGGTAGATTTGAAAAAAATCTACTTGCATTATTATTATTATTATTATTATTATTATTATTATTATTATTATTATTATTTATTATTATTATTATTATTATTATTATTATTATTATTATTATTATTATTATTATTATTATTATTATTATTATTATTATTTTATTATTATTAGAATACGACTAAAAAAATAGTAACGACTTTTATTTTTTGGAATCTCATTGGTTCAACATGAAATACGTTACTAAATTATATTTCACACATTGCGTCAAGTTGAGTCCTTTCTTAAATAGGTTTTAGGATAAAAGATGCGCTTTACTACAAGCAACACAAACTAACGCTTTTAACGAACTACTGTGTAAAAACATTGTTACAGAACAGATCGTTCAATGATTTTTTCGGAAGATGGGTCTTAATTGGTGTTATTTATAAACTGCAGCCTTAATTGGTTGGTGTTTATCATCTGACTGCTTCTAAAAACAAAAACGTTTCCAGTGGGTCTTTCTGTATCTGTAAAATCCATCTTCTTCGTTTAGTGAAATATTATAAATTTGCTTTTCCAAATTTTAACACAATCCAGACATTTTGAAACATTAAGAGCAATAAATATTTTCAATCTAAATTCTTTCCTTCTATAAAACTACTATCTAAACTCTAAACGTAAAGAACGTAAGAAAATATTTTTCCTTTATTGCTCTTATGATGCTTGTTGAAAGATATATTGTATACATTATACATTTTGTTCATCATTTTGTTTTACTTTAAATCTTAACAGGGAAACAGATAATATATCCGAGTGTTAAATACTATTCAAATGAAATCCAACTGAAATAGCCTCGCTGTAAAGGTATCCGGTTAGTTTCATCTGAACGTCTTTAATACATAAAATGAAAAATAATTTTATTATAACTACAACTGCAGCAAAAACCTTGGAATAAAAATTAGATTTTATTGTTCAATTAAAATAAAAGTAAACGCAATCAAACGGTCATAGTTGGAAGCTTTAAAACTATTTGTCTTCTTTGTTTGAGAATTATTTAAGATAAGTTTTGACATCATCAAGCTAGCAATATAATTATTTATCCAAAAGATTGCGCAAGCACGAAATTGGCTGTTTAAAATGTACTCATATTACCGAGAATTCGCGTAATGTTACCATAACCAATTAGATTTTATGCTGTAAATACCGAAACTACAGTGCGGTAACCGCAAGAGACTTGACAATCAAAAGGATGTTTCATAGACCGACTATGCACCGAAAATAATAGTAGCGAGTTAGTGCCTGCATTTTATCAAGAATCATACAGTGCAATAGATTTTTTCCTTGATATGTGAAACTTCAGTGATAGAGCTCAAAAACTGATCATACCATCTCAGCGAATCTAAATGATTTGATCGCATGCCTACGCATTAAGGCAACAAAACGTTGATATCTTTCTTTTTACTCATTCATTTTAAACTGAAAAAAATCACTAGGGGGATCATAAAATGCGATCTATCGACTTGCCAAACATCTGTAATTTATCATTTGTAGGCTTAGATCTCCAAAAACGTCAACTAGAAACAAGAACTCTGCTAGGATGCGAACATCATTAACAGTGAAGAATCGTGCTCTCATAAGTAAAAGTCGAATAATAACTCTCTTGCAATTCTTCGGGACGTTTCAGTTAAACTATCAAATCGTGCAACGTTTGCGGAAGCTTATTTGATAGAAACAAGAAAGGAATCTCACGATATTTGTAGATACGAAAAATAACATTACGCACGCACACACACACACACACACACACACACAGAGAGAGAGAGAGACGAGAGAGAGAGAGAGAGGAGAGAGAGGGAGAGAGAGAGAGAGAGAGAGAGAGCGAGAGAGAGAGTAGGGACGAGTGAGAGAGAGAGAGAGAGACGTTGTTTCATGTTTATAAAGAACCTTTTTACTTTTTCTACTATTTTCACATGCATATGTTGTGTATTCTGTAATTTAAATAAAACCCGTCATTCTTAAGTGTTAGCGAATGTGATTTCGTTTGATTTTTTTGTAATAGAATAAAAAGGCTAAATGTTTATTCTTATCTATTAATATATATATATATGTAGCTATGCACTGCATTCTATATTATTCTTTTTTAATTATACGGAAGGTCTTTAACTTTCCAAAACGAGTTTGTTTTAAATTATGCATTCCTATAAATTCATTATTCTGATCTAAAAGATTTCGATAGAAGTTTTTTAAAAAGCTAAAATTATATTCATTTTTAAAAAAAAAACAATTTGTTAGTTTAATTCACTCTATTTAGCTTTTGGAACTAGGTAGTAAGTTTCACATGGCTTATTATTCAAAGTGGTATTATAGAAAAATATTTACAAGAATAATTACCTGTGCTACACGCGTAGCCAATTAAAATTTTTTTAAACAAAATCTGAAACATTATGAATGAATCATTACAACCTTTTGGTCTCACACATTAATACTAGAAACGTTTAAAAAACTTTGCTGGATATCAATACCATTTTATCCGTATTTTATTTGAAAGTTTCAAGTATTAATTATCCTCGCTTTAATAACTGCTTTGTATACTCTTGAAAAGGAATGAACAATGTGTAAATAATCAGTTAAAATTTTACTACATTTTTCTTCTAAATACTTCCATAGCTGTGTAACATTCTTTGGGTGCATAAGTTCAACTTTTAGTCTTCTGATGCTTTAGCTACTTGCAAATCTAAAGGATCATTCGTTGTCTTGTTTTAAAATGATTCTACGTTCAAGGAGTCGTTCGCCAGAGGGTATCGCATTAATTTGAAGAATTTGATGACATTTTTCATCCTTATAATTTTGATCTGAACAAGATAATCAACAGCTGAATCTCCAAATAACAGGCCCAAACCGTCACACTAATTTATCCCCATGATAGACGCTTCCTACCAAAAGGCTCAAACTATCCACAAAACCCTTTTCCAATGTTGCAGGAGCAGGATCTACTGAACATGCCCCCTTTGTCTTGTTGCCCATTTTTTCCGTATAAAATGGTTTGGAAACATGTGTGTGTGTGTGTGTATGATGCCATAAGGTTGTCTCAACTATTTACTAATCAAGTAATGACTTCAAGTGCTAGGCGATTATGATCTGACGCATTCATAAATATTAAATAGTTTTACTCAAAGAATAATTTTTAATCAACAAATCTGTGGATGAAACAATAAAGATAACTGAATAGCCTAAGAAAACTTCAATAAAAATATGCACAAAATATGGAGTTGTTCATATTCATTAAAACTTTAACGTTATTTCCCGTATTATATTAGTTATAATATATAACATTTTACATTTCAGCACCATTATTTTCTCTTGGTTGAACACTATATGCATTATTTGTGTGATATTGTGTGGTATACTACCAAAATGTTGGCTTTACAACCAAATTATATAAATACATGAAATACTACTATTAAAAAGTTTTGAAGAAATTACAATGACAGCATAAACGAAATGTATACCTTTCTGTTTAACTTTAAAGTGTACAGAACACAAATACACATATTATATCAATAAACAATTTTTTAAAAAATTATAAACTGTCTGATTTGGTTTAAATCTTCGATTTATTAAAAAAAACACTCTTGGCATTTATAAAAGACCCGCAGATTAGAATTCCGTTAATTAATTTACCAAAATAATCAGGTAATGCAGCATTATACTGTGGACATCTAATATATTGTAATATATACAGTCAGATTTTTTTCAGATTGAAAAAAACTATCTAATCTATGCTTTTGTTTATTCATGTAGCAAACGTTTATTAGGCAGAGAGTCTGGTGATTATGGTAACCGCACGATGATTTCAGGAAGACATTGCTGTTCTTTTATTTTAATTTATCTTTTACATAATTTAGAAGAATGTTTGAGTCATCGTATTAATGAAAGGTGAAACCCCAATTATTAGATCGCTAAAAAGGATTAGACGTAAGAGAGAATGGAGAAAACTGTCTCACAGTTCAATTACAACAATTGTTGCGCTCTTTCTAAGGTAGAGTAAAAGACATTGTTCATGTTTGCAGAGAGCAGCCTTTTATACTGTGCTGCATTTTTATATCGCAAAAATTCATTAAGATGCATTTGTTATATTTGGCTCATTTTTAGGAAAGTAATATATCCAATACCTATATTTATTTGCAGCAGGCCATGTGTTACAATTGACCCTTACCATGTCGTCAGCTGTAGCAAAAAACCTGCCTCACCGAATCCTCCATCAGTTTAAAATGATGTTATATTATAATATAATCTAATAAGATCTATAGACAAGATGTGTATGTCTAAATTAAACTATATTGGAATAGCTAATACACAATAAAAAGGCTTCTGTAATATTTTTTGAAATTTTTTTTTATTACAATTTTACAATCTCCCCTATCTTTAGAAAATACTGTAATGGTGTTCCTTTTCAGTTTCCTTTAAATTCTCAAATCTCTCTGTTCTTATTGACAATAGTATTTTAGCTACCATACAATGATTCGGAAAGCATTTACCAGCCTGTGGTTGAACGCTATGCTTAAAGAAAACATGTTAAACTATACCTTTTTGCAGCCAACTATCCTGAGTGACGAAAGTTTTAAATGGTCATTCCTACCTTTACATTGTTTTCAATTACTCAGAATTCTGCTGTGTCACTTCACGAGACACCAATGTGATTACTGAATAATTTCGCTGTTTCTCTGGTATTTCATACATTAATAGCTCGGCAGTTTTAAAGGAAGTGATTAATTTTATTGAACCAAAGTGTTGGGTTAAAGCAAGAAATGGATATTATTTTTTATTATTAGTGAATGTAATCTCTTATCCATGTTGTAATAGCCACAAAATTAAATAAACCTACAAAGTTTCGTTTCCTCGCGAAATATCTTCGCTTTAAAGCTTCCAAGCATATTGTATGGCATTTAGTAACGCATTAAAATGTTTCGGTTAGACCAACCAATTACATCTGTGGCTAATTAAAAACTTAGTTTTTTCTTCCCTATTTTCCTAAAAACTTAGTTTCTCTTCCTTAAATAATTTTATTTTTTCTACATACTTAGTTTATTTTTCATAAATACTTAGTTTAACTTTAAATATATCTATAACTTTGTATTTATCTAGTTCCTCCGGCACTCAATTTTCGTTTGTTTTAGCTAGATTTCGGTGCCTTCTTCTTTAAATTTGTAACTAAAATTGTGTATATACTAAAAAAGAGATGGAACCTCAGCCATCTACATCTACTTATGCTGAGTCGGCAAAGAAAAAGAAAAATGCCTAACAGCTAGATCTGAAGGACTATGAGGGCGTAGAAGGAGAACAGACCTTCAGAGATTTCCTACAAGAAATGGAACTAGACCCGTGTAACAAACGGAAGTTTGAATTTGAAGGAAAGAGTTCACTCTTCCTTCACCACAACAGGGAGGTCTCGTGTTCGGAGGTGGGAAAGGCTCTCGTGGACGCTGGTCTCAACGAGAGAGTGCGCGCCATCATAAACAGCTACGGTGGCGCAATTGAAATCATATGCAGCACTGCAAAAAATGCGGAATATCTGTCAACCAAGCAGTTGACCGTAAAATGAATTAATTACACCCTTAGAGGCGCCAGCCCGGTCGCCTGGATCAAAGTAAGAGGTTTACCTCTTACGACAGGGTGTGATATCCCCGATCAGATACTCCAAAAATACGGCAAGACCATAGTGCCGTTTAAATATGACTGTTTACCTGGACTGCCGTTCCTCTCTGGGCAGAGGAGCGGCAAGATCATACTTCGTGAACCGATACCACGAAGGATCCATGAGACAGTTGATGGCAAAGAATATAAATTTACAGTTGTATATAAAGATCAACCAACAGAACCTCCATACTGTCGCTTCTGCACCGAGTTCGGACACACCGAACGGAGCTGCACTGGGAAGAAACCCCAGAATGAAAAAAACAAAGAGGAGGAAACTGTTCCGGTTACCGAAACAATAGAGAAAACAACTCCAACAGAAGTCATCAATATTGATGATGATACCAACACGAAGGACTCAGCAGCAAGGTCATCTAAGCCCCGGAAGGTAAAGGGCAAAGATGCAAAGAGGATGGTCAGGGAATCGACTCCCCCGACTCCTCCAAAAAAGAAGGAACGGAAGGTAGCCGAGGAGCCTGAGGATGAAACCTTGAAGGCTCCCATCATCCTTCTCAAGAAGATCACATCCTCCAATGCAACACCGACTCAGGGGTTGCATCAACGGAAGTGCCTACCTAAATTTAGGCACTTTCTTTTGGAAGGATTTTCTGGATACAACTTAGGTAACGCCCAAGGGACGAATGCACCTGATTGAGTGATTATGTCTAGACGTATGGAATTATTATCCCTGAATTTAAGAGGGATAAAATTCAAGAAAAACTGGAATGATTATCTAGATCATCTAGAACATTCCTCAACAAACACCATAATCTGCATGCAAGAATTACATCTGCAAAATAATACAGAGATAGATAGGTACTTTTCCAGCTGGTCAGGCCCCAAACTCGCGAGTCTAGACCCTTTAGGTAGGAAAAAAGGCGTAGCTATTTTGTTTCATCGTAGTTTAAATGCAAAAATAGAACACTCTTGCAGTGATAAAAACGGAAGAATCATCATAGCTAGTTTCCAAAATGAGCTCCAAAGAAAAGTAATGATTGCATCGGTGTACACTCCTACCAATGCGAAGGAACGGACAGCTTTCTTTCATAATTTCAATGACATATTAGACCAGGAACTTAGGTCTTACCCTGCAGACGACATTTACATACTAGGTGATTTTAATTGTGTCCCCTCCCATTACCTAGATAGGCAGGGACCGGACATTAAAAGTAGGACGTATCTGATCGGAAAAGTGCAGCTGCAAACCATGTGTTTGCGGTTTGGCTTGATTGATGCGTTTAGATTTAAACACCCAGATAGTAAATCATACACTCATTACAGTAAAAAAATACGAAATAGCCACTAGAATAGACAGAGTGTATGCTTCTAAGCACGCCGCTAACACTCCCAGACGTTAAGCACGACGTTTTCGCGTGGAGTGACCACTGCCAGGTAAAGGCCAGCTTTCTTGTCCATGAGAACACCAGAGGACCCGGACTTTAGAAACTCAATAATACTATTCAGACTGAGTCGGAATACGTTGAGAGCGTACAGAGTTTCTGGGAACAATGGTCACTTCGCCGGGACGAGTTTGATGACCCCCTGGAGTGGTGGGACCTAGGTAAGGTTAAACTTAGGGACCTTAGCATAAAATATTGTCAGGCAAGAAATGCTTATAGAGAATACTTAGAAAACAAGCTGAAAATAGAACTAAATCTAGAACTAAACAAGGCCGCTTTAGGTATAGATAGAACAAACAAAATCAAAGCCATCCAAACACAAATAGCAAAACTACAACTTAACAAAACAGAGGGCGCTAGAATTAGGGCCCGAGTACCGGCCATGAATGGCGAAGGCAATAGAATGTCCTTCTGTGGTTTAGAGAAATCTAGGGCAGAAAGGAAAACCATAAATAGACTAAAAGCTAAGGAAGGCCGCGTCTTAACTGATATAGAAGATATTATTCAGGAAGAGGCTCGGTATTATAGTGAACTATACAATAGTGAAGACACCTGTCCCATTGCTCAGGACGAAATCTTGGCGTGTCTAGATGATAAACTAAACCCCCTAGATGCCGAGCTCTGCGAAGGTCCCCTAACTATTCAACAGATAAAACAAGCTATTAGAACTTCAAATAAAGAAAAATCACCAGGAAATGATGGCCTTACGCCAGAATTCTATAAGAGATTTGAATATCTCCTAGCAGGAGACCCGACAATGATTGCGAATAGCGCATATTGTAGGGGGAGTTCTTTCGGAAAGCCAACGTACGGCCACTGTCGTCCTGCTACCAAAGAGGGCGACGCGGAGTACCTGGACAACTGGAGACCCATCAGTCTCTTAAACAGTGATTATAAAATCATAGCTAAGGCGTTAGCAACTAGGCTAGCCAAAGTTATGCATAAACTTACAAGTGCAGACCAGACCTGTTCAGTTCCAGGAAGGAGTATTACGAATACGCTTCAACTGTTCAGAGAAATTACAAGTAGGCTAGACACAGAAAATTCCATAGGAATCATGCTAGCCGTAGATCAGAAAAAAGCTTTTGATAGGGTTAACTGGAATTTTCTCATAGAAACACTTAAAACCCTTGGTTTCGGAGAGTATTTCATTAACTTTGTTAGGCTTTTCCAATCCCAACTAATAACAAATATATACCAGAACGGATTTCTCTCTTCGTCTATCCACCCAACAAGAGGCATCAGGCAGGGGTGTCCCCTCAGCGCCATGCTATACGTTCTGACTGCAGAACCGCTGGCCGCCATGATACGCAACAACAAGTCAATCAGGGGGATAAATGGTGTCAAAATTCAGCAATACGCTGACACCACCCTCCTGCTAAAAGATGCGGCCAGCTTGGACGCAACGTTCAAAGTCCTAGAGGTCTATGAAAAGGCCTCTGGGGCAAAAATAAATAGACGAAAAACCACCGCAGCATGGCTGGGGGGCAGCAATAAGCCCCTGCGCCAATACAACATCAACTGGGTGGAAGATAAAATTAAACTACTGGGAATCTACTTCCCAGTAAAGCAAAATACTAACACACTGCATGACAACTGGCAACCTGTGATTAATAAAGTCAACGCTTTACTAACCGAATGGTCCTCGCTAAACCTTTCTTTCTTCACTAAAACCGAATTAGTAAATACATATCTTGCCCCCAAAATATATTATAAATCTAAAATAATAGGGATGCCAGGCTGGGTGCGCAACGCCATAGACGCCGAGCTAACTCGGTTTCTATGGCAAGGGCGCAAACACCTGGCAAACAAACAAATAATTAGACTCCCTCGGAACCAAGGAGGATTAAACCTAATCAACCTAGAGAGCAAAATAGGTGCTCAACAAATACTAAATATAATAGATATCATAAGGAACGTGAACAACAGACCAAGATGGCAAAATCTCTTCATCTCCCGTTTAGCGAAAGCATGTGACACCCTCGACGGGGTCAATGTTCTCACTAACAAACTATAACTATATAGAGCACAAAGAAATTTACTAACAGACTACCACATAACCGCACTCCAGCAATGGATCACTAGCAACATCTCTATAGGAACAGATAACATCGTAAGCCTAGGAGATACTAAAATAGAACTAGACAAATTATCCCAGCGAGACATCTACCTCTTCCTGTCATCACGACCTACAGAGGAACCGAATTACAGGAAGAGGTGGGAAGATACCCTAAATTCAGGAACACTTCAGTGGGACAGGATATGGGGTAGTTCCATTAATCGTCTCGTGGACGGATATACATCTGACATACACTGGAAATTAACTAGGAATGTTCTCCCCACAAGGGAAAACAAGCATAAATGGAAATTAATTAATTCACCCAAATGCCTCGCCTGTCACGAGGTGGACGAAACGGCAATCCATTGTCTATTCTCCTGTCCGCAGAACATAGAACTATGATGCCTAGTCCGAGATTTGATTTTCAAAATTAAAAGTCCCCAGACCAAACTTACGTCGTTCTGGCGCATCTTTGGCTTTAATAACAGAACTAAAAAGGACTGTCTTTCGAACTTTCTGGTTTTTACCGCCCAGCGGATCGCTTGGGGTAGCCGAAAGGCTTCAGAAGGCGGCCAGCCTACCTCAACAAAATTACTATTCCAAAACTACGTAACTAATTGGTTACATCAAAAATATACAGTCATGAAATCTAGTATAAATGACAAACTAATTTTCTCTTCCACTTCGCTAATTAATAACGCATTAGGATAATCAATACAAACAAAACATTACACATACACGTTGACAATTCCCCAACTTCAACTCTTAGTTTAGATCGACCACCCTGAGTCACCCCTTTTCCACCCCCTATGTCTAATTTAAATGTACTTTACTTTGAATTAATATAGGATGCTGGAAAAGAAGACTTCTTTCTTTCTCTTTCTCTTTTCTTTTCTCATTCTCTCTTTTTCTTTCTCTCTAATTCTCCCTTTTTACATTCATCGTGATTGATTATGTAATATATACTATGTAATATATATTTAAAAAGTTTGTCTTATAATTAATTTTATCTCTTAAATGATCTTTGATCATTTTAAAACAAAACTTTAAAGCTAAAGTGGAATATTCTCAACCAAACTCCCACCCCCTCCCCTTCTACAGTGTAAGCCTCTATTTATTTATAAAGTTACTCCACCCCTATATTTTGCACATGGACTAACCATGATTCTTTCTTCGTTTTAAAACAACAAATATAGTCCCAATAAAGAAAGACCAAAGGCAAAGAAACACCAATGTGGCGTGGAATGGGGCAAAGGATGTTGTGATGACAACCACCACAGCAGACTCTGCTACTTCCCGAAAATACCATCTGCATGGGAACCTCTGGTTCTCCCACGCTGGATACAGAAAAAGCAAAAGTCATAAAGACTTTGCTATATAACACCAAGAGAATCTCCGATTCTCCCACGAGGGCGGACTAGAATAAAAATAAAACGGAGGGAGAACGTGACTCCATCCATCACCCTGCAAAAATAAAAATAGAACTCTCTCCATCCTTCCACTTTGAAATCGAAAAATAAACAGTGGCCCAAACTTCCCTTACAGAACAAGAACATACAGAGAGAAAACTCTGTTTTAGAGAGTCCAGCCAGGATAAACCTACCCCTCCTGCGTGCAATACGAAGGAGTTGGGTAGCCCGCTGCTCTCGCTAGGCTGAGGTACAATCCAAACAAAACACAGGTCGAAATAACTAACACCTACACTGGTAAACAGCTGAGACGGCCGGTCGTGGAACCGATCCAGCTACACCCACTACATACGCAACCTCACAAACACTCCCCTAAACACCGCACAACACCAAAAAAGAGAAAAAAAACAACTAAAGAATCTAATGATTTTATAATCACAGTAATCTAATTCATTTTCTTTTTAGTGAAGTTCATGGTTATCTACAGAAACGATTGGCCCTAAGTACATTGCAGCATTTGTTATTGTTCCAGGTCTTATCTTATCTTTTAGTAGTTACATTCGACTAAAACAATGGAGTAATCAATAAGAAGACAGACATCTTCGCATCACCCATTATTTCTTGATAACATCACATATGTAGACCAAAAGTAACATTCACAATACAATTTTAAAAAAAGCGTAATCATGGCTGTTATTTTGAAAATATCCAGATATTAATAGTAAGATTAGTTAGTGATATTCCTTTGGAAAATTAAATTTTATTTTAGGGTTTGAAAAATAAACAAACTGTATCTCGATGAAAGCAAAACACATTTAAATCTACAAAATATATAACATTTTTAACACTAGTAAAATAGCCATACTTTTAATCGTTAATGAAAACCATAAAGAACCAAAAAAACATTTTTATCTGGCATTTATGCGCTGTTAAACCTGAAAGATGATACAGTCTTTTTCTTTTAAAATGGTAATTAAAGCAATTGTTTTTTGCTATATTTCTATTTTTGTCTTTGGTTATGAATGTTAACTATAGTTTATTATTAATGCTAAACTGAAAATAAGCGGTTTAACTCGTCCAAAATTAGTTCTTAAATATATCGAAAGTATTACATCAAATAGACAACAAATTGTTAATAGCTGCATAGTCCAAAAGAAAGGATAAATGCATTATTAGAATTTAAAACATCAAACAGGGATATCCGAGTGCATATCGTCCTTCCATGGCATAGAGCCTGGGTTTGGTTCCCATTGGTTTGGAAAACTGTCCATAGCACGGTTTCTTCTCGCTCTCCCCGCACCAGTTCTTCACAGCTGATTCCCTGGCGGTAGCTCTGCTAAGAAGCAAGAAATACAGGATACTTGAAATGTTTGAAAATCTACATTTTATGAAATTAGGAAAGGTACTTAAAATCTTTCATAAAACAAAGTAATGAAGATAATCTACTGAACTGAAATACTTGAGCTTTTAACAATCTCTTTTCTTTTACGCTGCTCTTTTATTAATATTTACTTTCTGAATTTTCTAATAATTCTTCTATTGACTAATTGGTAAGCAGTTCTGTGCGCCAAGATAAAAAATTTAGACATTTTATTTTTTACAAGCTATTCAGGATCACTGTCTCTGCCCAGTTTGAAACAATTTCCATATAGATGTAAAGTTACTTTCAGAAATCTAAACAGATTAAAATATTATTATTTATTATTCTGATATTACATATTTCAAGTATTATTACCATTAATCCATAAATAAAATTAAAAGTTCCTGATTGTTTCAGATACAGATTTTTATTTCGGTGCATGCAGAAGATGAAGGATAGAATTGAGTGGCGTGCGTGGGCAGGATATTGGTCTGATTGAAAATAAAATTGCATAGCCAAGGGTTTGTAGCATCTCAGATTTAAATATTCAAGGGTGCAGAGCAAAGAGATATAAATGAACCGACAGATTTAAATTAAGCCATGAAAAGGAAGAAAAAACACGTAACGCAAAAGATGGACAACTGATTGGCAGATTCAAGAGCAGCAAATTCAGAATGAGAAGGAAAAAAAAGCTACCAGCTACAGGAAACTTACTTGTATTGGACTTTATGGAAGTTATGTCTGCAGCTGGGCATTTTAAATTAAAAAACATAGAAAAAATATTGGCATAGGCTCCAGCTTCTTAAATACTCAGATTACACTTCAGAAAATTGAAGGAAAGTGTATTTTATGAATAAAAGATCCGAAATATTTGGTACTCACAGAAAGCAGTATATGAGGAGTGTATCAGATGAATAATTTGCAGAAAATGTCTTACTTTGAGTATGGTATTGGTTGTATCAAACCATTGGACTGTTTGAATGGCAATGGAGTTGGTAAATTGGTGACCTTTGCAAAATAGACTATGCACTAGACAAAAAAGTATCACTCAATACTTCAACGCCACATTGGATTAAGATTAACTTATAAAAGCTCCTGGATTACACTTTTAAACAATGCAAACAGTATTTAAAAGCAAAGTATTTTGAAAATCATATCATTTCTGTCCCAATCTTCTCATTATCTCAAACGCATAGAACATATGAAATAATCATCTTTAAAAACTAACATTTGGACAGTTTTACTACCATTAGCATGAATTTAAATTCAGATCATAAATTATTTAAATAATCGCCTTTCGGAATCGATGCCATTTTGAAAACAAATAAAGGACAAACTATGTATTAGATTTACTCTAAATTTATGGGTGTGGTTACTTATTTGCATGCCTTTAGTAGCAGACAACACAAAATTTTGATTTGCATGTAGGATGGAGATAATACAAGCTTTGTAAGTTCATTATGCAATCAGTTTTCGGTTAACTACAAGGGAATTTAATTAATTCATAAAACCTCTGCCAACTCGATAGAAGAGTAAGCACGTTGCAAAATAACTCGATTTTACTATTTTTTTGCTATTAAAATAAGTTACAGGTTAAGGTACAAAGAGATTACAAACTATTGAAACTAATAGCTTAACATTCAATGCAAGCTCAAAATCTGTTATTTTATTTTTTTTTTGTTAGAGGCGCCCGTAGTTAAACAGTTGCGTGAGCGACTACGAGGTTCATGTGTGATAACATCTAATGGTCAGTGTTCATGAGAGAAATGATTTGCCTGCTGCATGTTTAAGCAGGACGTCCGCCTCAGCTAGAGTGCATCACGCTAGATTAACTATGGCTATTACTTTACCAAACCATCGATTAAATGATCAATAGATCCTTGTGAAATTTGTATATTAATGAAGCGTGAATTTTTCAAAGTCTTTTGTTTATGTCGTTAACTATTTATGGCCTTGCGAGTTCCACTGTTAGCATAAACATTAAAGTATAGAAATAGCCTTACTGTCTATAAGAATTACACTAGCTGGCTAATTTATTAGGGTCCATGTAATCTAAAAGACATAAGTTTGACCTGTGCTGCAGTTGCAAATTAAGTTTAACGCATAATATGGTAAGTAACATCTGCATGACTATTTATAACATGGAAAAGCATATTTTATCAAGTTTAACAGAGGTATGGAAAAGCAAATAAATTACAGCGTGTGAAACCGATATGATAGTGAGTGAACGTCTCATCTGTGCCACAGTTGCCAAAACACTTTCCACTGTAGGCTTCTCTAAGACATCGGTCATTTGTGTTTATAAGAATAGCAAAAGGTAAGAATAATATGTGCTGAGAGGAAGAATTGTGGCCGCAAACAAATGTGGCAGAAGAGGAGAAAGGCGGTTAAACAGGATAGTAAAGTCCAACCGCCATCAATCAATATAACAATTGAATGAGACATTCACTACGGAAAATTCCACACCAATCTCCAGCCACGCATTCCAAAGACCATGGCAACAAATGGATTATGGTAGTGGGAGCTCATTGTGTAAGACAATGAGCACAGATATCGACAGGAAAAGACACCTCTTTGTGATGTAAGGAGTGCAGACAGTGGTCGGTTGACTGGAAAAAGGTGGTGTTCTGGGGTATAACGTTCCATCCTTTTTTGCACAAACAAAGAGGACAGATTTGGAGAAAGCAATACGAATACTTAAGTCCTTTTCTGTGATCCTGACTTTCAAGGAATCTTGTGGTGGATTTATAATTTTAGGCATGTTTTGTTCAATGCTGAAAGAAGGATAATGCTACTTTAGCATTATTTTCAGTCAAGTGCACACAGCGATGCCTTCTATATATCGTAATGGAGATGGATACTTTCGAAGAAAAAGCTCTCATCCACCATGGCCAGATTTACATTCATAGTTTTAGGAAGATGGCGGAGATCTCTATCTTCCATGACCATCACAATTTATGGTTCTTAATGAAAATGAATATCTGTAATGAACTTGATTGACGCATTCCCTATTACGATCCTCCGGCTATTTCGCTTCATATACTGCATTAATATTAATAAGTGAATAGTGAAATAACTTTCTATACACCTTAGTGCACCTTGTAGTGCCTCTATCACGCCAAGTCATATTTAATAAAAAGCGGGTTAACTTTTTATTATGTATAGGTCTTAATAAAGTGGCCACCCATTAAGGCAGGGATTTATCTATTTATATATATATATATATAATATTAAAGTATATTTCTGTCTATTTTAATAATTATTAAAACATTATTTTTTTACTTCCACCGTATGGCGATGAATGGACCAAACGGAATGGATGCTAATTTGTGTTAACCAAACTGAAGTTTTCGAGTTAAACAATCAATATTTGAAAAAAAACTTTTGTAATTAACATGTAAAACACCGGACTTTTATTTAGTACTATTATTATTCCATGCGACTTAGTATGCAGTAGCTGGCTTCATCGCAAATGCCATCATCTGCCGACAAATTTGTCGTCAGTAACTCGTTCCTGAAAACTACAAAAAATCCGAGAATAAATGTATCATGAAAAATTACTTTCATCTGATTTATTGTGGTTACCTTTCGTGTCATGTGACATCTTATGCAAACTGCATTTGTGAGACTTCTTTCATTCTGTCTTTTAACAAAGGAAGCAGTATGTACAGTTGGGAAGAAAGCAATTAAAACACAACCAAAATCAAGATTTTTTTGTGTACTAATCATTTTATGATTTTACAAAGAAAATCCAGTTAATTAAAGTTTTCGTCTGTGTAATACATTTGCTTATTCAGTATATGAAGAAAGACACCGAATAACAGGTTAAGAAGCTCTTTGGGGTAAAAATATTTCTCTGCAGCTTTACGAATAATATATTTCTCTTATTAATTAATCGTGACAAAAAATATTCATATCATACAAATATCGTTCGCTAATTTGAGTATAATCTATATTGCACTGCAAAACAAGACTTGGTAAAGACAATGACCTGTTGTTGCCTGAAATTATCGATTAATAGCGGAGATGCCAGTTTACTCTCACACAGTATGTACAAAAATAGTCATTATTATTTACAGAAAATCCACCATTCCAAAACACTTGTGAATCCATTTACATGCATTGAATACTGTGCTCCCATCTGTAAAGTAACAATGATACTACTGTTGCCATTAGGTAGAGGCAACAAGATATTTTGTGAATAAAGTCACAGATTTGACCAAATAGTGGTTTGAGTGATCCACCAGTAAAAAAAATAATTTACATGATTTAGACATTCTTATAGATTTAACGATGTTACAAGTGACGCAAAATATTAAATCACAATAAAAAAAGAAGTTTTTTTTGGCTTTTCATGCATAGTCACGAACTTTCATCTTAATTCTCATTTTTGACCACATTGTTTTTCTCGCCATTGTTTCTATTGGCGAACCCCAGTGAGAAAAATTCCTTGTCACACATTCGGATCCCAACGCTCGTTGCAACCTAACTGATCCCAGAATCGCCATACACATTCTGTAATTGCACGTATATGTTCAAAAAGTATACTTTATTTTGTGTAAACATCTCTGACATCTCTTCATTTTGACGAACTTAATGGTAGACTATTGCTCTCAACTACTCTATTGTTATATAGACTTTTAGTATGTTAAACTGGCTTATAAAGCATGCATTGAAGATGT
The DNA here is from genome assembly GCA_018389105.1 of Nautilus pompilius. Classification (NCBI taxonomy): domain Eukaryota; kingdom Metazoa; phylum Mollusca; class Cephalopoda; order Nautilida; family Nautilidae; genus Nautilus; species Nautilus pompilius. The sequence goes on from JACATO010000113.1 coordinate 410,525, forward strand.
CATCAATAATGTGCTGTTCCCAGATCAGTTGACCATACAAGACAAGTAGGGTTTGAGTTTGTCAGCAAGATCGCTTTACTATCAGAGATCAAAGAGATAACTAATGTTGATTTTAACTGCAATAATAAAAATATTCAGGCAGTTCATCATTTCCGTCATCCCCCCTGTCCGTGGCATTACGTCGGCTGATTGGTTGATATACCAATGGAATTATCTATTTGAGTTTCAATGAGTGTTTGTTTACATATGTCGTCTTTTTACAGGTGGTTGTATAAAAGACACTAAAAATAGATATTTCCTCAAGCAGTCAATGAGCATTGTGACAACTTTAAATTAGTATGCGTTAGATAACTATAACTTTTACGCAGGAACGAGTCGAAATCACGAGAAGATATTGCTTCTGCTGAAGTTATGGATAATTTATTGATATATTAATTAACCCACAATTTTTTTACCAGCTATTTACTGTGACAGAACTCCATTTTTCATCAAAACTCACCTGTAAAACAAGAATTCCTTGCATCTTTTTTTTTTCTTGATAAATTTTTGTCTAGATAATTCAGTTTGTTCCTGAGTTATTTATGATTATTGACACACTAAACCTTTCCTTGTTGCTGCCTTAGACTTCGAGGAACTGAATATTCCCACCGTTTAATATTGTATAAAATTTGTGTCCAGTGGCAACCATTATTGAAGGTATTCTAAACATATTTCAACCAAGAATCCCATAGCGGCTATGAACATCAAGTGTTTCAGTAATTTAATAAATATTTTTAATATTCTTCTTTCCTAATGCATTTTATTTGATTGCAGCATAATTTACGGTTAACGGAATATCTTTTATTAGCAGCATTTTAAAAAAATGTCATTCGGCTTTGTTATTGCTAAACTAGGTGAAAAAATAAAGCACGTGCTGCGTTCATATTATACATTATCAAAGACAACTTTGCTATGAGTAACGTGGTTATTAACTCGATATAAATACCTCCCCGTCCTTGATCTTCTAAAACGGCTTGAAGGTTCTCTGCTGTTTGAAGCAACGCAGTCTTCACATTAATGGGTGACTTATTCTCCGCCAGGTGTCGCCTGTTTGCTGGTTTGGAGCTCCGTCGGGTTTTGGAGATGTATCCCAGCAAGAAAAAAGCCCCCAAAGTCAAACAAGCCGAACGTCTAGAGCGTCTTCTCTACTAACAATCATAATGTAGAGAGTACGAATGGCGAATATTTAAAATTGGAAATTTGGGAAAGATTTGTACATAAACAGATATCTAAAACATGCGAGTTATACTGGAAATCCAATTGCTTAAAATCGTTGAGAGATATTTTTGGAGTCATTAAAATGTTTAAAAATTAAAAGAAAAAAATAATTCGAAACAGGTAATCACGACTAATGCAAGGGGATCGGTAGACGAGCCCGGTGGCGCAATGCATTATCTACCAAACCAAATGCTTGGTAAACAAAGGGTTTTGGTCACATCTTTAGATCACCGAAGATGAATGGTAGTTTTCTGTACCAATTCAGTTGAAGTTGATTAATGAGGGTTGAAGAACAAACCACCTTGGGTAACGAATAGTGACAAATAAAAACAGTTTTCTAACGCGCGCACTTGTCCGTGTATACACGAATCATCCAGTCTATTTGTCAAACCGTGTATCAAGGCGAGAGCGCATAAATGAATATAACGCAAATTAAATTAAAGGTCAGTTGATTGTGTATCTAAAAACGGCGAATAACATTTAGGACTTTTGCTCATCTATTTTTAAAAGAAGTAAGAACTGTTTTGTTTTTTTTAAATTAAAGCGCATTTTATTAACATTTTTGTGACGTCATATTGCATCGCTGGAGAAGAAAAGCCAAGAATGTCCCGTAGACAAGGTAAGTTATTGGCCGTGAGATTAACGATATGTGTGATTTGTACTCTGCACCAAAATTTACACCTATTAATAAAATGAACACAAAATTTAACTTGATTATTTTCAGGAATTCTACAATTTCTGCTTTATTACAGTTATTAGTTTCATTAGTTGACAGGAATTTAATCAACTCTAAGTGTTTGCTTATAATAAAGTCAGCTGTACATTACGACAAATACTATATGTGAAAGTCAGTAGAAAATAGAACAAACTGAACCATAAACACAGTATATAACGGCAAGCTTATAAAGTTCTTTTTTTATTCGAAGCTGTTAAATTAACGAGTTCTCAAGCAGCAAAAGATTTTTTTTTAAAATTTCGTTCTTTTTCTCTCTTTGTATCAGCAGTGTCTCTGTACAGTTATAATTTTTCTTCCTTTTTCTACGGAATGTGTTTAGTCAGCCATTTCTTGAAAAGTCTTTTTCGGTCAAAACTAGACTGCAGGCTCTTCGCACTCTAAATTATTATTTTATTTGTTAATTTATTTACGTATTTATTCTTCACCGGAATTGTTATTTAAAGTCAAATCAATTAGAGGCAGTCTTCTCATAGACTCAAGTCAGCAGTCTATTTTTTTACAGAAAGCAGAACAATCAGCAAATGAAGTACTGCTCTCGTTAATTTCTATGAGTGGATGAAATGCTGCTATGCTGTTACGCAAACCAATGCCAAACTCCTCTTACTTAATCAAAAGGATAAGGGAGTTATTAATATAACTTTTAAAATATTTATTACTCGTAGAAGTTTGAACATTTCATGCCCAGGAAGTATTGGAAAAGACAAGCATTTTTTTAAAAATTATCTCTCTTTTAGAAAGTTTACCGTTAATTAACCTACTTAATTATATTCTGTCGAAATGTAACAAATACTAAAAGTTTTCCAAGTATACAAACCAGATGGAAAAGATAAACTTTCATTTCTAACAGTTAAAAGCTAAACTGAAACTAGAATTTGTTCGATTTCTAAGCAGTTTCGTGCATAAAGAATCAAATAACAATAGAAAACAAACAATGGTTAACCAAAACTAATTTGCATATTTAAAAAAATGATGACGAACATTGTAAAGCACATATGCTGTTTTTTAAAAAATTCATTTGCCTTTGTTGACTTTCTTTCGCGTTGTTTCAGCTTTGTAAAGTTGAAATATATTTTTTAAATTAAAAAAAACAAAAGAAAACCGAAAATTCTTTTAACATCAAATAGTAATTGCGTATCTAAACTATTCCGAAAGACACTTACATTACATGAACGACTGCAGTTTAGTCACATCTTTGTCCAGCACGTCATGCCATAAAATTATAGATTTTTATTTTTTTTTTTTGGATAACAAAGAAAATTATCGGTTTATGTCACGTTTAAGAAAATTCTCTTATTTTAGCATTGTCATGTGTGGCGATTATAATTAATAGATTGTTAAACTTCTGATAAACTTATTTTGTGTACCAAGACTGACAGAAACTTTACAAAATAAGAAAATCCGGACGCATATATTTTGTTGGCAGTACATTCAGCCGAAAAGGAAAATTGGCTGAAAATGTGTCATAAACAAGTGGTCTAGCCAATTGTGGATCTCTTAGTGGATTTAAAAAAATACAAGAGTAAACTAATAGGATAAGAGAAATCAAGACTGCAGGTTAAGGTTTATATGCCAGCGGCTTATATCAAAGTGTTCGATCGAAGAGATCAATATCAGAGATAGATCGGGTGATGAAAACTAGAGAAGAAAAATAATCCCCTCTCACATCATTATATTCCTGCCAGCACAATGATGAGGCTGCACAATACTGGCAGGAACATACTACTTTTTCCGACAACGACACACACATAAGGTATCGACAGAGCAATCCAAATCCAACTAATTTTCGATATAAATCCTCAGTATCTGCTACTAACTAGATCATAGCCAGACAAAGTGAACACTGCCCAGGCTAATCAACCCTTTCGAAGACGATTGTTTAGAGGAAGATATCATAAGAACTCTGGTACGTGATGCTGCATAGGAAAATCTGTTTCTGACTGTCGGATCACCCTAATCAGTCCAAATAAAACAAAGTTGTTAATGTATTTAAGTATTTTTCCTGATAATAGTTCAAAATCAGTATAAGTAGAACCAAGAAGACCATTGCCGATCCTCGTTGATATCACCGATCTGTTGGTGCCTGGTTACGTGTCATGTTTATGCCGACTACTATTGTAGATCTCATTGCTCAAACTGATGTTGGCTACATCATACGCACTTTCGTATACCCATAAACAAGCATGCATCCTGTAATTTTAATACTATGTGAGGTTTATTTTTTCTGTCAGTGCATGATTTCCATGTGTTCTTACGTTAAACTTTAGACCTATGAGTCGATAGCACCAGCTGATGGTAGCGTAGATTGCGATCAATCGTTATAATGTTGATAAAATGATAAATTTGAATTTCTTTAGATTTTTTCCTTGATATAAAAGTGTAAGGTAAACCAAAAAAGTCATAACTATCTTCCGAAAAACTACGAACTATTTATTACATATGTGGTTCCATAGTTATTCATGAAGATACCATACGAACTGTTGGTTAATTAATTTAGTTTTAAACCATTTAGGTGGACAAAAAACAATTTAACATTTAGGTTTTGCTACAAGGTCAAAATAGTTTCTCCTACCAACAAATTAGACATGCATAAACCAGTAATCTTTTTTTCTTTCCTGATGACTGATTTATAGCGATTTTACTTTACGGTGAAGCACAATATTCTCTTTAGAAATTTCTGATTAAAATTTTGTTCATGACACCCTAGTTTGAGCTACAAAAAAACAACATTTTTATTTATTGGCCCATAAAATAAGCCACGAAGGCAGAAAATAATACTTTTGTTAAAAAAAAGCTCTATGGTAAATATAATCTGTCCTACCTTTGGAAATAAGTTTGGAGACCGATTTCCTCACATCAACACGGACTTTTGAAGGATTTGACTCGATCCTTATCTTGTTCGTACACAACTGCGATAGCCGGATATAGAACCGACATGGCTACAGCACGTACACTATTTTGTCTAAGTAAGGAAACATATTTTCTTTGCAAATGAAATTTTTCAAGAACATCAGCTTACCGAGAAAATGATATTTTGTTTGCAGCTAAAAAAAAAATTAGTTAAAAACAAGTTTAAAATTTAATGTTTTTTTTTCGTCTTCTGTTAAAATCGATAATTCATTTCAGTGATGATTTCAAACGGATATATGAAGCCTTTTAGCTTTCACTCTAGTTAGATAGCGGTCTGTTCATACTCGTTTGTTATGTAAACCAGCAATTATACTTGCTATGCATCACGCCCAGTTTAAATCGAAACGATCTGAAGTATTCTTTACGTGGATTGAAAACAGCATCTTGCCGTGCGTGACATATAGTTCATTGTTAGGTTAAAAAAGTTTCCAAAATAAAACACCCTTCTAGACAAAAATGCCACGCATGTCTGTAAATCGACCAAACTAAAAGCCAGAACAGGCAGGCTGCATAAAATTTCCATTAGCTTGGTGATCAGCAGGTTGCGAAAAATGTGTGTTAACAACTTGATTGTATCAACTAATGGCGTCTGGATGATTGAAATGCTGTATAGAGTATATGTCCTGGAGTGCAAATAAATGTCTTGGTTTGATATTTTTATTATCTTTAGAAATATTTACGAGATAGACGGTAGCTGCAGAATTTTAAGATTAATATTGTTTTCTTATTTGACTAGTTGAGGAAATCTAAAGAAAGAGGACGCCTGGAAGTAGCCAAGTTAATCAATTCTAACTGCAGCCATGAAGAAATATGTGGTAGTTTTTCGGATGTCTTGAAAAATGTTTATACTAATAAAGCTGCACAGAAGTCAGCAAAAAACTTCTATCAATAAAACAATTAGATAAACATTTTTAGTGTTTGTTTGTAATATGCTATTTTGTCACGCAAAGATGTTATTTAAGAAAACTAGATTCAAATTTTAAAAACGAAGGAAATAATAGTATATTTCTATGCTTGTTATGTACGGGCATCCCAAGACATTTGCACACTTCCATAGAGAATATTTTGAGTCCGGGTTAAAACACGCTTCATTCACAAGATTAAAGAAGACGGTACCATGAAACGTATTAGTATACTTCTGATGTCACTTGCGTTCAGTATGTGGCAAAAATAAAGAATCATGTTTGGATAACCTTATTGGGGGCTGGATTAGACGAGACGGACCAGTTGAATAACCGCTTCATCAAGTGTCTCGTGCCTTCAGACAAACATCAGCCATCAAGCGAGGGTGTCAGACAGAAAGAATTTTTGTAAAGTACTACCTTAATTCATTCGGGCATTACCACTTTATAGACACGTCTAATACTGTACGAAGAAACACTGCTGAGATGCGATGCCCATATTTTAGAGGTTAGCTGTACGTCACACCTCTTGTGTGACCATAGTCTGAAAGTCAAATCAAGGCATTCAGTTTTCTCCCTTGCTGCCATAAAGATTTTAACTGAATCCGATCGGTACCTATAGATGTATCTGGATCATCAGCTGAGCAATCTGACCGTACCACGCCATTGTGATAAAACTAAGAGAAACTCTCAAACGGATATTTGGAGCATTAACCAGACCTTGATAAAGATTCTCGCAGATTAACTTCTAAACATGATGAAAACTCTTAATGTTTCACAAGATGTCCTGACTTAATTAATATATAAATAGATAAATCCCTTTCTTGTTTGTCTTTATTTGCCATTTTCCACAAAAGATAACATAATTTAATAACCATTGGTAGAAAAATTATTATGTCAGTATTTTAAAAATTCTTATTAAAACATACTTCTGATTTTTCTGTATATCAAATAATTATTAGATAAATAATGCTTGTACTTGTATTTTCAGTCCATATTTACTACTGTATATCGACTTTAGTATTAGCTAATTCAAAGATGCATTGATATATATATATTTATAATCCCGGGCCAGAACCTTGAAATATATAGTATTGATTACATAATTGAAAATTACGACGATGAAAACGGTAATGATGCGTTTTCTGGAAAGATTTCTATAAATGGAATCATCGTTTGTGGTTTTTCTATGTTTAGAGTGGAAATGTGAAAATATAAATGAAAATACTTCATGAACAAAATAATGAAAAATATTATTTGTTTTTATCTTAAAAACAGCAGATTACATAAATAATATTTTTGGCATAATGCTAAATTAGATAATAATAATAATAATAATAATATAATAATAATAATAATAATAATAATAATAATAAATAATAATAATAATAATAATAATAATAATAATAATAATAATAATAATAATATAATAATAATAATATAATAATATAATAATAATAATAATAATAATAATAATAATAATAATAATAATAATAATACAGTTGCTTTTATTCATCTTTTAAAAACATTCTGCTTTTTTTCAGTCATGGAAAAGTGGTCAAACCTATCTTAACAGATAACTGATTAGATTGTGTATTTTGTATGGCGCAGGTGTACAGGATAGTGCTTAGCTCATTGCAAATGGAACCAGGTACAATCTGTTCAAGTTTTATACGATATTTTTGACGTACATCAATGCACAGCATCGGTTGCAAAAATGCTACTCCGCAATCCTTCAAAATATATTCAAAACATTACGTGGTAGTACGGTGAATGTTGCTGCAATTGCCCATCATTAAGATTTCTTCGTAAAATTAACTCCTGAATTCTGCTTTCAAATATTTTATCTACGACATTACGCAGTGAGTGTTAACATCCGTGTTATAATAAGATATCTGCAGATATAAGATTTAGAGTACTGGGTGGATTGTTTAGTTTCGTCTTTTTAGCTGTGCCAAGACGACTTTGATAAGTGGCCGCGGAACTGTTGGTTCTTGAGTTTTTCAAAGGATTTAATTACAAAGTGGAAAAAAAACAAACTGGCCCTGATACTTTCTTCAGCCTGGTTAAACAGAAATATTTCCTGATTCTGGATGACTTGCATATGTTGTGGTAAAGCGAAGATTTACGTTAAATCGAAAATCAGTCTACTCTTTATGGTTATTAAAATGATTATCCACGACAAGAGCATCTAACGAGGTCCTGACAGTGCACGGTATGTAAATAAAACGCAGGTGGATTTTAAAATTCAATTTCTCCACAATTTTACAATCTACACTGACTTTCTTGACCAGATCTGTCAATTTTATATTAATATTGCTAAAATCAAGAACCATTCAACTTTTTTACAGAGCAAATTGAAAGAAAATTTACAAAACTTAATTCCAAATTTATCTGTTCTTAATTCAATGAGAATTCTTAGCTCAAACGAAATGGGCACTTTCCAGGATTCACTAACTAATGGTATACATATTTGCATTCGTGTAGCCAGCAGAATTTTCCAATGTTAATTTTGTTTCCTTGCATGAACATGAAATAAATAACTACACTCTGTCACGTACCTAAAGACTATTCAACTACTGGTAATTCATCGTGCATTATTTCGCTTTCGGTGAATAATTAGGCTTTTTTATTTCAATAAAAATTGCAGTCTGTTTTCGCTAAGCTGAATTCCTTCCTTAAAAACAATATTAGCAACAATATTCGTTTTCAAGTGATCGTGTTTATTTATTCCAAAGGGCAACAGTGTATCTCATCACCTCATTGTTGGAAACGTGTTGGTCTGAGTGCTACGTTTTAGCCAGTTACTAACTGGAAATTCAGTAATTAAAAAAAAAAAAAACAGTACGGAAACGCTTCTTGTGTAGAAGTAAAAATGATATCGATAAGTTATCAAAATTGCTAAACAGTCAACCAGTTTAATTTTTTGAAAACATTAAACATTTTAAAGGTATAAATGACGAATTTTATATGAAAAGAAAGCTACGGGTATCTAGGTTTCAGTAATAATATACTGCAATGATTTTCTGCATTACATTCTAAGCCAAGTAAAACAAGAGCCTAAAGTACAATATTTTAGCCAATGCTCATTTTTAGCAGTTTTACGTTTTATTAGGTTTAATAACTTTTTAGTGAACTTAAAATGTTCGTACAGTAGTAGAAATATTAATTAATCAAAATAAAAAAGAATGAGTACATTCTACTTTTAAATAGTATATCACGTACAAGTATGATACAGATTCCATTATCGGTATTTTCAGGACTCACTAATAACAAGTAGCTTTATTTCATTGAACTATAAGTGCATTTTGTTATATCTTGAGTTCTATACAATTGAAATAAATATCTATTTTTATATAAATTGTTTATTACAAAACGTACTTTGATTCAGCTGAAAATATCCAATTTCATTTTTATTATTATTTATCAAATAAATAATTTACGGTTTAAAAAACGTAATTGAAAATCAACCATAACTAAATCTACACCCATTATAGAACCAAATCTATTTCTAAGATTGTATAAATATTTTTTTTATTTATCTGTACATTCAAATGCATTTTTTAAAAAATTCGGGAAAACCTATCAATTAGTTGTGTAAAAGAAAGTCATAGGATTCAAAAACATTTTGGTCTCTATAATTTGATTTTCCAGTACAAAGTTGGAAATTAAAATATTTATCACACCTTGATATTGTAAACAGAAAATTATATTTTTAAATGTTACTAGATAAAAGTATTCAATGACTTATTGGTAAAGTGTATATTTACATGATATTCACCGCTACTTGATAATAAAGATGAAGTTTATGTACTTCACTGCTACAAAGAAGACGTAATTTCGTTGTATAATTTTTAGGGGAAGTTTGTTTACAGTCCATCTTGCATGGATGGTATATATTTATAGATAAAGATGGTATTTACTAAAAACGTTTTCATTCAGTGAGATTTACAGATGCTAATTGATTCAGTGTGCTTTTTTACGCGTTATAGCTAATAAATATCATTTTACATAAAATGTAGTAGCAATTTAAACGTAGTTTTAACCAGTATAAACCTTAGAATAAAAAAAAAACTGTCGACTTAATACGTCATTAAAGCATTTGTATGCAAGATTACATTTATTTTGTATCAACATGCCGATTTGATGAATCAGCGAATTTACCATAATGAGGTTAAGCATCACCATGGTGATTTCATGAATTGTCTTATAGATTTTCTGTATTTCAGAATTTTATCTATTGTCATGAAAATTTTATAAATCATCTTGATGGTTTTTGAGAATCGATGATTTAATATATCACCAAAACAATTTTTAAATTAACTTGATAATTTTTTTTACTACTAATACAATTTAGGTATTAGACGTTTTAATTCTTCTCAGCTTCCTTGAATTAATCACTGCTTTGCTTGAAGCTTAAACGGTGTGTTGAATTATCACAAGAAAAAAATCAGTTTTTTTGAAACAAAACCTCCGGCACAGTTTCAGTACCCATTTTGTTAATTTAAACAGCTGCTTGAATCACCACTGGCTTTACGCTGTAGCAACACTACTGGGCAGTAACAAAACGCTTAAAATACTAGACCCCATTGTCTTTATAACATGCGCAATGTAACTGCTGCTGAGATAAACTCATAAATGGAGAATGTGAATTTAAAAACAGATTACTGCGTAAATTATTCATTTACGTTTATCCATCCATACATTTTTATAAGTTTTCATGGCACGCACCACAGATTATCTTTGGTAAAGATCATACATTAATTCTTTTTCCTTTTATTAAAGCTTGTCCCTTCGTTTTTTTCAAAATATTACACAATCTTTGAAAACAAAGTGATATTTCTCTTCGTTAAACAAATTTATAAGCGCTGCTCTGATATTTTACGTGTCGACATCGCATGCGCACATTACAATAGTTATAGTTAATGGAAAAATGTATCCATAGAGAGTATTTTTGAGAAGATGAAAGAACATCTTTAATATTTCATGTAACTAAAGATTACAAATAAATTGCATTAAAAAAAGTTAGATTGAATATTTTTTCCCTGCCAGATTCTCATTTAATTTACCTTTTTTAATGTTCACTTTGGTTACATGACCAGTAATTCCTAATTAAATTTATAGATAAGGCTGTAATCGACGTCATGTGCTTTGGATGTCGGAATTCAAAGCACATGACGTCGATTACCGCCTGAAGTTTAATTAGGAATTACTGGGGCTATAACAACTAGCCCCTGTGGTGTTCCCTTTAAAAGGACAGGAAAGAAAATGAAGATTAAAGAAAAAGAGCTTACAGCAAAAAAAATCTTTTGAAAGTGTCTTAGTTGAAAACCACTACAATCTAAACTTTAATTGCTTTAAAACGTTTCTCTGCTGTGTGCCCACTTTTCAGTTGGCTTACCAACTTCCCTTTTATGCGAAGTCTTTTGCTGAAGAAAAAACAACCAAGAACAAACTTCAGCGCATTTCCTTCTAAACCGTTTTGATTTGACCCTTAGTGGGTTTCTTTCCATGTCGATGGTTTATGGTATCAGTGCGAATGAAAGGGAAATGTTTTAGTTGGTTAATTTTAAAGGTATTCATCTATCTATTGATAGAGAAAATCCGGCACTGCTAGAAATTATAAAATAAAAATTCCTTTTTGAAAATTCTTATCGCTCGGGAATTTAACTGACATTATTAGTCATATTGAATTTCCACCAGATCTTTTTTTTTTTCTTAAATACTGACAAAAGCAGTAAAAAGGAGATTCCGCTTTACACATATAAAGGGAAAGATTTTCCTCCTAAATTACCTGGATTAATTTTGTTAAGTTGTTTTTTTGTTTTTTTTTTCCAGAACAATGAAAATACTGAAACTTATAGTCGATGATTTCTTACACCAATTGCAAAAAAAAAACACAGCAGATCATAAAGGATATCTGGTTGTGAGCATGCACTTAACCAAAACGGGAAGAATTCTTTCCGTTTAGTTATTGACAATAATAACTTCAAAAAATACACACAAAAATCCAATTGTTGAATCTATTCACAAAGCCACCGTTGGCATCAGTAGTTGTGGATGCCGTCCAGCGACCTCGATTGTGGCAGGGATCGTAAAAATGTTGTCACACCCCGTCGGCCTTATTAAAAAGTAAATATTTTGGAAACCCGGACTGTTTACTACGAGAAAAGCCGGTTTATAGGAATGTAGACAGTTGGGTAACCTGTGCTGAGCAGCTTCAAGTGACAGGTATTGAAGAAAAAGAAAAAAAAGAGAGTGACAAGTGGTAAACCGATTAATACCAGGAACCGACAATAGATTAATGGCAGCTGTTCGGAAAAAAAAAACACTAGCGAAATGCGAATGAGTGTAATTGGCATGCAGCCTATCGTCAGCCAGTTAAATGCCCTTATGTAATTGTTTGTTTTTTCTTTTTAAAATAAAATCACGCAATTTTTATTCAGTAACAGAAATAATTAAATTTTTACTGCAAACTAAAGATACCATCTGCACTCTTTTAAGTTATTTTTTAACAGTCAAACTAATGCTAGGTTGGCTATTATTTTCTATAATGATAGGAATAAATCTGCTTTTCCGTGTTCGAAAATTTGGAAAATGTTATATTGTGAACAAGTAAAACTAATTAGTTATGGAACAATAAACTATCCACCTTAATCCATTATTATTACATTGTTAAGAAACAATTACTGTTTTCAGAAATCAAGAATATTTGATGCCAGAAAATGAAACAAGAATTAAAACAATTTTGTTATAAATTAAATTTTGGTAGTTACATATTCATTAAAATAATTTTAGATGAGGTGACGGTGATATCAACAATAATAACAATAGTAATACTGCTACTATTTAAATATTTTAATAAGGACAGGCGCGATTCCCCCCTTTTTTTATTCATATAGATTATAGTGTTTGGGTTTCATGCAAGAATCGATCTTTTCCAAAGATACTTTTACGTACAAGCATTGATTATTTAAAAATACAATAATCATGAAAAATACCATCAGATAAATAATTTTAAATTATTATTATTATTATTATTATTTATTTTATTTTTTTTTTTTTTTACCGGTTATTTTTATATTCATTTGTAAGAAAAGTAAGATAATTAATTATTTCTTCAATGTATATTAATCAGAATTGTAATGAAGAAAAGTGATTATCGTATAAAAGTGAAAAAATCGTGTTAATAAATTTAACGCAATTATCGAAATTTTCAAGCGCTCGGCTCGTTAAGGTTACTTTCAGCTGTTAGTAAAGCGTTAATTTCTCGTTTTGCCAATCGACTCTGTTGTTTAGTAAGTTTAAGCTTATCACGAAAGTCAATATTTGGTCTGATCACTCATGTAGCTAAATCTCATCCGTTTGCAGATATTTTTACAAAGACGATATTATTTTATTTGTCCACGAACGTTGGCGCTGCTCAGGGATAATTTAAACAAAGGCTGAACCAAAGCAAAAATCTTAGGATGGAGAGCATTGTGAGCAGTTATTCTTATGCAAATATTTAAAAAAAAAAAATTTCCGTGTACTTGCATTGGCCCCCGGATATGCCGCAAACTATTTCTCTTTTGCCTTCTCCAACCTTTACATTCAACTCCATTAAGATTCCATACTTTACACCAGATCTCATAAATTATTTGAATTTTTATCATGTTTTAATGAATCTCGCACTTCCAAGTCGAACGTTAGTCATGTGCTTTTTCCAAAGACCTAGATAGATAAATAGGATTAAGGCACATCGCCACCGCCATCATACAACTCTTATATCACATTTTGATTGCTACGACTATAGCCTTTCTCTTTTCGTTTATTCTACATACCTTTACACATACATATTTTTATAAACATTCTTACAAACTTTAAAGAAGACCAACCTAAAACTATTTTCTTTGCCGCCTTTGCTTCACGTATATCAGTTGATGTGGACAGATTTCGGCTCCAGCGCCAAAGCGCCGTCCCAAAGTATCTGCTTATTTACCCACGATGTTCTCCAAATAACAGAAACAAAACCTTTCTTTTTATTGGAATTTTTCATAAAATTGTTCGTATAGATCAAGTTGTAACATTCTATTGACACTAGCCAACTTTTTTTTTCATTTTTAATGCGATAGAAACGAGAGCTGCTTTTAAATTAATGATGGATTTTGCGGCATCGATCCCATTTCCATCTTAATGAAGTCAATGTGGAAAGAATGAGTTTCCTTTAATCGTATCACCTTTAATTAATCTGATTCCAACTGGAGTGGCCGCCACCCCAGGGATCCTGTGAATGATGAGCCGAACTCCTTTGGAAGATAGATAGGCACTCAGTGCATTTGAAAGTTGGGAAGCTAAACTTCGTCATACTTGTTTCTGAATGGTTTGTTTTAAAGGAACATAGATATCACTTTTTACACACTATTTACATAAAAGAAAACATTAAATAGCAATCATCGACTAAATACCTTGTGAAGATGTTATTTTGAGTGCACAAACCAGTCAGCAAAGAAGGAAAGGTAAGATATCCAGCGAAAGATGCTTATAAATAATACAGCAGGCGGTGTGATTTCACTATTCGTTTATTTAAAATTTTCTCTTCGAATGGGAAAAAAATTTCTATAATACAAATTTCGAAACTATTTTTGTCGTTAATGAGAATATTAAAGTAAAAAAATTGTGAAGTCCTGCCGAAATCGGAAGTGCGCCCCTCGAGTCGCAAGATAAGCAACGCTCTCTAGCGGATATTCGCGGAACTACGAACTCTGATCAGGGTGGATGTCTCGAATGTGAAGGGTTTATATCCGTTGTTGAGACTGGTGTGCTACACGATAACGAAAACACAGGCAGCTTCCATCCATCCCTATTGTGTTTGAAATTCTATCATAAGTTGACTGGTTTCGGTGGCCGTGCAACCTCAGACGGTCAGAATGCTCGAAGCTGCTTTAAAATCTACCCCATAGAGTATTACTTTCGACCTGATCTCACGAATTATTATTATTAATTAATTATTATTATTATTATTTTATTATATTATTATTATTATTATTAATTATTATTATTATTATTATTATTATTATTATTATTATTATTGATTTTGGTTGTAATATTTCAAGTAACCAGACAGGTTTTTCTTTTTCCTGTGTAATATTTCACTCCAAACATTAACAGCCAGCTTATCTATAAGTAATGTTCAAACTCTGAATATGCTATAAAATTCGCAGGTGCGAATAATCGTTAAATTAAACAGACAAATAAACGTTCAGTTTGTAAAAGATTGTCTTTCTCATCGGAGCATTGATTTATGAATTTATTTTCATCCAGCCTTTATTATGTGTTATCCTCTTCAAGCTACATAACGCAGATTTCCGTGTACTTTAAATCAAAGGGATTGCAGGAAACGCTTACTAGAGTTAGGCAGATGAAATGGAAAACGTGCCATGCAAATACTTTCGTGATGTATATGTATGCATGCATGATATGGATGACTCATTGTGTGTGGGGGGGTAGTAATCTATTGAGAGTGTAAAGCATGTTCATGCGTATTTGAAAAGCTAAGACAAACGTAACAGTAATCTCAAACATTTTTTCTAGTTTAACGATATGTTGTATTTCCACGGTAACAATTACCCAAATAAAATTGCGATATCCATTTAGTTTTTGCTCTAATATCTTTAATTAGTTATAATATAAAACATTTCATCATGAAGAGTGCTTAAATTATAATACAGTAGAACAGCGGTAATGCGAACCCTGGATTACAAGAACTTTGGGTTAATACGAAGCGATTGCCTTCTTCTCTTCTTTTTTCCCATTTGTTTTTAACAATAATCACACGGGCTACCACGATGCGAACCACTTTTGCATCTAATCGAGCATTTTGGTATGGCCTATTGCGAAGTATAAAACGAGATCACTCTAATTCAATACCAAATATTGCAGTATAACATTTTATTTACCAATAAAATACAAGCAAATTCACTTTTTATTATAAACAAAATATAATTAAAATGTTATCACATTAAAAATTTAAACACGTGACCTTATTTAGAATTGATTTGACCTTATTTAGCATTGCAGAGAGGTCGTGTCCTTGCCGCTTCAGGTCGTTTCAGGTCATGAGGAATGCAATTCTTTACCGAGGCTCCACATACTGGCCTATATTTGAGGGGGTTCGTGTGATTGTGATTTATTGAAGTTTTCGTTTTAACAATGGCTACCAAACGTAAGCAGTCAATTTCCTTGGAAACCACTTATCCAGCTGGTTGAGGAAGGCAAGAAGAGCAAATCCCAGATAGCAAAGCAGTTCGGAGTGGCGTTGAATGCACTTTCAACATGGCTCTCCAAGAGCGGGGAGTACAAAGTGGCATACGAACAGCAGACATTTGATTCTAAACGTAAGAGATTAAGGAAGGCCGAGTATGAAGACATGGAGGAGGCTCTAGACCTATGGCTGAGAACCGCTCGGTCCAGTAACATCTCCATCTCTGGACCTGTTCTCCAGGAGAAGGCCGTGCAGCTTGCAGAAGAAATGGGACATTCCGAATTCCGCTGCAGCAATGGATGGCTGGACCGCTTCAAAGCGAGGAAGGGACTTAGATACCGCTGTATCAAGGGAGAGGCTAAGTCCGTAATCCCTGAGGCTGTGGATGCTTGGAAGTCAACCTACTTCCCCAACTCCTCAAGGAATACAGTCCTCACTGCATTTACAATGCAGACGAGACTGGGCTCTTCTATAAGCTGCAGCCGAACAAAACCCTCACCTACAAGGACGAAGATGGTCGTGGAGGCAAGCTGTCCAAGACGAGGGTCACCCTCCTGCTGGCAGCCAACATGATAGGATCAGACAAGCTGAGGCCTCTGGTGATAAACAAAAGCATCAGGCCCCACGTAACAAAATAAATGCAGCCAATCTCGAGGTGGACTGGGAGGCCAACAGCAACGCGTGGATGACCAGTGACATCTTTACTCGCTGGTTAATGAAGCTCGACAGTCGATTCCATCGAGAGAAGAAGAAGGTGGCGTTAGTGCTAGACAATTGTTCGGCACATAGCATCCAAGCACCGCTGAAGGCTATTAAGTTGGTGTACTTGCCACCTAACACCACGTCCGTCACCCAGCACACGGATCAAGGAATCATAGCCAACTTTAAGCACTACTACAGGAAATACTTCGTGACTAAATGCTTGTTGCCAGCTTGCGAGGAGGAGCCTAAGTGGACGGTTCTCCAGGCCATTGGTGGCATCACATGTGCTTGGAGCAACGTTAAGCCACATACAATCGCCAAATCATTCTCACATTGTGGCTTCAAGAGCGAAACTCCCGTTCCCACTCCCGAGGACGATGAAGATGACTTGCCTGTCTCGGAGCTGCTGAGGCGGGAGAGGCAACTACAAGTCTCACCAGAAGAAGCGGAGGCATACGCAACGGTGGATGACAACCTCCTTACCTCAGCTCCCTTCTCGGTTGAAGACATTGCTTAGACAGTAATGAACAGACAAGAAATTGATGTCGAGGAAGAAGACTAGCCTGAGGTGTCCCTTGAGCCACCACCGACCTACCGCCAAGCAGCAGATGCGTTGTGGACTCTGACGCTTTTCATGTGGGCAGGCGAAGAAAATCCACCCAGCATTAGCGAACACCTTAACGGCCTCGAAAAATGGATGGACAAGAAGCACTCCTCTTGCCTTAATCAGAAGACTATTACTGACTTCTTTGTATAATTTGAACTTGTTTGTTATACAGTATAAGAAATTATTGTTCCTTACTTCAAATAACGGTTATAAATCCATTTGTAATTTTTTTAAAATTACATTCTTTCTTGAAATTGCCTCAACAAGAATCTCAGTTCATATAAATTTTTATTTTTTGTTTTATACTTCGCGAAAATAAAAATAATTTACAAAAATAATACTTCAATTAGCAATATATGAATGTTATAAACAAAATATCCACAATTAAAGAAAAACATAGCGATTTTTATGCAACGCGGTTTATGCGAACCTCCGCTTAATACGAAGTGAGAGGCTTCTTCTCTTGAACTTCGCATTACCGCGGTTCTACTGTATATCTAATACCGACCTTCCAACATTGAAAGTATAGATAACTGAGAAGAAATAATGAGTGGGTGCAAGATGAGATCGGTTAAAATACATTTAAAACTTATTTATTATTATTATTTATTATTATTATTATTATTATTTATTATTATTATTATTATTATTATTATATTATTATTATTATTATTATTATTATTATTATTATTATTATTATTATTATTATTATTATTATTATTAATTTATTATTATTATTATTAGTTAATTTTAATCCCATTAAATAATCATTTCACTGGACAAAAAGAAATCTTTTTCTTTAGACAAGAAAGATAATTTTGCAAATAACATGTGATACAATCATATCTGATATGTGAAAACGAAATATTCTATGGTACAGTCAGGTGCTGATATAGTAGAGTGTAGTTGGTTGTAATGCAAGCAGTAAGAAAGTACCACAACTGCAGAAGGACTATACAAGTATAGAGAGTAATACGATTGTAGTGTGATGGATTTGTGGTGAAAACCATGGTTCCAGGGAAAGAAATGTCCCTTGATAAGTATACAGAAATCAAAGTGCTGGCTAGTGAAGGCTGCTCCATGCGTCGGATTGCAGTCCGACTTCATGTTTGTGTGCGAGACTCTGAGAAAAACATGAAAAACTGGTACTGTGGACAATAGACGCGGTCGGGGAAGAGAGCTCAAAGTCTGCAAAACCGACGTAAGTACTTCGAAGCATGTTCCTAACGTGACAGACGACCAGTCAAGGGAGATCTTGCGAATAAGCTAACTGCAAGTATGGGTGCTAATGTTTCTTCAAGAACTGTAGGATACACACGGTGCGCTCAATGGATGTGTAGTTGCCGGAAAACCTTTGATAAGGAAAGGCAACGAAGCTGAAATTGGCAGAAGAAATGAAACAGTGGGATCGAGCAAATATGGAAGAAGGTGTTCTTCGTAGATAAATCCAAGTTTGAACTATGACAGTAATCAACGACTGTATTTTTTAATGCGGACCGGGAAGTGGTATGTTAGTATAAATGATAGTAAAGTATGGAAGTGAAGCAATACTAGTGTGGAGCTGTATATTAGCAAAGGGTGTCAGAAATTTGCATAAAATCAAAGCTATACTGACTGACTGCCGACACGTACACCTAAACTCTCATATGTCGTGCCATTTCGTCAAGAAGATATTTCAATGAGTTAAGATTCATTCTTAACATAAAAATGACTCCAGAAGACACCTCAAATGAGGTGGAAAACCATCTGAAACGTAAAAAGGCTGATGGAACACTCACAAAGATATCTTGGCCTGCTCAAAATATTAAATATGAACAAAATTTAGGCCACATAGTTATACTGCTACTGAGAAAGACAAAGTCAAACGGCAACCAAACACCATGAATGATTCGTGGAAAATACTTCAGACTTTTTAGATCAATATTCGGCATCCATACATCGATAACTCGTATTGGAGCATGAAAAGAGAACGTCATGTTGTATATAAAGCAAATAGTTTACACTATTACACTGTACAATTTATTCATTTTATTTCTGCATATTTTCTGTAACAATGCATTGTATATGTAGTATATACATCTCACAGTGGCAATTACTCTCCATCTGAAAATATCCTATGTGTATTTCCACAATTATTTTCAATAATACTCTATAAATAATAATTTCCGCAAGAGAATGTATTGATTTAAAAATAATTTGTGCCCACCATTATTAATCCAAGCTAATGACACAAAAATGGTAAATTATTCACTGTGTATGTTTATATTTCATAAAATTTAGTACATAAAAGTATTTTGAAAATTGAAAATATTTAAAATCATAACCTTCTTACTATGAGTTGTCCTAATTGATAACATATAATGTATAAATGAATCCCTTTGTTTCTTGTTCTGTTTATCATTAACAAGCAAATGTTTGTTTCTTTTTTTTGTTGTTGCTGTTCTTGCCTAACCTTTTGTTCCAGCAAGAAAAATATCACCCTTTTATTAAAATCACAGGGATTCTCTACATTCCAGTAACTAATGCTCGCTCTGATTTAGGCCGGCCGACGACCGAGTGGGTAACCTGTTAAACTGCTTCGGCTGAGGGGGGCCTTAATTCGAGTACTGGTCAGTGCCGCCACTTTCTCTTCGTTGATCCCTCCCACCCAGCACTCGTTTGATTTTCGATCAGATCGTTTACCATTCTGTGGACATTTAAATAATTCCGCGTTCTGGAAGGAACTTGCCCCTTTTCACAACTACTAGTTTGGCCAAGACTAATGACCAGAAATCTTGTCTCCGGGACGGCTCAGTACTAATTCAAATTAACGAAGATTTCCATGTCTGGTAATAAAGGCATCCCTCCGAACGCCTCTTTCATCATTGGAACCTAGTATGGAAGCAGCAGAGAATTAATAGGTAACAAATAACGTCCATTTCTTTTGGGAAAAAGACTGTTTGTGTGGTTACTATTGGTCAGCAGGGACCCCCACTTAAACACGGCTGTAAAAAGGGTTAAACTATGGGATAACAAAAATGTGAAAAGGAAATCAAAAAATAAATTAGACATGAAACATGATGCAGGATGTAATGAAGAAAAATTACGTTCGAAAATTTTTTTATCAGAGTATGGAAAATATGCTGAAGCAGTTCCATACAAAACACATTGCAGTACAATATTGATTAATAATAACTAGCTTCGTTTATTATTATCTATTTATAATCCATTCATTTATCCGTCAATATGCATATCTGCTAACTATTCTGCAAAAAAATATCGTACACACTGTTTTCATAATGTATTCAAGTAATGCACTTATATACGTGGAGTACTTTTTGTACCACCGTGTATATATTTATGACATTTTTTAATAGTACAAAGTAGAGTTTATTTTTCTCCTAACTCCTTTAAAAAGCCAGGGTGAGCAGCGGTTATATTCTCCAAAAAAAATTCCTTGTTCACTGGACAGTGAAATAAAAAGCTGGCTGACAGACAGCCGTTATTTCAGTAATTCAGATATCGAATGACTACTTTTATTATATCCATACTGTCAAAGGGTGCTTCTCTTAATAACATCGTTTTCAAGACATCGATCACCACCACCTAGTAAAATTGTAGCATAGAATTTCAATGAATCTACCATATGGTTCGCGAGGATGCATCGCTTCACATTCGATGCGATGATGCTGAATTATACGATTGAAAGGCGTAGTTTACCCTCTCTCTCTCTCTCTCCTGACCGTTTGCAATGGTGCGGTGAAATAATAGAATAATAATAATAAATTATGAGCAATAGCGGAATTCCCCCCATATTTCATCCTTCATATGATAAAAGAGGCGTTGGGGGGATACTTTTATTTCCAGACCTGGAAATCTTCATTAATTTGAATTAGTACTGAGCCGTACCAGTGACGAAACGTCTGGCCATTACTCCTGACCGAAATAATATTTATGGAAAAGGCCAGGTTCTTCCAGAAAGATAAATTGCTTAAATGTAACCAGCTTGATAAATGATCTTCCTAAATGTCTCTACTAAATTTTAAAATTTCCGATGTGGGAAGAAAACGAAGTGCCTGACCCCTTCACTGCATCTGGCCGCTAAAGAAAAAATATCATGCCAAAAACTTACGCTAAAACAAGCTCGCCCATTCAAACTGCAATCCTAACTCGAGTCCTTAACGTTAGCAGGCTACCATTAGACTACTGGGACGCTAAATAAGCGTTGATTTAGTTGTCAAAGATATTACAGGTACACTAGATGTAATTAGTAACGAGCACCTGTCATCGCATATTAAGCGGATTAAACTTTAGTATAACAAATGGATGCCTGATTTTTCTTTGAGCAAACCAATAAACAATACAAGGATTATATTTTATTTTTTGGATTAAACAGATATGAAACAATTGAACTAATTTTGCTGTCCACTTTCTAACAAAAATCTGCTGAAAACAGCAAAACGATCGAATTTATTCTTTAGTAGAAAAGTTTGAAATATGCCTCTAATTTTCCTACTTTTATTAATTATAAACTATTCTTCGTTTGTCTCCATGAGAAGGACAATGTGCAGTTTGATGTCTTCTTATGTGCCACTTAAATGATTAATTGTACTTTGTTGTACGACAAACACATCTACATTCGTTAAGGAAGGTAACAAGAAACCATCTCAACTGTTCCTCTCCCTGGTATGGCGGTATTTCTCTGAGCAAATGACCCGAAAGACTGCTGAAGGTGGTGATACGATGATAAACATTTATCTAGAATACATCGTGCGCTTGATGAAAATTTATCTTTACTTTATCTTCATTGTGCCATAAAAATTAGCATATCATTTTTAATAGTATTTGCAAAAGGCTACTCTCCTTCATATCCAGTGTCAGATAAATACCACATCAAGAAGGATTTTGGATCTTTATGCCAGTCATTAAATTTGAATTACAATATAACATTTTGTTTAGTGGTTTTCTGAAGGACAGTATGCTTGTGTGAAGGGTTTTGTTTATGTGGGCACTCTGGCGTTCTCAAAAGTTTCCAATGGCAATGAAACAACGTGGCACTAAATTAGAGCATGCCGTTCATAGACGGATCCTTGCAGCAGGCAGTGCTGTAACGTTTAAAGTGCAACACAGCAAAATAGAGACTGGGTATGTAATAATGGACAGTGCAGTGAAAAAAAAATTCTATTTACATTAAGCTGTGTACTCAAAGTTTTAAAAGGTAGACGACTAAACAACAAGCCAAATAAGTAAAGTAAAAAGCCACAAGAAGAGTTTGGTAAAAAAATAAATGGATCTTTTTAATAAAATCTGGCGTGAAGCATAGGAAATTTGTTTAATATAAGCTATATAATAATTTTTAATGTTATTTAATTATTTAAAAGTTGTATCAATTAATACATCTACTTTTTAGAAACTTCAAAGACTTGTCTTGTTTTGATGTGCGATATAAGTTTTACTTTCATATTTAAAACATTAACAATATTACTTGTTTTTCAAGATTAAGGAAACGACTTTGATGGATTAATGTAGCAGCTGTCTAAAAGACAACTTCTTTGTTAGCCTTGTCGCCACAAACGATGCAATATTTCTCTGCATCTGCTGTCACCGATCTAATCTGCTTTGTAGGTCTTTATTTTTTACTTTATGTTCTAGTTAAAGCTGAAAATATTAAACAGGTATATTATGTTTAGATGCTAGCGTATGGTGACTGTGACATGTTCGCTACAAAGCGTTCTTAAAAACAAGAAAAAAAAGACAAAGCAAACATAATGTTTGTTTTATTTAAAGAAGTTGCATTGCATTAAGCTGTCTTTTTGCAAATAGTTATTTTTGACTACTTAATTAAAGATAAAATGCAGAAAAAAGATTTTATAATATTTAATTCACACAACAGGCAATATCTAACATACAATAGACATTATCTAGTACAAACTGAGCAATATATAATATACACTGGGTAATCACTAGTATACGTATACACAGGACCTAATATACATTGGAAAATATAAAATGTACCCTATAAGATATCTATAAACCCTGAACACCGTGAACTTTGTTTCTTCACTGACTACTAAAAACAAGTAAGAAAACGTTTTAACCTGGCATTTACATTCACCACATATATATTTTTATTTTAATGAAATTCAAACGTCACTTAAACAAGGTTCTATTTAATCCAGGCAGTCAGAAAAACCAGAAGCTCAGCTTTTGTTTTGCGCTTGTAAAAATTTAGTTATCAGATTTCCTAGGGATTTAAACTAAGCTGATGCAAAAGCCGCAGGTGATCTAAATTTTTACTCTAAATTTGTATTAATACTTTATAAGACAGCTTTGGAAAAAAAACTAAAATGATATTCAAATTTAATTCTTATTAATTTTTTTAATAGCTGGAGTTTCTTTGGCATAATGTACGTTCAGTACCTAATCGTATTCTGAGTAAACTAACCTTTCAAGTGCTGACGATTGGTTTATAGAATAGACGTTTTACCATTCAAATTCTATCAGAACTAATTTCTTTAGTTGAATTTCACTGGATGAAAATTAAAAATCATTACATTGTATCTACATGAAAATTAGTAACTGTAATAGTTCATGCCACGTAAATACTACGTGAAGATGATCTTATGGTTTCTTATGTAAGTCATTAATAAACGTGATGGTTCATTTACAGACTGTTGGATTACTAAGGTTGAAGAGCTCAATCTTGAATCCCCGTCTGAACCAGCTCTGTTTTGCATACAACCCTAACATGATATTTTCTTGCTTTCCTTCAACAGCCAAGGCTCTGGATTTTCTCTGAAATCTTTAGTTTTTTTTTACGAATTTGGTAAACATAAAAGTTATATTAATGATCTTCCGGGTACTTTTGGTAGAGGTTCCGCAGACAATTTTGGACTGGTTAGCACCTTGACTACCGTTCAAGATTTCCGAACAGTTCCAAGAGAACTTGCTTCGTCATTAAGGTAGATTCCACAACCCTCCTCTTTTAACTCACCTCTTAAGATTTCTTCCATCTTTGAAGCCAGGACAGCGGGTCTGCAAAGTAAGCAGAGCTTGTTAGTCATTAGAAATAAAGTAAGATGAATTTTTTGTTTCGTATTTGCATTGTAAAAGCGCTATACCATTCCCTTTACTTTTCTGACATAGCATGCTGCCGAGAACTGTTCATATCGGAAGAACTACTAATTAAATATTCTATTTTTACTAATGGATTAAAATAAATGTATCTGTTTTCATAATGCATTCAATAAATAGTCAAACGGTTTAATTTCGTCTAGGGAAAAACAACAATAACAAGTAAACCCGAGTTTTCATGAAGTGAAAATTCTTTTGAAAATTCGCATTAATATATATTTAATTATTTTATTTTGTGTTTGTATATTTATTTTTGTACTGCAAGCAAGTGTACATATGTGTGTACGACACGCGATCAGAAAGTTTCCAGAGGGAATTTATTTTTGCGATAATACCATGTCAAGCACTAACTATTAACTATTCACAGATCTCACTCTCAGCGTCATTACATCTAATCCAGCCCGTCTGCGATTTTTAGAAGCACCATTTATATTTTTCTTTCGGAATCCGATGTAAAGTTGCTCCTGTATTTTCAATAATAGCGGTTACTTGATCAAATCTCTTTTCTCTCGGAACTCGATTTATTTTGGGCGAAAGAAAAAAAAATTGCCCTGTGCCAAGTTTAGAGTATACGGCAGACAAAAACTGGAAGATCTGTATCACGGAGACTGATGCGTTTGCTTGTGTATTGTTTAAATGCAGATTTTTTCTTTAAAGATTTATACTTTTCTGGCCGTCGTAAGATAACTACTTCTCGTGAAAGTTGCAAAACTGTTACGCAAAATGACTGGTTCACTGTTTGACATTTTGGAGAAAATTAATAGTAAACTAACCTTTGATAATAAATTTATAAAGTGCGCACTGTCTTCAATTTAGATCCCATCTGCCTTGCAGCTTATAATCGAGAAGAGCATATAAATGTAGTAGTACAAAATAGTGAAGTTTTGCTTCGTATTTCGGTAGCTGTTTTTCATAACATTTAAAAAGTTGAGGTATGTTCGTTTCTTGAATACGTCTGGCATTAAAATATGCCAATATTGTTGGTAAGTCTGCACTTAGCTATAACACGTGATCTTCAGAAATTGATGAGCCAGTCCTGCTTTAGTTGTTGCGATAGCATATCTGGGGATACGTTTGGATATTAGTTGTTCAATTTTAGCTATTGATGCTGCCACACAAAATTATGTCTGGGAAATTTTAAATCATAATACTTTTGTGTCTCTATGTGGTTGTGCATGTGTGTATGTGTATGTATGTAACTGTGAGTGTGTGCTACATATCTGATGAGCATTTACATCTTAATCAAAGATTTTTTCTATAAATTTCTTATTTCGTTTTTCTGTTTTAAACATTTGCACCAGTCTGCACTTTATTCATCCTCGAATTACTAATGACAACTAATAAATTACATCGCTGTCGATTGCTTTTCTTAACATTGAATAATACAGACAGGGCGCCAGAAAAGTAACCTCCTTCTGACCAAAGCAAAGCATTCAGATTAAAGAAAAAGAACAACTTCAAATGTGCAAAATATTTGCGCGTAATTTTAATGATAACTTTATCAAACTGTTGCATAGTGTCTTATGACGTTCAGTTAAAAATACGGTTTAGTTTTTCAAAAACACAAACTCACACTCATACACTCACACACACATACATTCATATACAACATACATTCACACACACTATCACACACTCACATACACACTCACTCATACACTTACAAATACAGAAACACACTCACTCAACTCACACACTCATAAACACTCACAAATACAAACACTCACACATACACTTACAAATACAGAAACACACTCACTCAAATCATGCTCACATACACAAACTCACAGTCAGACTCACAAATACTCACACACAAGCACGCTCACAAGGATAAAACGTCAAGTGCGAGATTTTAAACATTTATTACGATACTGAAAATCAACAGTGTTACAATACTAACCATACATCGTAAGCACAACGGGTGCCAGTAAACTGGTAAATATCAGTGAACGAGGTACAAAGGCTAAAGAGACAATACAGGTATCATGGATTGCCAACAAAACCGAAATATTATATCAATAACTGCAACAGTGTGATCTTCACAGTTAATTAATTATTATTTTTGTGGCATTTTTTGGAATAAATTCACTATCAGCAAAGACACTTACGTATTTAGTAGTCGCTTTTTTGTAATCTCTTTAATTAACTTACATAAGTATTTAATGATTTTCTTTAAAAATGATATTACAATACAAGTCAACGCACCAGATTTCGATTTGCTGGGTAATACCATGTAATGAAAGCATTACTGTTGGACGATTTTAGATTGGTATTTAATGTTCTGAAACGACGAATACTAGTAGCGTAATGTCGTAATCAACGGATACAATTATGTGAAAGTACATTATACATGGTGTTGTTCGCTAAGCATTCCATAATATTGCGCACTGACATTATTTTATATGGCGGTGATAGTGGAAAACAGAAAAATAGACAGTCAATACAATAATAATACGTTTAAAATATATTAGATGTGGGAACACTATTTAGTACACAGTTATATTTATCATTATATCCCAAGTCTGTATATTTATTTTATAACAAAAGTATTTTCTCAGTTGCAAAATTACATTGATTTATCATGATTTTTTTTTTGCCATTGTCCATAAATTATTTTCTTACAAAGACAAAGTCATGCATAATGAATAGTTCATTATTTTCAATAGTAGTCGTTTAATTTTCTTATATTTACATTATTTGGATAACTTTTAAAATAAAAGCTGTTATAATTGGTTCTGGCTTTTGAATAGAATTCATATATCTTTTTATTATTTAGAAATTAAATGTACAGTAATAACCAGAAAAGACAAACACCAAGTTCATCATATAAAATGGCTATCTTTAAATAAAAACAAAGATAGGACACTAGATTGTTTTTAGGAAGATTATTCTACCATGGACTTTTAGGTGAGCCAGATTCCACTATTTGCCTCTGTTGAAATTATTTCTTTCACTTTTAGATTTAGTGACTAATTTTTTTTTAATTTTCAGGTTTTAAGGTGATAGGAATAGAATGAGAAAGTTCTAAATCTCATTTATTCACATCAAAGATATTAAAAAAATTAGTTTAATACGGAATCAATATAAAATAAATTGAATTAAGGAAACAAGATTCAAAGGATTTTTTTGTTATTATAGCATTTAAAATTAAATCGTCTAATATAACTATTCTTCCTGAAAGCAAAAAATAAAGAAAAACCATATTGCACTAACTAATTATAGTACTGTTGATTCAAAAAGAGTCTTATTGATAGTGCTCTCGCTGTATTATTGGACATAATTTTTCGTGTTTGTAATTCTCATCTGAAAATTACGAATTTTATTTGGAGTAAAGTCGTAATTCAATGAGAATTAACGCTAAAATATTCAACAGATTTTATGAGGTCTGCGCTGTAAAAGACAACAAACACAGCTCCTAAACATTCATTCAGGGTCATCTTCACGTATTGATTACGGCCAGCACAAACCATGTCCAATACTGAATTAATGCTTAACGAATTGTCAATATTAACATTTTTTTGCTTTATATTACTATATTGATCTGTAACCTTTTCCAAACAGTACACCAGATAATTCAAGTTCGTACCCAAGAATAAAAGCAGCAGTAGCTGTATTCCTTGATATTTTATTTATACGGATTGCTCCTGCTTACTGTATGAACCTTTATGAAATATACATTTTCATAAATTTAAATTTGTTTACAAACATCTACGACGTCAACAAAACTGACTCGCAACTTAAATGGCTTTCCTTATATCTAAATGTAAAGATAGTCTATGGAAAATAATTGTTAAATGAACATGTGGCTGGCAAAAAGACGGCAACATTATATGAATGAATGTACTATTAACTTATCGCTTTAGTTTGAAATTGATTAAAAGGATACGTATGCAAAATCTTGTCAGCACACATTTAGTTAAAAAGATAGGCTTTTCTGCGCGGAAGCTGAGAATTAGCGCTTCTAGAATTCGAACAGTGTTACATGATCGGAAGGGAATCATATAATCATTATTATACCTTTAAAGAAAGAGTATTAATTTTCTAATGTTAATTGATTTAGTATCGTTTATTTTACCTTTTTGCTTAACAATGGTAAGAACTATATAAACTGAACTGGATATACTTATTTTTAATTATCTAAAAAGATGTACCTAGTGCAAGGTAAAGTACAAGTTTTGTATTTTTTATTTATTTTATTGCCTTTTTGTATGAAATTTTAGTGATTCATATTAGCTTATAAAGTTCATTACAGTTTTGTTTCAAAAAAGATGTTCTTTGAATTCTATACTTTTATTTGATTTATATACATGTAGGTAACAAGATTTTAGCTGGCTTATGGTTTGAGATATACTTTTTTTCTACTCATCTAATAATAATAATAATAATAATAATAATAGAATAATAATAATAATAATAATAATAATTAGTTTCTTTTGATAAAAATAAATAAAAGTAAAAAATATATGATTAATATTATTTAGACAGTATATGCGTTTTTTAAAATTATTTTATACCGCACTGATAAAAAAACAAAAATATAATCGTTTATAATTCGATCTTTGTAAATTTAATTAAAATATGTGATTTCGATAAAGAACGGTCGTCAGATAAATCTTAATAGAAGAGATACTATTAAATTTTTTTTGTACTGACCTCGGTACAGAAGAATAAAATCAAACTCATTAAAATGTATCATTATTTACATTGGAAATAGAGATTGTTAACGATATAATGTAATATAACAAATTTATACTTCCGACTTGCTGACTGTCTTCATGGATGTAACGAACCCAATTTCTTAAAACATTTATAAAGCACACAAAAATTTATAGATGTACAAAGCAGTTGTATGTACATTCACAGAGAAATACAAAGAAATTTTTTAAGTAACAACAATGTTTACTCATGGTATTTTGGTTAAATAAATGAATATATAGTATTATCATTTGTATTAATTCATTTTGTTTTACTTTTATCATTGTTGCTTCTAACAATGCCATCCATTTTAAAAATATTCCATAAAAGCAACGCCATTTTGCTATAGAAGTATTAATTAAAGTTCGGATCGCTGGATGCATCTTTGTTGAAGTGTATGCAGATTTTGGATAATTCATCGATAAATGCCCTTCTTTTTTAACACAAAGAATAAATTATTGTTGCTATTCGAACGTTTTCAACGTTTATAAATAAAGACATTCCGCACTGTAAAAAGTACTCTCGTAAAACTTCTCTATACGCCTTATCGCAAAGCAGTCCCAGCTCGAAGATGAGAGGTATCATAAATCTAATGCTTCTCAAAATTGTGAAGGCACCATCTTTTCAGTTGATGCCGTAAATCTTTAAATAAATTAAAATCAAGGCGCTTGCAGATTTATCTAAGACACGTCGTCGGCCTCAATGTCCTCTTCGATACTTAAATGTACCTTTTCGGTGTTTGACTCAAAATAAGCTTTCCCGCTTTTGATATTGTCATTGCCGTTTCTTTCGTACTGCGGCGACTTGTTAATCATCGACGGCTGAGATTCAATATTTGTGTACTGGGTAAAGCTTCCGTTTAGGTTGGGCTCCCTGCCCCGGCGAAACAAGCATGGCAGGACTTGCTTGAACTCTTTTCGGAAGTTTTCGTTCATCCATGCGTAGAGAAATGGGTTGTAGATAGTAGAGCTCATGGCCACGACATGAGCAGTGAAAAAGATCACTACGTAGTAGGTCCAGTTCCGAATCAGCGCATGGTACTCGGTGACCAAATGCCATATGTTAAGCGGCAGCCAACAGCAGACAAATATGGTCACCATCGCAATGAGCATTTTGTTCGTTCGTCGCTTCCGCCGGATTTCCAGTTCGTCCTTCTCGCGAGACTTTGATCCACTTCCTATTTTCGTTTGCGACCGCTTCTTCAGGACAAGGGAGACTTTCGTGTAGCAGAAGGTAATAATGCTGCAAGGGACAATGTATTGCAGGACAAGGCTGGTCACGGTAAAGAACTGCCGCGACTGTGTGCGCGGCCAGTTCTCTTCGCAATTGTACGACTGGGAGGGGTCCTTCCACTTGACGCGATGGTAAATCCCAAGGGGCAGCGAAATAGAAATGGAGATAATCCAGATGGCTACTAGCAGCAGCAAGCACGTGATCACTTTCATCCTGGGCTTGAACGGGTAGACGATCACGAAGTATCGGTCAATGGCAATGGCTGTCGAGGTCAGGGTGGAAACATAGACGCTGAGGCCGAGAATCATGGGGACGATGTGGCAGAGTGCATCTCCGAACACCCAAGAGCGGATAAAGTAGCCAATGGGGGTGAAAGGAACGGCCAGTAAGCACATCAAAATGTCCGATACAGCGAGGTTGGTAATGAAAATGTTGGTGATAGTCTGCATGACTTTATTACGTAGGACGACATAGATCACTAAAGAGTTTCCGGTGACACCGAGGAGGAAGATGACTGAATACAGGATAATGTACAGCGCCTGGATCCACGGATGCCACATAATGTTTGATTTTCCTTGCTGCACACTGTTTCCGAAAACACCGTTGGAGCCCGTGGTGGTTAACACCAAATCAAAAGAGCTGTTTCCTACTGTTGACGAATTCATTGTTGAAGTGTTCTGACTTAGTTTTCCATTTAGTAATGTTGGGCAGTAATCACTTTCTGGGTTTGAGAGCGCTTCGCTGTACGCTATCAGTCAACCTGATGACATGTGCAAGGAATTCCTTAATAACCATCCGGACTGTTATCTGAAAATAAATTTACAAAATTTAGCTTAGATATGTTTGGTTAAGTTTTAAGGTAAACAATCAAAACCATCTATAAAACAATAAGTTTGAAATTAAGAGTTAAAACAAGTGGCACCGTTCAAACACTGTTTTGCAGTTTTAAAAATCCTCTTTAAGTATGAATGCCGGATTGAACTGATAAATTTCCATTTATCGTAAAGATTTAGAGAAAATATTAAATCAGTATTTTCACTTTCATGATAAATCTCACAAATAAGAAAATTTGACAGTTTTTATTGCAGTGTGGTAAGACAAAGAAATTTTCAGTATCTAATTTTGTAAATGTCTCTCACTTTTCTTTGAGCATTTACAAAGAAAATATAATAATTGTTTATAAGCCGATACAGACAACCGAAATAGCAACAATACAAAAACACATCAGACTTTTTAACCAGTATTTCTATAATTAAGATTACAAGTAACAGTCACAACCCTCTGGATGTACATGGAGTGTATTTGCATCCCACTTCCTTCCCAATCTATATTACTCAGGTACAGGTAGAGCCATAGTGTCTGTAACTTACAGTAATACTTTCCTGCTTAAATAATCTTTTAACGTCAATTCTCGTATTCCACGTGTTTTCCATTACTAATCTGTTGAACACAAATAATAACTAACGCTACTAGGCTGGTGGTATAAGTATGGTAAAAAAATGTGATATATGAAGGGTTAAATAAACTTATAAAACATTTTTTGATTAAAGTTTTCAATATATAGAGGAAGAGATACACGGCAGAAGGCAAATAAACCAATGCCAATTTTCATAGAAAGTTTTTAAAAATAATACTATAATTTGCATAGGTGCATCATGTATTATATAAAACTTTTTAAAGTGTTCTATAAATATATGGTGCAAGAATAAGCTACTAAAATATTTACAAATTTTTTTTAGCGTAACCATCATGATAAATTTTACTTTTATTTTTTATCCATTGCGACTTGTGTTAAGGATCCTATTTCTTTAGATCATCTACCTCACGTGGTCTTGTCATGTATGTGCTCCTGAGATCTCAGTAAAATAGTTGGTCCAAGAATAAATTTCTCGAACAACTTTTTATTCGTCCTCCGCCCCCATTTTTTTTTTTTTTACTGGATACACTGTTTTTAGGGTATACAAAAAGTTAGTCCAGCTCTGTTATGGAGCCTGCTCGAGGACTTATGAGCAATGATGGACTTTGTTCCACTCATATACCATCAGTTTCAACTAGGAAATTGACATACACCATCGTATGCTAAACTTGCTTTGTTTAAACCACCTGTACACTATGTTAGATGTTATTTTACTCACGCAATCTATGGTGCATTACAACCCAGGCTAGGTTTTCAGCTGACTATATATTTCCAAAACTCAATCATTATGGTTTACAGAAAGTTTTGCGAGAAACAGGTAGTTTCTTTCAGCTTTTCCATCGTTGAATAACTTAATAATTTATTAAGCCTCTTTGAGCATTTTCTCAGTTAAGCCACTGCTACATTCTGATTATTTTGTAAAAGTTAACTCCAGGTTTGAATTGATCACTTATGTCTAAATCTCCATTATTATCTTTTTTACTAGTGATAGAGATAAATAAAATACCACGAGATTTACAGTTTAGATTCTTGCGGATCATTATGAAGCAGCACAGAATTTAAACTTCATTTTCACAACTTGTAACTATAAGTTAAAGTTTATTAAAAAAAAGTTTGTAATCTTGTCTGATCTAAAATTAGTAGTAACACAACTTCGAACATATAAAAGTGTTCACTTAGCAGAATATAGATATATATTTAGATTAGAAGTAAATAAAAAATCTACGTCGTGTCAGCTCTTTTGACTGATTCTGCGTATTTAACAGCAAGCAAAGACTCTGATTTCACCTCAAGCAAGTCTTCTCTTTTAAAAAAAGGTAAAGGATTATGGTAATGCTAATAACACGGTCGGAGCCACAAACGATTTATCTCATTGTGAATATCTACCAATAAATTCTTTAATGGGGCCATTTTAACAGATTTGATTGCCTGAGGTTATACGTGTAATTCGGCAGGCCTTAAATTCATGTCAATTTCCTTTGATGTCATTCACTTGTAAACTATTATCGTATGGAGTAATTACAGACACTGTGGCATAAATATAAGATGAGAAACTTGAGAGGAAAGAAACCGGAAGACCGTGATGTTGATGCCAACGCAAGATGCAACATTAAGGCCACAAATTTATATCTATCATGGAAATTACGGTTGGTGTTATTTGGCATTGGGCAAATATGGAATCATTTTCTAAATAAGATGTTTGGTATTATTATGCATACAATTATACAAACTGAACTACTGATGCTAACCTATGTGAAATACGTATTTTTGAATGTTAAACATAGCATCTGACATACTACACTTTAAAGTAGCTTTTGCATTTCATATTTTCTGTTACTGTTTTATGGCTCTCTGTACATTATATATTGCACCATGATTTCAAAAGAAGTGTTTTAAAACAAAAATAAAAGTTCTACTTGCTCTGTATATGATAATTAGTGATTGTAGCATTGCATATGTGCGTGAAAATTAGATTTAAATATTCTTCATTTTTATAAAAAAAGTATCTGCTGCTGGGAAACCTATTAGGTGCTTTAGATATGATGCGGGTAGCTTCTACATGGGGAAACTGTACTTTTCTGTATCCACGTAGTTTCTATTGGAAGGAAATGCAATTTTTTCCTTGGCCTTTTACAGCCATGGCAAAAAGTTTCATATCATCCAAGAAGTTTTAAAATTTCGCATAATAAGGTAAAATTAAACCTGCTAAATTTGCATAATAATGTTATGTTAACCTATCTAAATGCGTACCGCTCTATTGGTTTCTATATACTTAATGGAAAAGTGACCAAAACTGAAAAATGTTACAATTTAAAATCTAACAAGCAAATACCTGATTTCTGAAAAGCCGTATAAATCATATTGTCAGGTATAACTCAGTTAGAAGCTGTCATGCGTACAATGTCAAACTATGAAGATTTGAAAGAGTTTATTATTGTTATTTCCAAGGTGAATAAAAACGCTTGGTGATGGCTGTATTTCCTGCTGCATACAGAAAAAAATAGTTACTAATAACTAAAAGAATGACTTTACAAACTTTATGGCGAATCCAGACTGCTATAATTTATTTAAAATCAACTGTAAGAGTTTATTTGTACTCTGCTCGCGTTTTAGAAGGTTGGTATTAAATTTAACAACTTTCGGACACGTTAAATAACTATCATACAGTCCTAAAGATAATAAACTGGTCTTTTCTGGCTAGGGGTCAACAAGCACTCTTGTCTCTGAGCAGGATTGCTCTCTTGTTTTAGGGTTTCGGACTTCTTTGGATTGGTAATCTGACTGACTGTATAGCATCTCTTTGGAGCTCATGTCTTAACCCCGAAACTGAAAGTGGATTCGGTTACCCCACCCACTCATTCGAAAAGATTCACATACTCGTTTCCATAAACTTAAATGCATACATGCATCACCACAAAAACTCGTGTTATATATGTTTAATAACACTGAGGATTATGCTTCATAAAATCTTTAAAAGTTACTGTTGCATCGAAATTTTTTAAACATATAAATACTTTTCGGTGTAGTACTGAGAGACTACCGTGGTCGGTTTTATTTAGTGTTTATATGAGACACGGTGAACCACTTCAAGCGGATCAGGTTATATAATATCCGGTCCATCAAATGTGCACACAGTAAATCAAGCAAATGAACTAGATAAGACACCTTCTCTGGGCACCAAATTGCCAGTTGGTTTTATGCAGATTTAATAGTAAATAAATTAGTTATTTTTTAATAATAAAAGTTCTTTTAACCGTCACGGTATATCGAGTGAACGTTTAATCGAACATATCAATCTAAATTAATTTGTTTTAAGTTAAATTGTAATGCCAAGATTTTAATTAATTTTAGAAAAAGCTAAGTGAAGGAGTATTAGGGAGTTGTAGAGGGTCAGGGTAAGTTTCAAAATGTTTGTAATCGAAAATCTCAGAAACCAAAATAAAATAAAAGAAATAATGTAGTTGCAAGAAGAGGTAAAGATAAAGAATTGACCGCTCCAAGTATAGCCGTCCGGTGACGTGATGTGCCATAAAGTAAAATAATTAATAAGTGAAACCGGGTGGATGGCATCTGACAAAGTGAAAATGTCCATGCAGGTGGTTTTCTTGTGATAAATGCTGCACAAAGCCAGTTGGTGAATGTACGGGTCTGTTTCAACTTTTGATCGGTTGGTTATGGCTGCAATATTAGACAAACGCCAACACCCAAGGAAGACATCGCAGTGGCCAACCAGCAGGCGAGGGCGATTGTTGTACTGCATGTAATGACAGAGCCAAATGGGGACTGATGTTGTAATGGTCCAATTTGTTCGTTTGCAGCATCAAATCTGCGTTAAGGCTGAGATGTGTTTCGTTGTGTGGCTGTGACTTACTGTGACAATTTACAGACCTTATCTCACTTTGCCTATAATCGACAGGTTGCAGATAGAGCAAGAGAGAGCTTTGTGTTTGTCCAGTAGAACTTAGGTCGATGTTTACAGATGACTTACGGCTGACATTCGAATCCAGGAATGGAGGATATTCGTTGGAGCAAAATGTCTCTCGAGACCAGTATTGGCAGAAAATCATAAATGGACTATTCGCCATCGGAAAAGGGCTATCAGGTTTGTCCAACGCAGACAACCTTCTCCACATGGCTATAGTTACACTTTAATGGATGATCACGAGGTTTAAAATATACTCACCAACAAAAACCTGACTTCTTTGCATTTTGGTGTATTGTTATATAATGTTACAGTGACCAACAGAACCTAGGTAGCAACAAATTTCATAGTAATTAATAAATTACAAAAAACATCCGTTAAAAAATTAAATACTTTTAACTTATTGCGTTAGTAAAGCATTTGTGTGCAATGATCATAATAGTAAATAAAGAATGTAATATTCTGTATATCACATGGGTGAATTTGAACCCCAATAACCCTTAGATCTGAATTACTGACCTCAGGTTGTGCTATAGACCTGACGCACACAATACTTTATTAATATAACACTTTGTAACGACAAATCCGTATATCGCTTCAACCCATGCGTTTTACATCACGAGTTTGTTGACTAAAAATACAATCAGTTCAGAACAAATATTAACTAGTCCTTCTAAGCGGTTGATATAAGTAAGGTCCAATCTCATGCAGTAATACGGGGTTCAGGCAGAAAAAAAAAATTATGCAAAAATAAACCCTAACCCTTTCACTGACAGAATAACATGACGAGTTTAAACAATAGAAACAATATGGACTCAAAAGGACAAGCACGATTAATAATATTTATACAGAATTACTGAAAATTACTTCGCTCAAATCTTCGTCACTTACATGTGAACTTTTTAATTCGTTGCTGCTCCTCATTTTGATCATCGTCCGACTGCTACCAGGACCCGACAGACAGAGATGGCCACGCACGCCAGATCCCGCCGTATGAATGCCGGTAATGTACAACTTCGAAAGCAATGATTTTGATGCTTGGCTGCCCTTCTTTTACATGGGTCGGATTTGAGACTATTAATAATAGAAAGTCTTTGGATCTAATTCTGTTTATTGTGGAGAGAAAAGAATGTCCCTGATCAGAAAGCTGCTAGATTGTTCTGAACTTTTCTCGAGAAATAGCGGAGTAAATGAAGTCTCGTGAGTAGGGTGAGGTGCGAGGAAAATAACCGTACATGGGAAGGTAATACTCGATGTCGACATTAAGCATCAATATCAAGCTTCCAAGTAAATCAAATTAAATTTTTATTGTGAAATACCGGTGATTCATCTAAAGCCATGGGATATGGCATTTTCTAAGAAACCAACAAATGTCTTCATTTAATCTTCTATTCTCTTTCAAAACAGGCACTGTGTAGCATTAGGTCAGCTTATCTTTCATTAGGAAATATCTGTTGGATTATATACGGTTATTTTACAAGAAATTTTATAATGTAAAGTCCGATGGTGCTTAACTGATGTTTACACACACGCACGTGCGCGCAAACTCGAAGAATTCTGGAAAGAAACGAACACAAATTCAGGTGGAAATGAAAGGTAAACTATGTACGTTATATTAACAATATTAGTTAAAGTAACGGATTTTATTATAGAAAAACAAATGTATAAACGATATAATGAGGCAATTTCGAGTGTATTACACCAGTATTAGAGCATCAGTAAGCTATCATCACTTCGATAGTGGTCCAATGGGGACTGCCATGGTTGACGATTCAAGTTTGAATCCCGATCGGCACCGGCTCGATTTGGCTTACGTTCATGGTATGGCTTCTTCTCACTCTTGTTCACTAGACGACAGCGTACGTTTCCTCCAGACACTACGGTTTTTGTCCAAACATGTAAAAAAGAAAACTGTCGGTATACTTTTCCGGATACACGTAGTAGGGCTTCCAAGGGTAAATAATCACTGGGTTTTACCTTGATCACCACTCACAAGACCTGAACTGTACCAGGGTAACTTGTTTGCCCATCACAGAATTGACAAAAAGAAGAATATAACCTTGGTTAGCCTTTCCATCAGTTATCTATTAAAAGTGTTTTTCTAGAAAATAACGTTGCACTAATTCTTTTGTAAACCCTAACATTGATAAAGTCCGTGTACATTTTACTTCACTAAACAATTGGTTCTTTATTTCAATTATATTAAAGAATAATTACTTATAACCTTAAAATTATTTATTACGATTCTATGTTCTGAGTCGAATGCAAACTCTTAGATTAAAAAATCTTGACTCATCCGGGTGTGTACTTTTCTGATATTTCGTCAAATAATCGTGAAAATATAGCAAATACACTATATTTAACAGCTTTAGCGATTTATTAGTGCAAATTTGTGATATTCTGCACTTTATTTAATAGACTTTGGAGGAATTATCACCAGAAAACTCCTTATTAAAGTTCACCACAAACATATAGATATTTTAGGTCGACGAATGTTACGATTGTAATCTGAGAGCGAATGATGCATCCGCGTGTTCACTGAAAGACAAAACAGACTTTTGCAAATAAATTGAAGGAGGGGAAAAAAATCAATGTCTTTGTTAAGTTCCCAATTTCTGACCTTGTCTTACTAGTTAAACACTTCAGCAGGTCTAAGATTTTTTGCTGAACAAAGATCGTTATATATTAAATGGTCCAACATTTTTGGCATTTCTAAAAAAAAAAAAATCAATGACCTCCTGTGAGGAAGGTAACTCGACCACCAGATACATCCAGTGGATGCTATTTAATTGCATGCCACATTTATTTTCTGGATGGAGCTGTTATTAGGGAGGCTCGCTTCTGCTAAACGATCGGAATTTGAGACGTGGCGTTTCCGTTTGTTTGCCGGATAATAAATCAATACTTTTAATATGAGATTCTGATGAAAAGTATTTGATTAAAATTACCAGAATCCTGGCGCAGGAACAAGAATCTTGTACATAATAACATAATAAAAAGTGGTAGCTACCAAAAACGTATACCATACTTAGGGGGGTCTTTTCTTTATTTCCGAACCCCTATTTGGAAGACGATTGGTGTACTGACCGATAGGGAAACCTATTGAGATGGGCGGCAAACATCCCTGTTTTAGCGACAGTTACTTTGTTGTAACGGAGATGGAGTTGTGCCGGAAACTAAATCCCTGGCGTCGATAAAAAGAAATAAGTGCTTTAATTACTCTTCCACACCGATCCTGGTCCGGGTAGAAGCAATTATGTTATTTTTATTTATTTTTTAATAACGGTCATTTAAAATTCAATATGAAGAATATTAAAAGCCAACGTCCAGTAAAAAGGTGATATGATTCCTTCATTGCCTTCATTAAGAACAGGTGCGGATGATTTTTCTTTACAGTACGGAATTATCAAGTCTAGAACATCAACAAATTGTGAAGAATTTTAAAGTGAATATCATTTTCAGGATAAAGGTTTACTAATTTCCCTTTATAAAACAGGTTACAAAACTGTTTAATTAATGTGGAACACGATTATGCGGTTAGCAATGAAACTTTAAATATGAAAATATATAGTAGTTGAATAAAATAATAAAATACCTGAAAAACTACCGTGTTCTGCCTAGATGCTATCGTCGGGAAAGATAATTGGCTTTCCGAATGTAAGCAAAAATATGTCACATATTCAAATATATCCATCAATAAACAATGCAATAAAGACTTTGTGACCCTTAATGTGATAATATACTGAAACAGGTAAAAATCTCAACTTGAATATGGAGCGCGGAATTTTAATACTAATGACAGCGTAATAAGATCTGGCATTACAAACACAAACCAGTCTTTATTCCCGCAGACATTCCAAATGTAATCATCTATAATGCAATCAGTGCAAATTCGGACGCTGTTAGGCATTATTCCGCACATTGTTTTATTTTGACCTCAGAGCTATCTTTTAATAAAACATCATGAACCAATCGAGAGCAGTAAGGTTATTTTCGAGTAATCCGCGTGGTGATGCTGTTCAGTCGCATGATATCCTGGCAGAAGGTTATTTCCAAACTGCATTAATGGAACAAAGAAGGTCAGCCATCTAAAACGCTGAACCAAGAGACATTTGATCAAGGTCTATATCTTGTAATTATCCGACTTTGAAATTGGCATTTGCGATGCTCCAGACCATAAAAATCCCATTACTGAACCTAGTCTGTAGGTTCGCGGAGCAATTTCTATGTCAGTCTCATGGGAATAATCAGACCACCATTACTGAATACAGAAAAGTAGGATAAAACCATACGAAACCACTGACTACGCTGCATGACAGGTTTGCATCAGGAAAATTTCAGTACAGTGTC
Source organism: Nautilus pompilius (assembly GCA_018389105.1). Taxonomy (NCBI): domain Eukaryota; kingdom Metazoa; phylum Mollusca; class Cephalopoda; order Nautilida; family Nautilidae; genus Nautilus; species Nautilus pompilius. Next base: position 450,609 of record JACATO010000113.1, read on the forward strand.
GCTAATAACAAATTTTCCAAAATGCTGCTGTCTAGTTATAGTTGGAGAACGAACATATCTGATGTCAGTCGTCGCAGTCTACGCCACCACTGTCCGGCTTGGAGTGACGTTAAACAGAAAATGTCGTTGTACAGAGAAGGATAGTTCTGGTCATGTCACCACTCTTCGTGATCTGTTATCACGAGACACGACTGAATATGCTAAACTCTGGTTCCACGCAAAGCTGTTCAGAATGCTGTGATTTTTACTGGTATCCTGATTTAGGTAGAATGATCGTATTCAAAATTGAATAAATTTTACTAACAAATTAATTTTGTTGCTTTTCTTAGTTATTATTTCCGAAACCTATTTTTCTATTTGTTTACATTTTACTTTTAAAATTTTTCTCAAACATTAATATTAACTAATATAAACAAAAACTAGTGATCGTATGTTCTACGTATATAATCTTTAATATGTAAATGGGAATTTAAAAGTCGGATAAATAGTTTATCTTTAATGACGAACATAAGTAAAGAAAACATCATATTTGCAGCGTATATTATATGGCATTTACTCTCAGTCATTGTTAATGTCGCGGAGATACCTTAAAATATGGTCTTTTGGTTCTTTATATTTAGTCATAAAAGATGACCTTTCACTTCCTGCTTGGGCAGGTAGTTATAAATATTTGCTGCTATTTTTCTCTGGAAATGTTGCAGTTTTATCAGAGATACAAAATTAACTAAATTATGGTTCTAATAAGTCCCCATGAGAGTTTTAATGGTCTGTATCATAGCATAATAATTTAATTAAAATCTTCACTAAAATATTTTGAAAAGCAAAAACTAAGTATATTATTCTAATTATGCCATGGAAGGTAGAAGTGTTATATTGTACTAATGCACGCACACCTGTGAAAATTAGAGCATTTATATTGAAAAATGCATAAATTAATTAAGAGTGATTTTGTTTTTTTTTTGAGAAAACGGCATTAGTAAACTGACTGTATCTTTCATAGAATGGTAGGAGTAGAGTAAAGAATATTATACCGCATCAACAAAAATAACCGAAAGATGAGAGAGAGAGAGATGACGTCAGTAGCGAGAGAGATGAGAGAGAGAGAGAGAGAGAGACGACCGAGATTTCGCAGTGCATCGAGTGTGAATTTAAAAAAAAATTAAGTTAATAGTTTACAGTCCAACATAAATGGCTCCGAAATTATATTCTGAAATGAACGCCACCGAGTAAGCCTTTCCAGATTCAAAATACGGATTCGCATTTATAATATATATTTAACTCTGTTTTAACCAAAATATTTTCATGTACAGCTATGGCCAAAAGTTTGGCATCACCCTAGAATTTTCTAATTTTGCTTCCGAATTAAATCTGCTGAATTTCCGTAATAATGTTACGTTAACGTATTAAAGGGCGTACTCTCTTGTAGCTCTTTACATACTTAATAAAAAGTAGGTCAAAAGTCGAAAAATATGAGAATTTAAAAACTAACATTTAAATACATCATTTTCGAAAAGACCATATAAATCTTGACGATAAGTGTGACTTAATTAGAAGTATTCAAAAGGAAGTGCTAAGACGTTTTCATGGATACAGTGTCAAGCAACGCAAATATAGTTTGAATATAGATTTGTTTTTACAGATTTAGAATGAAACAAAAGTTTTGGCTGTGCCTGTATAGACAGAGTATTGGAAATAATTATGGAACGACAGAATATGCACAAATAAATAATTGCAACTGAGAGATATGTAATGCATATATATTTAATTATTAAATAAAATATACGAAAACAACATGAATACGTTTCACATTGCATTAGTATTTAGTATGTGAGCTCCTTTATATAGAGCATGCCACCTTATTTCCTTGCTTTCCATACAGGTTATGAATGTATAACTCTGTGATCTTGTTATATATCTTGTATCACTTTGTAAAATTCATAGATGTTTTGCTGCTGCCTGGTTCTCTCAGTAGCAATATAACCCCCATATAGCCTCTTCATATCGATACGTTTTGAAAGCACGTCACGTTTGTGAGTGTTCCATCAGCCTGCTTAAGTTCTAGATAATTTTTCACCATATTGGATATCCTTGGGGGCCACTGTCATATTTGAAAGAATCTCTGCTCGATGAAATGTCTTCCCGTGGGAATGGCATAATAGATGAGAACCTGTTTGTACCTGTTGGCAGTCAGTATATCTTCGATTTTATGCAAACCTCTCGCGGTCTTGGCTCATATGCAGCTTCGCACTTGCATTGATTCACCCCCCCGAGCTCTACCGCATTTGTCTTACATTGACAGTTATACCGCTCTTTTGGTCCGTCTTCAAACAAACTTCCGTTGATTATAGCTAAACAGTTTAAACTTGAACTCATCTGTAAAGAAAAGCCTTCTTCCAGATTTGGTCTTCTCATTGTTTAAATTGTGTTGCCTATTTTAGTTTCGACGTTTAATTTATTCTCCTCAGCAAATATTTTTTGGAAGCTATACATCCAATGAGACCACTTCACGCTAATGTATATCTTACTGTTCTTGAAGAAACCTTAATATCCATGACTGAACCAAGGTCATTCGCATTATCTTCATTGGATCGTATCCTGAAGCACTTAACATCACTTTTGGAGAGCTTAGTGTTCTTCCTTTTCTGCATCTATTGCCAGCAGTACTAGTTTTTTGTTATCTTTATCAAAGTTTTGCATGCTCATCCTGAAACATGAAGTCAGGCTGAAATCTACCACACGGAATAGTTTTCATTACCTAAGTCTTTGATTTCTATACGCTTGCCATGTGATATTATTTATTTCTGTTTTTAAAAAAATGTATTTAATTATTATTTGGGAAATTATTTTTAAAAAGTAAAAAAGCAACAAGAGTAATTGGTAATTTCCAAAAAACATCATGCTAGAAAGAACTATGTGATTATTAATAATCTTTCTATTTGAAAAGTATGTCACTGCGATACCGCTAGAAAGGATTCTCGTAGCAATATCTCGTATCTCTTTGGTAAACTCTTCGCAATAAATGAAAACATAAGCCATTTATTTAAAGGTTGTTTATTTGTCTTAAAATCTTCTTTGATGTTCTCTGAGAACGATAATAATAATTTCTGGTGTATGAGTAACACGTAAGAGATATCTAAAATTAAAATGGATAAATAATAGAGTATAAATATTTACATCGGTAAAATAGGATTTACTGGCTGTTTTAGCATCAGCGATTCCTCGTTAAACGTAAAGATGTGCTAAAACTGATGTCATAGAGAATCAAAGCACATGACGTCCATTGCAGCTCATCTATACGGTTTAATTAGGAATTTCTAGTGCTGTAACAAGTTAAGCACTGATCTCACCTATAAAGGAAAGCAAATCTTTTCCTGTCTGTCGTATTTGAATTGCATTAACATACTGTTGATGTAAACTTTAAATCTGATTTATTAGAAGAAAGAACAAGCCAATTTCCACAACGAACAGCTGAATTAATTGAAGACGTGCGAGTTTTAGACCGGCAAACATCGTTCAATGTGCCACCGTACGCTTCGCAATGCACAGAAACAACAGCAAGATTAAAGCTGCCGTACATGCAGTTATCTTAAAACTGTTGTGCGCACGACAGTAATTAAATAATGAAATCAATCGATTCGCTTTATTTACATTTGTCTTTATTTACCCTCTTCATCTGATCGATAATTTATTTCGAACATCTAGAACACGAAGTGCTTACGACTTAATCACAGCCTGCAATCTTTTTGTGACATGGATTTAGAATCATCAAGTGGGAAATCAGTGTTCGTTTTGCGCTTAGCAAATATAACCAAAGAGAAAACAGAAAAAGAAAGAATAGGTGAGGTTCCTTTAAAATTAATCCGAAAATCCTTATTCGAATATGTTACAAAAAACTCTGACAAAATATAAGAACTATCACACAAATAAAATCTTAAATAAAGACATTTACATGATATTCTACATTATGAAGAGTATTTTAGTCTGTACTAGCATATGGCAATATAATTAAAATCAACTGCCATTAGTGTGTTACGTTTTAATGTTTTAGTTAAAAATTTTAATGAATCAAGAAATATTTTGTATAAAGTCTATCTTTATCAGTAAATGGTATGCATAAAGATCATTAATTACTTTTTTTTTTACTTTTCTAGTAGGAGATTCTGCTCTAACCAGTTTAATTTTAGATTGAGAACCTTTTATTAAAAAAAATTAAAAACTTCTCTGACTCTAAATTAACATATAGACAAAATATGCATGAGTGGGCACATATGCTTATAAATTATTTAAATAAATATTAAATTATATTAATATTGATTAATAATTCCATAAATGTTCTATAGAAATAAAATTGATGGAACAATGATTGAATACCAAGCAAAGAAAGTAATATAACACTGTAGAAATAATAATTCGATTGAAGATGAAAGTCTTTTATTGTGCATCTTTCACCACTAAATACTTCATTACAAGCTCCAGGTAGATATAAATAATTAGAAAACACTGGTCACTCGTTATTTCAGTATATTAAATGTTAGTTGGCGCTTTCTTGCTCTTCTGAAGATAAAAGTAAATTACGATAATGTTTGAATTTTTGTTTGTATTTAGTTTACTCTACTTTTTAAATTAATTATTTTTCGAAAGTAATTGGACACATTATCGGACTAAATCTTTTAGTATCAGTTAATTACTAGAGATGTTTAACTAAATTCCAGCCTGATACCATTAACTTAGAGGTTGTTTAACCGAGTTTCATTAAAACCTCTGTAGTATAAACGAGAAAGCTTATCCAATAGATGTTTATGTTCACTAACTCGTCGAGGAACTTACAACGTTGATTGGGAGTACATAAGTGCACAACCTGTATTTTTAAGTGTTCGACAGAAGTAATAACAGCTCTGATTTATTTTAGTGAAATAAATCGTTGTATTGTTATTAATGATGTCTGTATGAATTTCAGAAATTATAATTTTTTTTTAACACATTCATTTCTAACGATGTAGAGCGCTATCCACATTTATTCTAATAATAGACAAAAAATTTTTGTTTCTGCATTTGTCTTTCTCAACAAATGCTTCTTCGGAGTTTTGCCAACCCTGACTAATTTGATTAATATAAAGCCTACCGTAAATGACAACGAATAAGAAAAGACACAGAGCTTTACAAATCAAAAATCTTTATTCTTGCATCATGTATTGCCAGAAAATAAATTTCATCACTCAAAATGGAGAATCTGAAAATTTTTTCTAATAAAATTAATACGAAAAACTCATTTTTTTTCTATAATTATCTACTGTTGAATGCGTCAGTACTCCACTTGTCAATATTAAAATAAAATATATGTATGTACTGAATATATACAGGAGTGGACAAAATTATTGCACTAAATGAAATAATTTCGTGTTTTTGACAGCGCAATTATACCATGAATAGTGAAAAGTTTAAGCATTCTATAAACACAAATGATTTCTACAATGTGGATGCTTCTTTAGTAAAGAGATTCTGTATTCTCCAGAACAGTACTTTTTAACATTAATACGTGAAAATACATTTTTACTCAGCAACAAATTGAAAATATCATCTTCTTGGTGATATATTTTCAGTGCACTAAAGTCTCATGCAATTATAAAAACTTTGCAAAGCGTTATCATATAAGATTTAAGTTAATCTTGTTCTATTTAGACATCATTGTAAGAGGAGATTCAGCAATTTGATTATGTTATCTAAAGCATAAGTACCTTCGTTCTAGTTCTAGTAGTCGTTATTAAAAAGAATGATCACGTTTATAATGTTGATCTTAGATAGTTTCACTTCTAAAGAATTTACCAGGGGCGTATAAATTAAAAGTAGCAAGAACAAACCATGAAATCCATAGGAGGTTTGCTTGATTAATGATAGGGATACACGGATTCTGTTGACTACTAGGAAACATAGACGTATTTAAATGAAAAAAAATAAGACAGCAATGACTCAGAAGAAACTACAAATTCTTAAGTGAAACTTAGCAATTCAATTATCGTATCTGTGATTCAATGAATTTTTTTTAAAAATTTAAGTCTTGAATGTGTAAAAAAGCACTATAATTTCATATAAAATATATTTGAACGTTGTTCATTTAAAAACAAAAAATATAAAGAAAATCAAATTTTAAAAGCGCCATTAGTTTACGATATCATATCCAGAGTTATCAAATAACTGCATAAAATATCGCTATTTTGAGACGAAAATTATAAAGAAAACATCAGTATCGAAAAAATTTGAATATAAATAATATCATGTGACATAGCCATTAAAATCTTGTGATAACGTGACAATAAATGTAAAGAAATGGATAGAATTTCTTTTTTAAGTTTGGAACAGTTAATAACCTAGTGGAATAATTTTATAAAAATGATGCTTTTATTATTCTCTCATTGTATTAAAATAATTTATAATAAAATAAATTAACCTCATAATGCTAAATATAATTTTATTAAAGGTTTTAAATGTCCAAGATGTTCTATCTGCACGTAAAATCCTTTCAATCTGATTTGTTATAAAGCACAAAGATTTCTTAATAAATTGTTTATTTTTTAAGTAAATATTATGTTAAATGTACTATCAAGTTTCATGTTGTATCAGTAAGTGTCATGTTAAGTGTACCAGTGAGCAGTCATGCTAATTGTAATTGAATTTTATGTTAAGCGTGCTAGTGCAATCAAAAGATGAATTTTACTTTACTAATGCAGTAAATATAAGAATTTTCCAGATGAAAGCAGTTTACTCTTGTAACTAATTTAAATTGCTAACAAAGCAAGAAGCTAAATTCTCAGGATTTATAGTAATGTGCAGGATAAGCCTCATGTAGCATGCCTCATCGAAATGTTGAGAAAAAACATGTATTCTCATAATGAAGAAATATTCTAAATAGTAAATAGACTACGTGAATGCGGTACATGCAACCAAATTATTGAATTAAAAGTAGATACTCAAAGCATAGACATATAATTAATTTTGTTGGCAGTAGCTAAGAGTGTTTTCTGCTCGCTTATCAGCGCTTAAAGAAAGTCTATATTGTGTATCCTTCGGCAAAGCAGTTGTATGGATGATGAATAGATAAGTAGTTATCTGTTATCAGTAATTTCGGAAAATCCACCGATCCGTCTTAGTCAGGATAAATCAGTAAGTAACACTGAATCAGCGAAGTGGTTGGTCGCCAAAAAAATCAAAATATATATAAAATTTATTTGAACATCTACAGCAAGTTAACATCATTGCATCCAAAAAGTAGTAGTTCATCGTGATAGGAAATGATCTCCGAGATGTAGGTTCAATGGTTGATACTAAGAAGGTGATGGCAAATGCCCTAGCTAGCTGTCTACGTCTGTCATTTGCTATAACTTTGACTAAGCATATGCATACACATGACATCGAAGTCTTGTTTATTATTTACTTGTTTTGCTAGGTCAAGTTACTATTTTTGTAGCTACTGATTGTATGTTTTCAGTTATTTACAAAGATCTAACAAAAATTTTCAAACCAGCCATTGTATTTGCAAACTATGCCTATAAGTTAGCTTTCAGTAAGATGTCTCTGGAAATTTTCTTCTTGGCGACTGATACACTTCTACAAATGTTTGTCAAGAACATGGAACTCTAGCCGAAGGACATTTTTTAAACGATCTTCTTCAACACAATAGTCGCAGGTGACTGAAAATTTCTGTCTGCAAAACGGCGGCCAATCAAAAGGCACTTCATACTAGTAAACAACATGAATTGAATGTGTAAGGTCCGATCAGTATGGAGAATGTGAAAGTACTGCAACTCTGCGACTGATTAAAATTCACTGATTATAAGTGATGCGTGGAAGTTACCTTCTTAGTCACAGATGCAAAAATGACAGATCCCTTTGTATTGAGTCAATGGTCATCGTATTCTTTGATTCCAGGGCGTTGTTCAGCAGAAGTTTGTTTCCCAAAGACAAACAGTAAACGCACTTTTTCACAAGATCTCCATCGCTCATTTCATTAATGTTGCGCGAAGTAAATGTCTCGATCTTTTCACAGTGTGAACGAATTCTTCAGCACGACATTGTGCCATGCCATTTATGGCTTCTCATCCATAAATTTGGCTAATCTTGTGTTACCCTACTCCTGCGGTTTACGTATTCAGTGGATCTTGTACTTCATAAGTTCATACTTTTTCCAGTTTGTAGTCTTCTGAAAAGCTTTCGATTCACGGACAGAGAAGTTCTCCACTCAGTCGCTATCAACGTGCTGAAGGGTTGCAAAGGATGGCTTAGGACAAGCATTCCAAACTTTTTATAAATGTTGATATAAGTGTGTCATAAGTCAGAGAGACTATTTCGAAGAGCTCGTACTGAAAACTATCTTTTGTGAAACTCTCGTTCGTATGAAAGCTGACCCCGGAAGTTTTTGATGGGCATCTCAGAGCTGTAAAATATTTCCAAAACTATCTAAGAACTTTGCACGAAAAGCTAAAACTGTATGTAGCAAATCAGGAGCCTAAGTTAATTAATTTTGTTGGTCTTCTAAAATCTGTAAAAGAATCGAAAATGAAAGTAACACAGTAAGCACAAAATCTGCTGAAACATAATATAAATGTAAAAACAAACAAATAATCTGATATGACGAAGGCGTGACCAATCTAATTACAATTTCCTTAGTTAATTATCTCCCATTGAGAATTTGTTTGCCTTTTATTTCTTCTCGAAACAATGTTTATATCTTCTCTACCTTGAGGCCATTGAATTTTTTTTAGAATTTATTAAAAACACGGTGAAATAAACATTATTGATTTATTTATCTATTTTTCTTGTTTTAGTAATTATATTAATATTTAAATTGATGAAAAATAATGAAACAAAGAAAAAAACTGTAAAAAGAAGCTAATGTTACTTATTATTATATTAGGAAGATACAAAATAAATAGACAAATGAAGTTAGAATATTAAAACTACAGGCTATGATATTGTTAATACTTTATACGACCGTTTTCGATCAATGAGATCATCATCATCATGTATGGATCATGTGAAGAAAACTTGAATTTATATATACGAGTATGGTTCAACGATCAGGAATTTCAAAATGTCAAGATGTTCCTGTAAGATATAACATCGGTGGAACTTACCAAAGTAAAGGGCTTCATTTGTTTTTCTAATCTCGAAAGGGTAGTTAAGCAGTTCTTAATTCTCTTACATCTTGGACATCAATCAAGTCCAAACCTTTCACCTGCTAACATGTCCTACTGAAATATCTTTTATTTAAAACCCGCCGAACTCTGATCCTTTCCTCAGAAACACACAATTTATATATATACAAATCCAACTTTTTCTTATATAATTCATACCTGATGATAATCTGATTGATCGAAAACTTTTTGAACTACTAACAGGAAGCTTTATACTGACGCCTAAACATGTTACCTTTGGCGAAAAATTCCACAAATAAAGCTTAGGTTTGTTGTGAAAAGTATTTAATGTCTTAATCTGGTGGATATAACTAGAACAACCACCAAATCCTGGTTGCAATGCTCTCTTTGCTCGCTCTATTTTTACTGCTGTGACTATCCTTAAATATCCTCCTGATATTCCTATGAATTAAATGTGGAAGCCATGAGGTTTTATATAAATACTGTTTTTTCACTAGCATTTAACATACCCCCCCCCATGAAGCTGACCCAGAGGTAGGGTTTAGGAGCTTAGCACCCGTGTAACAAGTTCCGAAGAACTGAATAGTAGGGGCTCCAAAACACGAAACTCGAGTGTTTGACCGACTTCACCAGCAAAGATCCTCAACAGGATAAAGTCTCAGCATTGCGGGTCCACACCGCGGTCCCACTAGGTTCAGGTTCCCAACCAAAAATCTCCGGACAAAGACCAACCACCACATCCGCATGGAGAAGCGCCTTCACCGAGTTGGACCGGACTCGGTTATTGAAAAAAGGTTTCATACTTTCAGTTTATTTTTTTCAAATTGGGCGGTGTTTTGGAAACGTACGTATAATGTAACTTTAGTGTGTGTGTGTATCCGAAGAGAAAAGAATGGGTGGGGAGCTCGAAACCTCTAGTGGAGCAAGCTCCGGTAGGGGACCGAAGCCCATGTTGAAGTTTCGAAGTACCTCGGTAATGGGGCCGAAACCCAGTTTTGAGGCGCCTAAGCGTCTCGTTTTTGTTTGGGCAAAATGCCCCCAATGTGGAGCGAAACTCCATTAAAGCGATCGCTTCCCCAGCCGAAAAATCTCATGGGAAAAAAGCCTCCGCACCTCAAGTCCGAAAATCGGTCTTGACGTGCCTAATCTTTTTCCAAGGGCAAAAAGCATCCCTCGCCCCCCATCATTTCAAGCAGGGGACTTTCCATCTGCAAAGCGGGAAAACAGTACTCGCCACCCGCCCTCCAGGGCCGATCCCAAATGACCACGCCCAAAAAAAGGGCGTGGTCCTCAGCCGGTTACCCCAAATGGAAGGCTAAGGACACAATGCTCCGTAGCCACAATTTTTTTTGGGGGGGAATGCGGAACGCTTCACGAATTTGCGTGTCATTCTTGCGCAGCTTCTTAGCCAGAGAATGCCGAGAAGCAATCTTATTTATTTGGCTAACAACAAGCATTATAACCAATATCAGGAAACTATAAAAGATATTCCGAGCATTAGTCAAACTTATGATACCGTCTTGGTGTAGTGCGATTTAATTTAATGTATACTACTTAGTTTGATAAGTACACATATGTATTAATTAATTAATCGTAGAGATGCAATTACTGGCAATCTTTGTTTCAATAATAATGACATGACACTTTAGAAAAAAAATTATAATAATAATCTAAATATTTTAAATTATTGGTCTTTTATGACTGATCGGAGTAAAGCATCTCTTGCTAAATAATCAGACCCAATTTTTCAGTACTGCCAACTTTTTACCACAGAGATCACTCTTTTAGTAGATAATTGTAGAAGCCAGTTATTAAAAGAGAAAATATGAATTAAAAAGCAATGCAATTTACAGAGAATATGCGTATATTATTTATTAATTAACCAATGAACTTGCAGGTTAGAATGCTTATACAGGCGTGTGAGTTTTAGTTAACCTTCATGCCAAAACAGCATAAGTAAGAACAGAAAATCTTTAGAAATATATAAAATTTTTCTCTTTTTTTTCTGATAAAAAGGAAAGTCATTTTTATTTACTGTTTACGAGAGTAGACTGGAATAATATCAGCTGAATTAAAGCTGATAAATAATGTTGGTTTTGGCTGTTGGTTGTATAAAAGATTTATTTGATATGTATTTGTGGAAATAATAATTCTTATGATTATGAAAATGCTCATTATTATTCAAATAAATATTAGTTTTAGGTTGTACAGTTTCTGAGGTTGGTAACTGGCTTTGCTTGCATTAAAATTGTAAGTTGATTTAAACTTGTAAATAGAAACAAAGTTTGAGTGATATCAATAGTAACGCAGGCGCATGACACTCGATGTTTCGTAAATACGTAATTTATAAATGTCCATTATTTTTCTTTTTTGTTTTGTTTACCACTGCTGTGATTTATAAGGGAAAACAATATTTTTGATTTACTTCGTTTTAATGTCTCTGGGTTTAAATAGTTTAGACGACATCAAGTGAAAATAGTGGCTTAAAATTAATTATTTAATTGGATACCGGGAAGTAGTTTAGATAAAAAAAATGGGGATCGATGTGGCATCTAATCGCATGCAATAATATTAATGCCCATGTCGCCACGATTCTGTTTATGAGTAGTCACATAAAGAATCTCTTCGGAAAACAGCTGTCGCCAGGACGTTGGACAGTTTTAATTAATACAGTAACGCAGGTTGAATTATAGCCATAGTCGTTTTCTCACTTATGCTTCTGAAAGAAAGACAGTAAAAAAATCGTTTTTAGAAAATTTATTTATTTATTTATTTATTTTTGAAAACTGACTTTTCTCAAACAAATATATTATTTAAATAATTTTTAACACCAGCAATTTTCTTAATTGATGTATAATAATGTCAACTTTGATCAATTGCTGAACAATTGACCTTTGAAATATATTCCATTTACTTGTGCTGTTCATACAACGATAATCGCTGATTACTTAATAAATCAGTTGGTAGAGTTGACAAAAAAAATGTTGCTTATTTGTTTGGTAAACTTTATTTCCTATTGATTAATAACTCATTACTGAACTTCAGAATAATACTCCAATATAAACTTACAATATTACATTACATATTGCAAAGTCTATTTACAGATGTCATACTGTAATTTAGTATAACTTTATACATTTTCATAATTGAAACATCTACATATTATCAAATGACATTACAAGCTCAGATTTAAAATGTGTTGATATTTTAAACAATTTTCAATCGATTGATATTATAAATGTTTTTAATAACTCTATGCCACATATGGTGCACTTCACCCAAATACACTTAGAATCTCTATTACAGGCTGTGACACAAGTACCGTCTTATTAGTTTTAACCCTTTTAACGACAGATCTCCAACCTTACGTATTTTAGCGTGTTGACTAACTACAGTAGTTTAACACAAACACTAAGTTATGGTTTTAAGCTGGAGTGGTAAAATTAAAGTAAAACCATCATGTTTTCTCGAGGCCGTGCAGATCCTTGTCCACCCGTCTGTGCCAGAAAAGTTACCACAGACGCCACTCTTTAGATAACATCAAAGTGTCTGAAACTTCATCGAATTTTGTCTACTTTTGAAAGGCTTTCGTTTTGATAAGTTCCTCAGTTAATGACTGAATTAATTAATTAAAACAAATGTCAAGGCTCGCAGACTGCGACCGTGGAGAGCATAGCCCAACACTGGTGACGCATCTTTCACCTTTGAGCCAACAAAGGCCGACATATTACCAAATAGTCCTAACAAATCAATAATTTATTTTATGCATAATGAATAAAGTGTATGAAATAAAAAATATATACTCAATAAACGAGGAAGGAAAGACGAAATCAGAGTTGTCTGGCCGGTTCCGATATTTTGGCGTCTAACACGTGTCTGAATCACTATTTTCTCAAAACTACATGTGACGGATAAGTCATGTTATACTCTGGTATTAAATGTACTCCATAAGAATTTTGGCATTAAGTAGGTGGTTTAAAACAAACTTTTAGCGAGCCAGTTGGTGACAGACAGCAGTGAATAGCAATAACTTTACATATCAAAAGCGTTTTGATCTTAAAGCAATGCTAGCCTTTGATTTCAGTTGATTGCTTTCTTAACTGAATATAATAAATAATGTAGTGCAAAGATGAGCTGAAGAAATACGTAATTATTTTAACTGTATTGTTTATTGTTGATTAATAATAAATGCAGTTTGATTTTATAACAAATGAATGCAGCCTAATAAATTGTATCAAATAAGATTTCAGGTTAAACGCAATCTGTTCATTTTGTTGTTTTACTTTGTTACGTGTATGACAGCATGATAAGGAATTTTTAATTATTTTTCACCACCAGAGAAAACCAGCAGATCGGAGACAGTCATAGCCACGTTCAATCGGAAGGAAACTGCATCAACTAATGGTGGAGCCAGCGCTAAGACAAAATACTATCTCAAATTAAAACAAAAAAAAACAAAATTTAATATAATTGTAGAAGCAAACAAAATCTGAACAATAAAGAACCAAGATCCATTTATAGCTGAGGGAGATAAGGTGCATTTATCAAGCAAATCAAATAAATCTGCCGTGGTTGTTCTTAGAAACAGAAATTCTTGCCGTTTGAAATTTGACTTGCAGATTATATTAACTGGAATTTCTGCTGGCAGAGCGAATAGAATAGATTTGATGGAGAGACGGCAGCAGAAGCGACAAAAAAAACAAATATTCTCAATGACAACATACTGCTTGGAGTGCAAATGAACAACTTCATTGCCCACTGTGAAACTCATAAATGATCATATGGCTAAATATCTCCAAGTACCAGTCAGCTAGTGTAGCAAAGAATAAGACTTTGAATTTTTAAAACCGATCATCAGTGTCGTTCATGCAGAAACTACGTCGGAGATTCACTACTCTATTTCATACCACTAATTACTGTTGACATTGTGGGTATTTTAGTGGGCAAAATGGTTTTTATTCATTTGAAGTTCAGGGAAGCGGCATCTGGAGTGGAATTGCTAAGTTATTATTTTCTTCTAATGTACGGGGTATCAGAACAGCTATCACAGACTTCTACACTATAACTCAACTAAACATCTATAGATGATGAGAATGGTGATGTTTACTTTAGATAGTGCTTCTGTTATAGTAGAAAAAAACAGCGGTGTTGTTACAGCCTAATCAATTTATTCAGTATTTAGTAGAAGGTCACACTGTGTAGGCTATCAAGATTTGAGAATATTTGGCGTTAAAACAAAGTACAAATGATAGAAAACAGTGAGTAAAACCATTTATGCAGTCTTTCATTTTGGAAAAAAGATCAAACTGAGAAAATTTCACAGAATGCAGAGCTCTGTATCACTCCGGTCCTTAATTGTAGTGGGGTGGTTACTGAAGCATTTTCCTGTTCGCTCTATGATGCGCAATTACGATGCTCTTCGTTAATACTTTGAGTATGAAGAGACAGAAATCATCACCCAGTTGTCAGATATTTCGTAAAGAAGATCTCTGACTCTACTTACTGTTACAGTGAAATTGAATGATATTATGCGTGGGCTGACAGAATTGTGCAAATGGTTTCAGAAACACCTGTTTAGCAACAATCGAAGATGCACAGTTAGCGGAAGCTAAAACACGCGGAATCAGACGAAAGTATCATTCCGAAACAGTCTTCTGGAGAAATACAGGTAAAAACCAAATTGTATCACGCACGGGTGATTAACCTTTCAAGGGGCAATCCATTTTGACATTTATATCCCTACACTGTAATCATCAGGAAAATGGTTCCCAGGAAATAATCAATGAATGGTACGCTTTCGACTATTCTTCACTTGCGCCACAGAAAATCAGCTATGAATTTGGCAATGAAAATATTTTAAAAGAAATCGGTTGATAAATACAGACAAATCCTGACTCTTGATCAGGTAAGGTTCTCCGAGCGAAACACCATTGAAGAAATGAGACTCATTGTGAGCCAATATAATGACCATAAGTAGTTAATTGCAGGGAAGATCTTAAAATGGTTATTGAAAATGTTTCACTACATATTCACTATTAGCTGACAAAATTCAGAAAAGTATAATGTGGCTTCCACAGATGGTAAATATGTGTGCAACATTTGAAGTTTCAAGTGCCGATTGTGAGCGTGACTCTAGCTTTCTAAATAATATAAAAACGAAATTCAAAACCAATTGGAAGAAAATCACCGTGATCTGCTTAAACAAATCAGCACTCGTCTGTAGAGTGATAGAGAAATAAACCTGGAAAAATATATAAACACAGGAAGAGTGGAAGAGGAAGAAGAAAAACATAACACATTTGCGCCAGAAACAAACACCTTCTTCATCATCTGTTTTGTTATTTATAGACGCTGGTGCTTAGGCTGAAATTCCTCTCGTGGCAGTGTTTACTTCTGAAGTTTCTATAAGCAGTAATTTATAATTGTAGCACGGCTATATACCTTATACCTGCTAAGCTGCCAATATAATGAGCGTGCTCTGCTTGTGTGTGTGTGTGTGTGTGTGTGTGTGTGTGTGTGTGTAATTATTATTTTACTATGACTGGGACAAATACAGAATTTAATATTTTTAGAGGATCGTGTGACTACTGTAAAGCATCTGTATGTTTTACCAAAGATTACTTTGATTATAGCTGCTACACGTATTTATCTATATTCCTTTTTATTTTAGATTTTTAAGTCAGTCAGTTAAATCAAATATTAGTTCATTGAAAAACGTGACTGAACACTCTTAAACTCATAAAAAAATATTTAAAAATTGATTTATTTTATAATAAATTTAACATAAAATGAAAATATTTATGAATACAAAAGCAAAAGATGACAACAACAGGCATAGTTATTATATATTCGGTCGTGGTATGATGCAGGGTTTTTAATGTTTATTCGTGAACACCCTGTTATCAATGAGATATAATAAAGAATTTATTTAAATCGGACGTTTATTCTAAATATTAAAATTAATCAGCTACATTATACTAAATGTGATAAAAATGAAATCTAATCAACATATTAAAAAAATTTTTTCCTATAAAGTACACTAGTTAAAACTAAAAAGTACACAAACAGAATGAATTAAAAACAATGCATTTGTTTTCTGGGGATCTTTTCTACATTAAGTCACCCATTTCTAACTTTATCGTGATTATTAAAATTATGCAAATAACTTTTTTTAATTTTAAGATCCATACAAATTTTGTCGTTTAATTATCTTTAAGAATTTTAATGATATTTATGTTTTTCTACGTGTGTCATGTTAATTAATGCTCGACCGTTACGGTTCTTGTCCAATATCGTTTTCTGGAGATCTTCAGGCATGAAACGCAAATTTTTTGTAAATAAGTTTAAAACATTTGTTTATTTTTTTTAAAAAATTCTTTCAGCAAAGCAAGTGAAAAATTTGCAAACAGTGGTGTATTGCAGCAATTTCTGCGTGATGAATATGTATATTCCTGTATGCATCACAGTTGCACACGCAAAGCGAACCTGTGTACCTATATTTATTAAAATATAAAATTTGATGACTGATTCATATTTTTGTAAGTTTTCTTTTAAAGTCATCAAAATTAAAATATGAAAACTAGGTGACTTTTCTTGCAGTAAAGATAATTTTAACCTTTTAACTAGTATTGCTCGGAAGAGAGGACGGCTAGTTTTTTTTAAAAAAAGGTTGGCTTGCTAAATTTTCTTTGGAAGACTAGACGATACAGGCTTTAAATGAATTATTCATCATTACTCAGCAACTATTGGCGTCCTGTAAACGCAAAATGTCATTATAGAATTCTGGAGCTTTCTTTTCTGGTCTTTTAGCGGGCACTCAATTAGATTGCTAAATTACCAGAACATTTTGTGAAGCAGCTACAGTCTTGGTCTTTCGCCGAGGCAATTGTTTGAATTGGGATTGATCGCTCTCGTGCTAGCAGAAAGTCTTATTACACACGAACGGAGTCTAGGCGAGCCTTGATTATCGTGTTAGAGAGCAACCTCGACAACCTGACGCGCTCGAACAGTTAGCTCATCATGCAAGTAGGCCAAAAAGCGCTCGAGGTAACTATAATGAGATTCTATGTTCCACCATGTCGTTACCACCCGTGGCGCAGTTGCGCCTGTGCATTTCTCTTTTAAAAGGCTGATGTAATGCCAATCTAGAAATCGTCAGGAAAATATGACATCGGACAAATAGGTACGTTTAGTTCCTCTGTATATGGCTGACGAAATTAAAAATATAATTTTTACGAGACATATAAATCACACTTATTATTAGTCATATTTAATATCACGAAAATACCGAGTAAGGATTTTTTTCCTAGTTGTTTATGTTACTTATGTAAGAACAAGGTAAAGGTTACGTTTTTCCTACTATGGACGACGACCTTGGTCAGAATTGGTACCTAAAATGGAACAAAGTGACCTCGGGTCTGGCCAATAAAATGATTCAAACTTTTTTGCATCTGACATGGTTATCACAATTCATTAATTCGCACCAATGCTAAATACATACAACAACAAGCATGCATTATGTTTACTCGTAAGCTTATGGGTAGTTTTTTTTTTGCATATTACCGCAAAATGTCAACTGAGAGTAAAAGTCATCGTTAGTAGGTTTTCTAAGAAACACAGAGTCTCTCTGGACAAGTAATCTTCACTTCACCTTTATCCAGTGATTGCGAAACATTAAAAAACAAGCATCCGTATATGATGTTTAAATTATATATTTTTAAACGTTTCTTGTTTAACGTAATCTAAACGCCAAATTTACACGCTTTTTATCTATATGTAACTATTACAGTTGAATTAATAAAGACTTTTTTACTATTCAGTCTTTGCTCTGTTTAATATTGTTCCCTGTTATCTATTTAATATTACGTAACCACCATGTAAGTATGGTCTTTAGGGTCTGTATGGCAGCCGGTAAGAGATAGTTAAAGCTATTCTGTAATATGCAGTAAAAAAACTTTATTTTACCCTAATTGGACCTGGACATGGTCGGATATCCAGAAAAGGCCGGATACTGGATAAAGTGTTTCTGCTTATCCGACAGCTTAGCTCATGATTTATTTCTTTGGTTTCGCTTAATACCAAAAACTACGAGCTTTCTTTTCTTTGGACTGCTTGCTGAGGCTTTAACCGAATTGTTATTAGTAATAGTAGAAGACATCCCGCAAAGATTACAATTACTATCACTGATAAAAATTATCAGCAGCAAGGGAGAATACGCCCGATAAACAAATGTAAAGGATGCTTACCGTCTGACAAAAAACGATTTGAGAATGCGCAGACAGCGTATACAGCTCTCCTGTTGACCGACTCATGAACTACAAACTTTGGATAATCGAAAATAAACATATCTTGGTTTATATTTTAAAAGTCGAATAACATGGCAAATCAGTTACCAAAAGGTCAGATAACAAGTTGTTTACTGCACAAGGATTTACTATCTTGAACATCACACCACAGATTTTCAGTCGTCACACTGTATTATCAGGTGTATGAGTCTAAACCTTTCTGTATATCAGAATTAACAGAGTCTGTGTTGAATAAGTTTCATCAGATTTTAAGAACGATTGCTACTACGTTTTCACATTAAAATGACTTAAGAAACAGACAGATCAATGTTTGTAGCAAGTATGTAATTTATATATTTAAAACTTTAAAAATTAAAAAAAAATAGTACATTTTAAGAATTTTTTTTTACGATGTTGAAAGGAAACTAATAAATTCACTTCTTATTTTTGTAATATTTACTGCATAAAAGTAAAACTTCTACCAATAAGTTATTTTTTCACAATAATTGCGTTTCTTTCTCATTTTCGTCTAAATACAATCTTTTACAGTCAAAAGCCTTCAAACTAAAAAAGATACTCGCACGGTTATATTATTATACAGTAAAATATATTTACAACGTTACAATAGTCTTAAGGTCTGTTTCCTTTAAATCGCTTAGTAAAATACATTTATAATTTATCTTTTTCTTTCTAGATCCTGCAAAATGCTAATGTTAATTAATTTGCATAAACACGGCATCGTTCCTTCTTTTCTTCTCTATGAGACCATCGGTCTGCGTTCACCAGGTATTCAGGTTTCTTGCCACTGCTTAACAGGAAGTTGGATAGGGTTACTCTATTTTTATCCTGAGGACGGATGTGCCAGACCTCACCAGTCGCAAAACATACAGGGATTGTTAGCGACAACTATGATATTAAGCAAACTTATTAGTTTATAAGAATGTTGCTTCGGAATAAAAGACTTTCAAGATTATTTTAGAACTGATTTTCTTGGAATTCTATAATAAATAATAGCGCATAGGAAGGAACTGTCAGTGTGCTTCTTTTAAGACGGAATCACAATGAAGAAAAAGGAGCAACCATGCGTTCAACCAAGAGGTTGCAGGAAAACAGAAGAAATATACGGAGATGTGCAAACCTTTGGAAAGCAATCGACGTCTTCAACTAGTATCATTTGGCAGTGATTTTCAAAGAGAGCCTGAGGAAGTTACTTAAAGTTGGGGGAGGGGAGAGGCATCTGCGGAAGTCATATTCCCTCAGCGTCCGCAAGATGAGATTAAAGAACTGAATACGCATATATATATATAGTGATGAATTTTATAACAGATCATTACTAAGTGCCGTATGGTTTATAATAAAACCATAATATAATTAATGTATCTTTATTATTCGAAAAACTCGTGACGAATCAGTTTATTTTATTGGCAAATGACTTAGATTTCCAAATATTATCGAAATTAATTCTGATCTTTAATATTAATTTCAACGCTACTTTACCTTGTCTGAGTTGTTACTCTTTTGTGTCTGTGTTAAGGTCGGACAGAAGTCGGTCTTTGCCCCTTCAGGCCGGGCTGACTGACATAGCCGCGAGACCGTAAACAGTATTAAATCCACGACCTGCGGAGATGGTTTCTGATCCATAAATCCGTCTCTAAAAACTTAAAGAAAATCTTTCACCAGATTAATTATCAGGAGGAAAATAACACGAGATTATAGTTTAAATTTGCAAAATTGTTTTTAATGTGCCAACTATAATAATGGCAGGGTTTGTGAAGAAGCATTCATTATCTATTCGATTAAAAAAAAACTGATTTTGTTTTATTTTGTAGAGTGAAAATAAAGTGTACTTCACAAAGACCTTTGTTCAGATAGGTAAAAAAGATAATTTGTTATATGCACATCACTGAACTAGAAGAACAAATATTTTATGATTTATACTACAGATTGTTTAATGCGAAAAACTGACAGAAAATAGATACTTAAACCGAGGTTCTAATAAATAACAGAAATTGAGACATATAATCACAGTAATCTGTAGTTTTCAGAGAACCCTTACATTTGGTTAATAATTACAACTTTTGTTTATATTCAAAAGAGATTTTTAAACGTTAGTGAGCAAAGTTTTTAACTTCTTCATTGATTCACGCTCTGCCATCTTTTCCCAATAGCATCTCTGCACGAAGACCTTGTTTTGGAAATCCTTCACATTCAGTTTTACCCAGCCAATAATTTTACTAAATCTTTGCATTCATTGAGTTTCAGTCATGTTGCAGGATAACATTTGCGCTTTCAAAATGTGTTAATTACAGAATTAATTACGTTATATCGGAAATCTTTTCATAGATGTTTCTCGAGAACTGCAGCTTCATGCATACTTACTGTGAAATGCACCGATTTTTGAAATTTTCAATAAAAGGTAAATAAAATGTCTCTTTCTTCAGCGTTGGAAGCTAAAATGTAAAGTCATGCAAGGTTAAAGTTTTATTTTCTAAAATAGTTTATCTAAAACATGATAAATACATTTTTAATTAGGGTGCGCAATTATTCATATGACAGTTAGTAAATTTTTTAAGAGCCGGAAAGTCTATTCCCCTATTAACAAATGCTTCTTGTAAAGCATTCATCCCAAACTAAAATCATGCGCAGTTGGTTAAAACCATTAGCTGATTCCTTTTTTAAAAAAAATTTTCAAATAATATTATTTTCATTCAAAAGAAAACTATGAAATTTTTTAGCCTCAAGAATTGGTTATTGATAAGAAATAAAAAATACATTTTTAATTACAATAAAAAAAATTGTTCATTATCGCATTCGGTCGTATTACTGCTGTATTAAATCAACATTGTCTTGAAAGAATATGGATTAAAATTATCTGCACATTTTAGTGATGTTTTATTTGCCTAAAAATAAAGTATAGCTAATTCTGACGTACGAACACTACACGTTGCTGAACATATACAGGTGCATCTCAAAAAATTAGAATATCGTGGAAGAGTTCATTTTTTTCCGTAATATAATTCAAACAGTGAAACTTTCATATATTCTAGATTCAATACACATAAAGTGAAATATTTCAAGCCTTTTTTGTTTTCGTTTTGATGTTTACGGCTTACAGCTCATGGAAATAAAAAATCCACTATCTCAAAATAGAATATTTCACAAGATCAATAAAAAAAAGGATTTATAATATAGAAATGTCAAACTTCTGAAAAGTATGTTCATTTATGCACTCAATACTTGGTCGGGGCTCCTTTTGCTCTAATCACTGCATCAATGAGGCGTGGCATGGAGGCGATCAGCCTGTGGCACTGCTGAGGTTTTATGGAGCTCGTCTATATTGTTTGGTCTGGTGTCTCTCATCTTCCTCTTGACAATACCCCATAGATTCTCTATGGGATTCAGGTCAGGCGAGTTGGCTGGCCAATCAAGCACAGTGATACCATGGTCAGCAAACCAGTTACTAGTAGTTTTGGCACTGTGGGCAGGTGCCAAGTCCTACTGGAAAAGGAAATCAGCATCTCCATAAAGCTTTTCAGCAGATGGAAGCATGGAATGCTCTAAAATCTCCTGGTAGACGGCTGCGTTGACTTTGGACTTGATAAAACACAGTGAACCAACACCAGCAGATGACATGGCACCCCAAATCATCACTGACTGTGGAAACTTCACACTGGACTTCGAGCAACTTGGATTCTGTGCCTCTCCACTCTTTCTCCAGACTGTGGGACCTTGATTTCCAAATGAAATGCAAAATTTACTTTCATTTGAAAAGAGGACTTTGGACCACTGAGCAACGGTCCAGTTCTTTTTCTCCTTAGCCAAGGTAAGACGCTTCCAACGTTGTCTCTGGTTCAGGAGTGGCTTGACACTAGGAATGCGATACTTGTAGCCCATTTCCTGGAGACGTCTGTGCGTGGTGGCTCTTGATTCAATGACTCCAGCCCCAGTCTACTCCTTGAAAAGCCCCCCAAGTTCTTGAATCGGTTTTGTTTGACAATCCTCTTAAAGCTGCGGTCATCCCTCTTGCTTGTGCACCTTTTCCTACCACACTTTCCCCTTCCAGTCAACTTTTCATAAATATGCTTTGATACAGTACTCTGCGTACAGCCAGCCCTTTCAGCGATGACCTTCTGTGGTTTACCCTTCTTGTGGAGTGTGCCAATGATGGTCGTATAGGCAACTGCCAAATCAGTACTCTTCCCCATGATTGTGGTTGTGTGTACTGAAACAGACTGAGAGATTCATGGTATTTATACTGCATGAATAATGATTTACTCAAACTCGAAATGGAATATTCTAATATTTTGAGATACGTTTTTTCTATTTTTTGAGCTGTAGGCCGTAATTATCAAAATTAAAATTAAAAAATGCTTGAAACATTTTAGTCTACATCTAATGAGTCTAGAATATATATAATTTTTCACTTTCTGAAATAACTGACAAAAAATATTGAACTCTTCCACGATATTCTAATTTTTTGAGATGCACCTGTATATATACACACAAAAAGTAATGTACAGAGAAAAACAATCACACACGTCCCCACACAAGAAAATGTTGTTTACATTAATTGATTTTAATAAATAAATTAAGACATATTGTACTATATATCAATGGTAAAGTTACTACTGTTAGCAATTCTATTATGCCTGGGTCAGTGTCTCCTAAAACTTGTAAATTATGTTTTAGCGGCATTTAGTTTGTGAAATAAATATACGTCGGTCCGCTAAGATTGGTCTGACGTTTTGATAAATCTATAACGACTGGTGGTGTCGTAACTCTTAGAGGTCGGAAAGATTCTGCAGATGGCATCTGAGGCTTGTAACAGTATTTCACCTAATCTCCGACACTGACAAAGCACTGAGAAAACACCGTTAGATATTCAAACGAGGAAATTTTGCTGAGATAACCAGCCACAACCCTAGATGGTAGGATTACGAAAATCAGAAACCTACTGCATTAATTTTAAGCTGAACAGAGGGATTTCAAACCTACCAGCACCCGTCAACGACATAATCGAACCTTGTTTTTTTCTTATATTACCTCCTTTAGCATTTCTATTCATATAAAACTAAACAAAAAATGACCACTAAAATGTTATTTATATAAAACCATTTTATATTAATAGAGGCCGGAGTCGAGCGAGTTTCTACTGCCGAAACATTCGAAGAAGAATTTTAGCGACTATTTCTTTTATTGGGGCGCTGCTGCGCCTTTACGTCGGTCTGGTGTTAACGCGCGAGCAGGCCTTTCGATCCTTTCGATGTGCTAACGCATCTCTCCACGAGTCACTCAGAATAGTAAGCTTGACATCTCAGCATTTAAAGTGTTTTTGGTACGTCTTACGAAGCACTCCGATTTTTTTTAAGGTGTAAATAAGCACTTTGATCCGGGTTAAAGATAAATAAGATGCGAACAGCGATGCTATTCAGGCGATTTTTATTTGAACATCCCCAATACAATAATGTAACATGATGCAACAGTGAGCGATATAATACAAAGGTAGAAGGTTTATTGTCTTGATACAGGAATGATTTCACTAGCTGGTTTGCCATTTAAAAACTTCTCTGCATATTGGAACGATAAAAAAGTAAAACAAGGCCAAAATTAATTTATTTATTTTATACTTTTAAAAAAATCAAACTTAGTTATAATAAATCAATTTTGGAAGCTTTCAGTCTGTCTGGTACCTTTATTAGTAAATGATAATTTAGATTTCCAAATATTATCGAAATTAATTCTGATCTTTAATATTAAAGTAATTAAAGTCGGAAGTCCGTATTTGCAACTAAACGAAGGTAAAAGCATCAGCAAAACAAAGGATACTAAAAACATCTATATACCATTTACCCTCTGTATACCATGTCGGTTTTACCTTATACTAATAGCCAGGAAGTTAGTTAATATTTGTGTTTAACTAGCTGTATATTTAGTCTACACACTCGCGGTGTAAAACACTTGAGGTTAAAGTGATATAAAGTTTTGCCCTCAAAAAGGATTATGTTAATGAGACAGGTACTGTTTCACAGCAGTAGTAGCAAAACCTGTGCTGACTTACAAAGATACAGAAAGGTAGTAGGGGGCAAATTTACCCAGGTGATATATATATATATATAGTTAAAGATAACTTTTTCAACAAAAACCAAATAACTAAACATTAACTGCTTGTGTTTATATCAGTAAAAATAAAACAAATTAGAGATATCTATTAAAAAATATACTACTACATTTGTGGGATTATTTTCCCCTGATGATAAATCCTTGCTATAGTTTATTAGAAAGTTCTTGATTTTTGTTTACTTTTTAGGTTTGGAATCAATTAACATTTTATATTGAATCTAAACACTTCTCACTCAAAGTAATCACTTTAGGCGTCTGCAAATCAACATTCGGTAACCAGTACGACCGATGGTGAAAGGCTATAGAAGAGAACGATCAATTTTTCCAAAAAAATAATTAAAACACAATTTTAGTAACAATTATTTTCAAAGAAGAAAATAAGAAGTCTCCTTATGTATGGATTCTCGATCTTTTAAAAGAAACTGTTCAGGAATCAGTTAAGCATATAGATTGTTTATCGACCACTCGAAAAAGTTTGGAAAATAACCACCTTTTCTCATTTCTCTTTTCTTTTGCTAAGGCCGCCTGCTTGTTCTCACAGAAGGAGCCCTCTTAATACTTTGTATTGTAAAAGTATAATTTATAAACAAATTGGGTAACTCAAAAACATTAAGCAAAAGCTGACATCTTACCTTGACCAAAGAGGCGGTGAATGGCTTTCGGAAATTTCACTTACGACAATATTTACACGCATCCTTATTTCAGTTTAAAGTATTATAAATTCATTTAAATATACAATTTGATTTGTTCCTCATTTTCCGATATAAATTAATTAAAACTGCTTTATGGACGGCTTGGTTGTTCAGTAATTGACTACTGGACTGCTATGATAGAAAGTCCGCTTTCGCCCGGCTTGGTTTGGCTTATCTCTCTTCACGAATCCGCCGCGTGGGTCTTATCCCGGACGTTCCGCTTTTCTCCTTCATCTAAAAAATTTAAAGGCACCAGTAGAGATTTTTCAAATATTTTGGTGGTGGTTCCGCGGGAAACTACTGACTCGTTCAAGATTGACTAGCGCTGAAGAGTTCCAAACTGTAACAACGTAACTTGCTTGGTCACCAAGACTGATACACTGCACTTTCCTTTTTCTGGCTCACTTCTGTGAGAAGCCCTCAACGTCGAAGGCAAAATAAGGTTCGGCAGAGCGACAATTAATCGACTTTTTAAAGGTAGATAACTCAGAATATGAAGTGGGGAATTTTTTTTAATGTAGTTGGCAGATAAACGAAGAAAATTTTCTGGAAGTCATGCTGCCAGAACTGAATATTTTATCGGTGACTATAAAAACACTAAGATGCATCATTAAAAATTGGGTGCACGCAGGATATATTCATTACCAAAGGGATATTTTTTTCCGTAAAAGGTGCAAGAGACGTCAATGGAGATACGAGGAAAAACGTGTATCAAGAAAGACGAGAAAAGCTATGGTTGTCTCCCGTTATTTGACCGGAAAATGTGTGTTCAGATAAAACAAAGGTGACATCGATGGTAGTGGCGATCATGCATAAGAACAAATACAAGCAAAATTAGATTATACGTTCTTGTTTGCTAATAACATCACAATGCATCATTAAAATATTCGTATAAAACAAAATGTTGACTCTGCAAGAGAAATATACACTAAAGGCTGGAGAAACGCATTTCTATTAGAAATTTGGCTTTGTAGAAATGACAAAGCTGCGTGTAGCGACGTTATCGATAATACAGGGTAACATTGCATGATAGCGTCGATGAAATTTCTAAAAGAATAATGATTATCAACAACCTTTTAAATTGAAAGCATACCTAATCTTATTTATATGTAAGATCCGCACGTTCTGTAAAGACAGGGTCAAATGCTTTAAAGTTTACTCTACAATTTTAAAAAAAGTATAGTATATGAAATAAGAATGTAAATTTTTTTTTATAATTGGTATTTCTCCATCGATTATTCACTCTTGAGTTGAGTTTTGATCCAAATTTTTGTCAAATATAATAATTATCTAGAAAATTAAACTGAAAATTTATAAGATTTTCTAAAATTCAGCATGAATTCAATTTTAAATTTATTTTAAAATAAATTCATATCACAAAAAAATAATTTCTTACACAGGGTTTCAATATTATTAATTCAGCATTAAAATTTATGCATGATTTAGTCACTAAACGAGAGTAAAAGCAAACGTTTTTAAATAACGTTTTGTTTCTAATTTTACATAGAAATGGAATATTTTTCAATTTATTTCCAAAACTGGAATAATTTTGATATCTAAATTAACAGCACTTTACCGTAATTCCGTTCAAGATTTTGACGCATGCTTATATAAAATATGTTAAGCAGCTAAGCGTGTATGTCGGTTAACTCAAAGAAAAAACGATCCGGAAATTGTTGAAAATGTTTTCTTAAAAGAAAGAAAAAATTGTCAGCAGTAAATCATTAGATCGAAAAAAAAATCAATTTAATTCTTCTATATCTATTGTTCAAAATATAGTTAACCTATGAGCAACTAAGTTTGTTTTACGGAGCGATATACAGCGCATCTATCTTTGCTTTTTATATAACTAAACAGATAATTGAACAAGCTACTGCTGCTTTTCTTCACAAATTCACTTAGATGTATCTACAACAAAAAGTCTATATTTATATATACTCTTTAGTGGTTGCGTTTGAAATCTATTTTAACGCTAAAAATGTTGCTTCATTAGTTGCAAAGTTTCTGAATGATTGAATTCCATCGAGTTCTGTTACTATAAGCAGACATTCGCTTGCATTCTATCTTTATACCAATGATCTATCTATATATATATATATATGTGTGTGTGTAAAATCAGATATATTTTTGCTTTTATCTCAATCTATCAGCGTTTTTATTTTTTTTCAAACTGCTTTGAAGTTCTGTCTTTAGTTATATTTAATGTTTCAGTCATCAAAAAGAAAAAAAACAAATGATAACGCAAAAAACCCATGAAAAATCTACATTTCTTAATGATAACTAAAAATACATAAAATGAATAAAAATCCTTTATAGTGCATACTTACTTATCGATCTTTTTTACACATAATGTGAAGAATCTCATGGTTTAACGTAGTAACTCCATGAAGACATTTTCTTATAATTATATATGTAAAAAGTTATGGAAACAGATTAAAATCAAATAAAAGTAGAGAACATTTAAATAAAATTAAAATTAGGAACCTCAGTAAAAGTTACTGAAAGATCGATGAAATTTTGGTCCGGAGATGATAAAGGATGAGCACCTCCAAACAATTAAATGTTCTTTGTTTATATATACTATTGCTCAAAGGTTCTGAAGGAAGAAAACATGCACAGAAAAGTTTCATTTTCTACTTTAATTTTATCGATTATTATAACATAAGTATGATGCACCAATAAACTGTTAATATGTATTTATTGGAAATAATTATGGAAAAAAAAACAAGATACAAATAGTAGATACACAATACAATACATTGCATTATTACAAAAACTATAAAAAATGAATACGTTGTACAGAAAATTAGTATTTGGTATTTGCTTTATATACAGTATGACATCTTGTTTTAATGCTCCTATTCAGGTTATCGATACAAGACTGCGCACGTTTAAAATATACTATCACTTTCCACGATTCATCCAAAATGTTTGGTTACCGTTTCATCTTCGAGCTTCAAAGTGTTCATATCAAGACTTTGTGCAGAGAACGGCATCTGTAAGTGTTTGGTTATCCCGCTTTTTTATTCTTGCTGCCCATTTAAGCCATTATGTTTAGTTGCTGTTCCAAACAAAACGTTAACAGAGATATAATTTGGGCTTTAAATTGTCTATTTCGCTTGTTTGATACCTAACTCTAATTCAGATTATCTTTCTTAGATTTTATTTTTTTCGTCTTGTATTTTTCTCCGAATGAGTTCCTTGTTTTAAATGTGTAACGGAAACGTTTTGTTTGAATCCTATCTATTTTCAACTTCTTTTAGAGGCATCTATTTAAGGATAATGACTAAATTTATACGTTAGTGTTTGAAGGCTAATTTTGCTTTGTTTAATGCCATTTCTTTTCCCAACCTACTATATTTCGAGTAAATGGAGGAGCAAATGTGCCAGTGATGTAATTATTAAAATATATTTTTGGCTGCTATGGAAGATTGACAAATTATTGTTAAAATTGTTCATAATTATTTAAATATGCCTTGCATTTTTAGAGAATTCACTGCCAAAATAAATGTTTACTGATAATGATATTTTGGCGTGTTTTTGTCTAGTAAATTAAATAAATCATGTTTTTATTAATGTTATTAACTTAAAAAGCAAAGAAATGTAAAGTTAATTGATAATATATTTAAGGAAAGCGTAAAAAGGTGAAGTCGATATACCTGTCCAAACTGTCTGAGGACATCTCACAGCAATGAACTAGAAGAGTTAGGATGTCTGGTATCAGCCTTCGGTTTGAGCTGTTGAATTGTGTTCATGGTGCGAACCAGTCAACAGTTACCTGCCTAACTTCTGCGATACGAACCCGAAAATCCATACTGCTCTCCTTTCTTAATTTTGAGAGGAATTCAGAGTGCCCGAAAAGAACTTAGACCGCCAGCTGGTAAAGAAATGCGAGTGGAAATCATTGTCACTTTTATCTCCATTTGCTTTGCATTCTGCATTTAGATAATGAACATATGATGAAATAAATCTAATTTTCATCGTATTACGTATTAAATGATTGGCGAGAAATAACTGTTAATTTTCTACATATTTTATCTTGGCAAAAGATATCCAAAGTATTATTGGTTAATATGTATTAATTTCCCGAATTATTATTTGTAATGAAAAAAATATACAGAAAATTGTATATGTAAGGTTAATAAGATCCGATAAATCCTCTTCAACAGCGTCTTGGTTTTTTTCCGTTTTATATCGGAAGCGCTTTTGGGGAATTAATGGATATTTTCTAAAAAAAAACAAAAACATTTGTTGCTCGAGCAGATTTAACCTGACGTCATGGAAGCGTATCAGGTTTAAGCTGCGCAGTTACGTAAATCAATTTACAATGAAACGAAAGTAGTTAAAATTTGTACATCTCAACCAGCTTCCGGTGTCCGCCACGGAATACTCTTCAGGCATCCACCACGCGGAAAGGGTGTTTTTAAGAGGACTGACGATGTGCAAGATCTTCAGACAGATGTTTCCGATAACGAAGTCGTCAGAAGATTTTACACGACATGAGTACTACTACTACTACTACTACTACTACTACTACTACACTACTACTACTACTACTACTACTACTACACTACTACAACGACACAACAACAACAACAACAACAACAGCAATAACTAAAATTTTGATCGATTGTTGATCTTTTTAAAATTTTTTTGTAAAGTGAAAGCCCTCCTTTAGGTTAAATAAGTTTTTCGAACATCCGAAAATTAGAACAAAAGCCTTGCCAAAAATGTTTTCAAAAGAAAAAAAAAATTATTCATTAATTATCAGAGGTGATAAAATGGTTACAGTATTCGACGTCCAGTGAATTCAGTGTATGTGATCAGGAGTTTTAATAAGTTATAACCAAATATCATGTAATTAGTTTGGTTGTTGCTTCATACATTGGTCTCTACATGGGTGACAACTTCATTACATTGAAGAAAACCATAGCGAAAGAGTGTAGTGTCTTGGCCACCCGATAGAGACTGTTGCCTGTTCCGCGCCACAAAAGGCCCGAAGCTTCCGACTTCGACAGGCAGAGAGAGAGAGAGAGAGAGATACCTGCTAGAAGTCTTCAATTTTATATGTAGGGGGAAGAAGTTCCCAGAGCAAAGTCGTGCGGTTAACTGGCTCAAAAGTGCAAGGAACCAAGCCAGGGAGGTGCGTAAAGCTGGGCCGACCCAGACCATGAATCAAACTCGAGCCCTCAGCATGCCAGTCCTTTTGATTAATGCTGGTTCACCCGCTTCTCTTTAATTACTTTTATTCCAGGGTTATTTTTAAATTAAATTCTTAATTTACAAGTGTACAAAAAGAAACATAAAATACTTATTATGCAAAATGGTTTTCAGATTTATTGAAAAGCAATATTTATTACAGCTATGGTAAATATAACGAGCAATAATATAATGCAATAAATGTATTGCACTTCACTTAGCCGTTAGTTTATTTAATAGGTATTGGTTGCGAGTGATTACTTTTTAATTTTAAAAGTTTATCTTATTTTATTTCTGGCCTAGTAGAAGACAAACAGGAGTTAGTCTCTTCGCAACGATTTCCTTGCCGCCCTGATAATCTAACATGATGAAAACGCTTTATCTTTTAAAATCTGGATCACCGTAAGATATAAAGACAGACGTTTGCTAAATATTTTCAGTAAGTTGTTCTGTAAGGCCAGAACATAGGTTTTAGAAGTTTAACTATTGTGTTCAGTGACTCAGATAAAAAAGTCTTTTTTTCTTCGCATATATTTTTGACAGACACTGAGTAATTCAAGGACCACAAATGTGAAATGCAACAGTAAATCACCAACTCATTTTTTTCAATCTACGGACTTGTTTAATTATTTCATTTACGGTGCATATTCATTACAAAATCCTCAGGCATATTGCAGCTCTGGTCTATAAAGTAGAGCACCTGCTTCTAATAGATATTTTATATGCTGTTTTAAACATCTCTGCCTTGAGCAACAGCTAAAATAGCTCACTCAGACCTGCTGAAAAGCTATCACCTTAAAAAGAAGGAAATCGCCTATCTGAAAGTCTGATACGAAAAGGGTCTTCCAGAGATCAAATGCAATGCATTCGCGGAACTAAACCAATCATCATAAGCAAGATTTGCAACACAAAGCTCATCCGTACTTCGTATTTAAATCGCCCTTACTATTTTTCTTATTTAGTGTGATGCAAGATCAACACAGGAATGCTCTTTGATTTTCGTGACAGTCATTGAAAAAATTAAGTAAGATGACAGATTGTTAATGCAATGTCTGAACAAAACATTATCAATGTTTCGAGTGTTTTTTGCTGAACGGAAATTGAAATATTTATTCAAGGTCTGATGAAGGACATCTTTAGCAAAATGATGAGAACATATTATGCAAAATAACTGCTTAAAGGCTGAGCAATACTTTATTAATCTTATTTGCAAAGTTACTAACTACTACTTAGATTTGCTTTCTAAACATCAAACTGATTTAATTAGTGTAATGTTCCCGTTTATACTTTAATTTCAATTTAGCACCCACTTTCTAATGCTTTTTTCACCAAAAAATTACTATCTGGAGTAATTGCTTAATAATATTATTACAGTGTATCAGGATTAAATAACTGCTACGTATAGATAAAACATTTGTATTCACATTTTACATAACATTAAACATTAAAATGACAAATAAGATATTTTTTGATTTTTTAAATACAGTCATTGAGAAAAAGAAATAAAATTTATTCTAATGGATTATCGATTGATACTGATGGAATATTACATAAGCGATCATCTTTTTTAAGAATAATTTTGTTAAGTAAAAAGAACAAAAACATTCGGTTGGTTAAAAAAAATGCGATCTAGTTTTTGGTAGATAAATTCAAAGAAACTAATAAACTAGTGGTTTTGTTTGCAGAAAGGTGTTACATGTATAATTAATGCAACCATCGATTAACTTTGTACTTCGGAACCTTTACTATTTATAGTTTTAATTTTTAGATACTATTCTTATGTATAATATAAATAAATTTGAGTCCTCAGCTTGTGTTCAAGAAATCAAATCATACACAGACATTTTAAAAAAAAATATGACATTTTCGTTAATGGTAAAATATATTCTATGTAGCAAAATATAAATATTTCCAGTTGCCAGAGATGAGAATGAGAAACTTTATCAAAATTATACACAAATTTGCTTTTTTTCTTATGCCGTTTTTACCGTTTTGTCATCATTATATTTTTTATACATTTGAAAATAAATTATATGTTTGATGACATTCCTATCAGAACAGGACCACTTCAGATTATGCACTAATCAATTTTAATTAAAAAATAATTCAAATTATTCTAGTAAATTTGTAAACTGAAATCCGTGGAGCAATCACTTTAAAGGTCTAAACAACAAGTAACAAACTTTAAAGTAGAAAAAAAAAACGTTATATATACCAGTATAATAATTGAAATGTAGGTATTCAAACTAATGCTCGGATAAAATGAAACATTAAATCTAAATTTTCTGCAAGTTAAAAATAACTTAATAATTTAAAGTGTTATTCAGAAATATTATTTAAAAATAAATTTATCTTATACTCTACCAATTAGGTTTCATGCACGGTATTTAAGTAATTGATTTAATTTAGCTATTCCATATTCAGAATTCTTGGAGAGGATTTTACTTTGGTAATCCTGAAGTCCGTTGCCAAGAAGCCAAGTCTAAAATTCGCTTAATTAGATCAGCCCGCAGCCATCCTCATTAAATTAAGAGAATAGATTATGTTTTGTCTATTTATTTCTGAGGAAATTCATATCAGATATTTAACTGAATCATTATCTGTAGCAGTAAGGTTCAACTTACAGAGTTATATTCAGTTATATTAGTAGTTTTTATTTAAAATTAGGGTACAGGATGTACCAATTAATCGACAGATAATCGCTAATCTTTAATTTTTCAAGTATTTAGTAAGCAAATTATTAGATTTCATAATATCAAATGGAAAGCTCTTGTTTACTTAGTCATAATGAACTAGAATATCACTTCCCAGTTTTAATATTGCATAAAATTTTATGAAGAAATCAATTTACCCAGATTAACACATAACCAGTGATAACGATCTAACCTGAAGTTAGAAAGAGGCAAGCAAAGATGGCATATCTTATAAGCTTTCGTTTTAATCGATGCTCCCCATGCGGATAGCCCTTATAGCTATACATTTTAGCGCAAATGTACCCCCCTCCCCAAATCCAGGATCGATGGTCCTGGACATAAATAGGTGAAACTCAAAACATTAAAAATAATATCTGTCAAGAAAAGGCAATTTAAAATTCAACACATTTATGAAACTTAACATTAACCAAAAAAAATTCGTAGTGTAAATTGAAATCTTCAAAATTTTAATGCTAACTAATCAATATAGTTCATATAAACAAATCCGAATGAATACACAATTAGATGAATTTAAAAGTCCCAAGAAAATTGTAAAGATGTCCATAATATAATACCCATTTTCTACCTGAAATCAGAAGTTTAAAGATATCTAAGCTAAATTAATCAACATGGCCATTTTCAAATACTGATTAATAAGGAACTATGTAAAGGCCAAAGTATCGAAAGTAATGGTCTTCATACAAAAATCTCAAAATTTAAAATTATTATGAAAATTTATCAAAAGTATAACTTAGTATTTAAAATAAAAAGCACTTAAATTTTAATGCAGAAAAATTGTCTTTTTCGCCACTCTATGATAAAGGCAGTTTCTTGTTGACTTTATAAATATATATATATCCATCCACCAGTGCTATAAAAAAAAAAAACCGTTTATTTTCCATAGAAGGCGCCGTGCTGGTAAATTATTACTTGAATTAGCATTTCCTGATTAATCAACGCAGATAATATTACAAAAAATGAACAGTTAGGACAAAAACAGTAGAGAGGCTTTCTATATCATGGAAACCAGACTTTAAGGTTATACTTACTGCTTTCATTAGAATAGAAAAAAACATACTCATATTGCATAATGAAAACAAATTTTAATATCTATTTTTGTAAAAATATATTACTGATATACATTATATATATATATATATATATAATTCCACCTAATGAAAGATAATAATAATAATAATAATAATAATAATAATAATAATAATAATAATAATAATAATAATAATATAATAATAATAATAATAATAATAATAATAATAATAATGCATTGCAATATATTCGAAGTAATGATAATCTCAGCTTTCAATTATCTCTTAAATATCTTTTTTAAAGACCGTGTATGTCTTTTTTTTTCTTTTTTATTCATCAAACCAATATGGCAATATGTTGTACTATATCACCAATTCTCGTTCCTGTAATCTGAAAGATGCTTTTACTTTTCAGTTTTCATTAAAAATAATTTTTGTTGTTAAAATTTTTGGAAAATGAATAAAATTTGGATTATTGAGAAAGAAATTAAGTCCTATTTCTTTTCCTGCTTTCTTCTTATGCGGAAATAAATTTCTGATTCTCCAGTAGAAACAAATCGGCAGATCAGTAAACGGTAATTTTGATATTCGGTACCTGCCTGTTTAGAAACATTTTAAAATAATAAATAGCCTAGGCATTCATGCTGATTCTTTTGATCATGATCAAAGACGGTTTCTAGAATATACTTGGTTTTTTCAATCTTAACTTTTAATTATCTTACTCAGATTTTATTAACACAGTCGTCTGAATCAGGAAATGATTTTTTCAGCACTAGATAATATGGTGGAGCAGACGATTCGCCATTATCGCACAGATATCATAACGCGGTACAAGATTGGTGTCTTGCAGCACAGGGAACTGAGCGAGAAGTCTTTTGTGTAGTTGAGAAATTAGCCCATTGAACTCTCTAGCCACGAAACTCAGCAGTCATTTGAAGAAACTTCAAAGTGCAACTCGGGCCAACGGGTGTAATGAGAAGCCATGTCATTTGGCTTTTTTTAAAACAAACCAAATCGTTCAAGATTTGAGTGACTAATTGGGAATCCCGCCGCAAACGGATTCTTTATACAGGGTTTTGTTCCATGATCGGTGCAGTTTCTCTCTCTCTCTCTTTTCAATTTGCGTTAACTTCGGCTTCACGGGCGCTAGCCGAATGACAGCCTGCCATACCGTCGTGATAACCTGAGCCGACGTGCACCTGTTGTGTTTAGCCGTTTTTAATGAGTCGCCACGTCTACTCCGCTTTCCTCAACAGATTCCACCTTCTGTACACAATGATTTTCCTCGCAATCTCGCTTCCAGGGAGTCGGTAAAGAACGAAAATTTTATTTTCAGTATAATTTACTGGAAAAGGCTGAGATTATACGATTATCTGCTGACACAATGGAGACGATTTCTGCCAGTTAATCAATATGGAAATATCTGCGATTACTTTCATCTTTCAATAAAAGATTACTGAAAAGTTTTTATTGCC
This sequence comes from Nautilus pompilius, assembly GCA_018389105.1. Taxonomy (NCBI): domain Eukaryota; kingdom Metazoa; phylum Mollusca; class Cephalopoda; order Nautilida; family Nautilidae; genus Nautilus; species Nautilus pompilius. Next base: position 486,267 of record JACATO010000113.1, read on the forward strand.
TACTTTCGAAATTATCCAGAATGAGCTTCTACCAATCTGACGTGTGGCAGCGTGCGGAACGTAAATAAAATATTTTAACGAATAATTTTGTCGTATGCGGTTACTTGATTTTTTTTTTTCGTCTTTTTTTTGTTGCAAACAGGTGATTTCCTATGTTTGTACCACTAAGAACTCGTTTCACGATTTTGCTGGAGACTGGCTGTCCTGAGGGAGCCAAATAGATTTCATAAAATAAATAAATCAGCGTAATTCATTTCTTTTTAAGTAGTTTTAATTTTGCTGAATAATTTATCAGCAGGTGCTCGTAACGGTTTGGTTACATGGAATTTCAAATGCAAAGTCAGTAAAGATTTTCTCAAGTTTTCGACTCGGCTGCTTAATGTAGAAAGATGATCATAAGAACGTGCAGAAGTAATCTCAGTCAGGGTCGTTCGGTCTGCTTATACAGAGACACAAGCAGAAAAATATCTGTGATACAAAAACGTTTTTTACATAGATTGTTGTTAAGAGAAGATATCGTATCTATGAATTTCAAGAAAACTTTAATTTAGATTTTGTCATGAATCGAAATACACAGGGATTGAGCGGTTTCTGTAAAAAAATGTAATCTAGGATATGACAGATTTATCCAAAGCAACCGTCACGAGAAAAAATGTGCGGCACATTGAGGGCGCTGCTCTCTACCTTCTCAAATAAATCCATTCCTTCACACTTTAACGGGTTGAATGCTAAAGAACGGTATACAACAAAATTACATGGTTACTGAAACCATACAACTCGATGTGTGACAGCGTTATGGTCTATTTAATTCCCAAAGATTGCTTCTATTTCTTCCAGAGGAATTTGCGAAGAACAACATGAGAGAATAACAAGCAAATGAGGTATAGCAAATCGCAACTAACCTTAGAACCATTTATTTTATCTAGTGATCGCATACATAATCAAAGTCAAATAATGATTACTAGAAATAATAAAATATATATTTTACGCATATAATTATATTTTACCAAAAGGCGAACTATTTAAGTGTCACTGCATTTTATATTGTTTACTTCTTAATTTATGTAAAACGTTATCATAAACCGTCGAAAAATATCAACTTTTGCAAATGCAATTACTTCAAGAACACATTTGATTGTTATATACACTTGCTGGTCCTTTATTAGGTCCCATACCTAATAGCTTATTGGTACACCCACCTTTTGCCTGAATAACAGCATTGAATGAATGTGGAATAGATGCCACAAAGTGCTTAAAAGTTCCCTGAGCCATGTCCACCGTTCAGTAATTATTATTGTACACAATGTATGGAACAAGATTGGTGTAGGATTATTATGGATGGCGAATGCGTTTTTCAAGTTATTCCTATTGATGCTAAATTGAATTGAGATCCGGGGATTGTGATGCCAATGGGAATTACATGGAATCTCCGTCATGTTCCTCAAACTATGCACGCACAATGTGGGAAAGGTTTATGCGAGTACGCGTCTTAGTTGTAACTTCCTTTATCATGATTCAGGTAATATATTTCTTGATTCACATGTTCTTAAATGACGTTAAATATGATTTAGTATTCAATTTTCCTTTAAAATGAATCATAAGGTATAAAATATGCGAGAAAAAAATTACTCTTTTCTGAGGCCCCGAAAGTTGGGACCAAACAAAAGAGTCGAATTAGTTGAGACTCTTTTTTCTAATTCTGTCTTTTCAGATCTGTGCGCAAAAGGTAAAGCGGGACCCGACAGACCTAATTACTTTCGCCAGTCTTCCTCAATTTAATATCTGCTCTCTTTACGTCACACGAAGCGTCCTTTCATGGCGATAACTGTGATCAGTGGTGGTTCACAGTGGTTTGAGTGCCATAATTTATTTGTTGCAACTTTATTGGTACAGCTGGAGGTGGGTGTGGATTGCCTTGCATTGACTGTTTATGTTTGCTGGTCTATAGTTTGATAGACATTACTATCATTTCTAACCGTCTTTCTCAAACTTTCTCTTACTAAGTGTTTACGACCACAATTTCCCTTTGTAGCAACTAACTTTTGCTTTGCTTCGAATGACCGAGGTCTTTGAACATCTTACTAACGAAACTAGTTTGTAACCGTGGAATCTGCTGCTAGGCGAACACCCATTATCAAGCTTCTTTCAAACGCTGAAATGCCTTTTCTTCTCTGCATATATTTTAAACTAATTGCAAATTGTGCGAGAGACTACCTGTTCATTTTACGTCGTGTTCAATCTACAGTGCCGGAGAAAGAGTTGGGACACTTGCTGTGAAATTGATATTTGAGCTCCCTCGTTTTAACAAATGCATTTAAATACCCATCACCTTGTTTATTATATGCACAAAACATGCCTTCACAATTTATAAAAGCAACACATGCTATATGTTTACATATTCTCTGGAAAAAATATTTGAATCGGCAATGTCCGATTTGTACCGCAACAAAAGAGTTGGGACAGTGAGAAAAACCATAAATATTTTTCAACATTCCAAATTACAATCAAACAAATGCATGTAAATGATTAAATGACTAGGAGTGGGTGGGTATCCATGATTTTCGAACACTCCAAGACAACGACGGGGCATGGATTCGACCAAACGAAGGCAGTCGGAATTGGCCTTTTCCTGCCAGCTTTTCTCGACGGCCTGCCAGAATTGGTCTTGGTTGAGATTCTTGTGTTTGGCCACCTTGACCTTCAGCTGCTTCCAGGCATTTTTGATTGGGTTGAGATCCGGACTTTGGGGCGGCCAGCACATGACATCCATTCCTAGTTGGGTGGTGAGGGACGTGTCGACTCTGACGGTGTGGATCGGGGCATTGTCGTGCTGGAAGATGGCGGTGACTAGCATGTTCTCGTTGATGTTGTCGACGAGGAAATCCATCAGTAAATTGCAGTAAGTCTGGGCGGTCGCTCTGCCCCTGATCAACTTGAAAGGGCCTAGTCTCGCTGCGCTCATACATCAACAGACCATCAACGATCCTCCTCCGGCCTATACCGTCGGCCGGGTGCACTTTATATTGTATTAACGTCGAGCATACACTCGGCCAGCACTATGAATGCGCATGATCATCGTTTCGTCGGAAATGGGAATTCTAGCCCACTGAAATTTGGTCCAGTTTTTGTGCGCTTTAGCCCATGCTATGCGTATTCGCCTGTTCTTGTTGCTGATCAATGGCTTTTTCTCGGTGATTCGTCCAAAAAGATTCCCCTCGCATAGACGACGTTGAATAGTGTGACTGGAGACATTCACTCCACTCAGCGAGGCTCGAATGGCCATCGATGTCAGGAAACGATTGGCCATGTATTTGCAACAAATGAATCGATCCATTTCGTTGTCACATTTTCGCGGTTTTCCGATTCGCCTTTTTTGTGTTTTGTTTCCGGTCTCCTTGTACTGCTTCAGAATGTGGTTTACAGTGCTTTTAAGGCAACTGACTCGATCGGCTATCTCCCGACAAGACAGATTTTTTTGGTGGTGCTCAACTATCAAGTCTCTGATTTCAGACGACGTTGTCTTGCCAGGCATGGTGCAAAAATGATCTTAACTGGTCTTAGATGATGTGATTCTATTCATTTGATCCTTTAAAATTGAATGTATTGAGGGGAATAAATGTATGCACAGATTTTTTCACTGTGCCAACTCTTTTGTCGCAGTTCAAATTTGACTATGCTAATTCAAATATTTTTTCCAGACAATAGATACACATATGACATTCATTGTTTGTAAAAGCATATTTTATGCAACTTATGGAAAATATGATGTCTATCTGTATGGAAACGTAAAAACAAGAGAGCTCAAATATCAATTTCACAGCAAGTGTCCCAACTCTTTTTTCCGGCACTGTAATTTGCGTCTCATCTCAAACCGAGCCTATGTTTCAAAGGTTACATAGGTTCTAATAAAGTGACCAGTTAGTGTATGTTAATAAAAGATAAATTTGCTTATCTACAGAGTTTTTTAACGTGAAGAATGGAGTTTTAATGTAAATAGAAACTAAAAAATGCAAACAAAAAGGAAAAGAAATGTCTTGATACCAAAATGACGCCACTATTAAAAGCAGCCAGTACAAGAAGACGTAATTAAAATAGCATATTATCTGTACTTTTAAAATTAAAGATTGGAGCATATTTGTTTTTTTTCTTATTCTACAAAGTATCTCTAAGATCGCTAATCGTTCATCGAAATACAATAAACCGAACCTTTAGCCACTTTATTTAAACGCAAGGGTTCCTTTCCTAGATTTTAAATGAAAGTATGATGTTTTCTAGAGCCTAAAATAGCCTTATATTGCTCTATTTTCATTTACTTAATCATATTTAAAATTTCGTGACTAATGTCACCGACAAATCGAAAATGTAATTTCTGTAAAGCTTTTAATGATATTATTTTGATATGAACGTTAATATCTTTATGACTACATAAAACACTAAAAGCCACGATATACTATTCATTATTATTATTATTATTATTATTATTATTATTATTATTATTATTATATTATTATTATTATTATTATTATTATTTTATTATTATTATTATTATTATTATTATTATTATTATTATTATTATTATTATTATTATATTATATTATTATTATTATTATTATTATTATTCTAAAATACTATGCATTTTTAAAAAAAACAAAGATATTCAGATGCAGATAATTTTTAAATGTTAGTAAATTCAATTAATTAGATGCGATTGATATGCCACAAGTTTTACAAGGAATAAAACAAAATTTGTTTTAAAAGAACGTATAAAAGAAGATAATTTTTGGACATTTATTTAGTTTACAATAATACAGTCATCCATATTTAATGTTTTTTTTCCCAGCTAAAGGTAATTACTATTGAAAACTAAAATCCAAAACGAAAAGTGTGGATTAAGGATTTATATAAATGATGCTGCTACATGTAATCCAGGTAACTATTTTAGCATTATATCAGCAAAACAATTATTAACAATGTTTCCTTGAATAATGTTTGTCATTGTCTTTAGGAAAGGCATGGAAAGTATTACTTGGTCGGTTCTGTATATCCCCTACATGCTGCTACATACTATATATCAGTAATGAACTTAACAGAGTCTTGGTTTCAAAGACAGTTCCACTGGATATAAAAAAAAAACAAATGAAACATTTGTGAGGGAATGTGATTTTCCCACAGGTTTAACTCCAACAAAGGCAACAAGAATCGATTTCTTTTATTCAAAACGCAGTTCCAACAGTAAGATGGTAGAAACAGAAAAAAATGCTATTTTCCAGACAAAAAGAGTATCGAGAGGTAACATTTCAGAAAATACTTCCAGAAAATTGCAAACATGGAAAGGCTAATTGTGCTAAGATATTCTTTAAATTGAGAGTTTCTATCAGCCGGTCTAATGGTCATAAACTTGGAAGACGTCTGCTTTACCGACTTTTACAATTCTTGCTCGCAAACATAAATTTGTGATAAAACTATGAAATTTAATTTCTTGTAAGAATCTCATTAATGGTTTTCTTAATATTGTTACAGCGTTCTACTAAAGCATCATTCTAGATACTCATTTCAGCTTATTATTCTATCTTATACATTTTTTAAAAAATTCAGTTAATGTATATTTACGTTTGTTTCTGTTTTTAAACATTATTCTTGCACGATTTTTATTTTAAATTATTCGATACATTTTACTGATTTAGCTGAAAGAAATTTTGAGAATCACGCAGAAAAGTTATAGCATATGCCCGCGCCGATAAAGGAGTTGCGGAATATTGAGTGCAGAGTAGCTTGGGCGAGAATGTTTTGGTGAGAAAATATCAGCTCCGCATGCAGTGCGGATGTAAAACGGGTAACAGAAGCCAGTAATGAGAAGTATCTTCAGATCATCTGCTTGTGAGGATTTATATACATATACCCCCACGTCAATCAGGCAGCAATACCTTAGATATATTTTCTGCGGGTTTATAACTAAGATCTAAATTATGACCCAATTCCACAAAAAATATGTTCGTCCTATTTCGTTAATTGTAAGTTTTTTCACCGCATCACCAATCTTCCATTTAATCATGAACATAGTACAGAATAATCAAACAACGTACTTTCCATTTTATCGAATTCTACCAAAAAACGTTGACTTTTCCAATTAAAAAGTACGTCGAATTAACACACTCTAGCTATATTACAGCAAAGCTGTGTTAAATGAGATAATACAGTCTTCGGGACACCGGTCTAGTGGACGTACCTTATTTCCTTTTTTAGATGTTTCTCAAGACAATAACAACGAAAGAAGGATTGCATCACGAGGTCGTCTACAATAAGCTCTATCATCAATGGTGTTGTGAACATAGTGGAATGGTTTATATCGACTGACCTTGATATGTCTCTTGATAATATAATAAAGCTTCCAGAAGATTTAACGGAATGGTTTATGTCGACTGACCTTGTTATGTCTCTAGATGTTATAATAAAACTTCCAGAAGATTAAGTGATGTTTTCCATTGTAAAATTCTGAAGATGTAATCAACACTATTTTGTTTTTCAGCGATATTTATTTTAATAAGCAGTTTTTAATTTTTCGTTATAATATATATTGCTATATTGTGCAAGAAAAATTTTAAAATGCCATCTCTTTTCCCCCCAAATATCAGTTCTTTGTTAAAATAAGCCATTGTTTAATCATTATACAGCAGTTATGCTGAATAAGGAAAATCCGACCGCTAGACGTGATGAAAGTGTTAGAATTGTTCAAAAGAAACTCGGCTGAAATAGCATCGTCTTAATGTTATCAGGTATTCAGGCTTAAACGTCTCTTTTATAATGGCAGATATCATAGTTGTGGACTACATACATAAGTCAGTTTATTCGCACAAATGCATGACATCAAACTATAAAAAATTTGTTGTGTAAAAAAAATGTTTATCTATAGAATTGTATTGCACCATGTAAACTTTCATTAAAATATCGGTCTTTATCAAAGAATATTTTTTATCCGAGAAGCGAAACTTATCATCGCAGGTGTATAAAGAGGTGTTTCAACAAATATAATTAAAATAAGACTTTAAATAATCAATTAACAATACAAAATACAAAATCTTCACGTCAGATAAAATCCGATTATTTAAATAATTATAAATTAGACACGGTGTTGTCTTCGTGAGTTATATAAAAATGCTTTGCTTGTTACATAAGCAAACAAAAGATTACATCAGTTTACTTACACTTAATAAATCAATAATGGGATACTTTGCATCAGAATTCATAACTTTTGAACAACTATTTATAGTTAGTTGCTTGCTTTTCCCATTGTAGAAGATGCGGTATGATACTTCTACTCTTTGTCACCCAAAGGTTAATTTATGTAAGACTTTTGTTGCTTCAAGTGATATGCCTGGATTTTAAGTAAGCTGCAACCGCAAAAGCAAATAGATCAGTTTGGTGATTTCAAATTTTCATAACACTGATCAAATTGGGTTAAAAAAACTTTAATTAATGTTTACTTAATGAAGTTATTGACCACTGAGAGCCTGACCTTCGATGATGACTTATCGGTGGGCATCGATATCTAGCGAGACTTTGACTATGGACCAGAAATAGACAGAAAGATATGGTTACTGAATTTGGTGGAACAGTGTTATCTGACATTTCTATCCAGAAAAAATTTTAACTGGTCTGTAGAATTGGTATTTCTGACCAGATTGTACGAAGTCGGCTATACTCTGATAATCAACACGATAGAATAGATTTTACACACACACACATATACCACACAACACCACAGCACACCACATTAGGGCGAAATTAGCGTGCGCTAGGGATTCTTTGCGCTGGATGTTGACAGACTAGAGCAGAGTTCTTGATTATAGCAACCAAACCTATGTAACGCATTAGATACCGTTTTGGAAGTACTTCAGGGTAGTGTTTAACATTACCACAAAAAAATAACGTACTTTCTTTAATCGAACTGTTAGCGTTCAGGGCTACCTAGAGTTCATTAGGTCTGTCCGTTTATAAGAAGTTAGAATAAACAATTCACCTTTATAGAGGATAATACAAAGGCCTATCGATCAAGAACAGGTGTAAACTAATCACCTTTAAGAGGAATATATACAATGCTTTCTATGGCCTGCTGGTTCCGTTAACCTCAACCAACAAGCATACTTGAGGCAAAATTCACGTTGTATGAAACGACTTGCTCGCGAGGCCATTTTAGAACTGCAAGGAACCTTGATAAAAGAGAGGAAGGACTATCATAAAATTTTCAGACGTCTGGTAAATATCATGAACCGCATGTATAATATTGTATTGAAAGCTAGAGACGGATTTACGCGCTTTTAAATGCCATATCACTGTAACGACACCAGATGCATTAAGAAACGCCCCATCTCAAAATAAACGTTTATGTCAAAACGTATAGTAAATTTTTAAATTTGTGCAAATGTTTTATTCTCAATGAACTCGTACAATTTCACAATGTTGGAATATTGTCTTGATCAGTGTAATATTTGTCTATGCTGTAGTTTTTTTTTTCAATTTAAAACAATAAGTATTTATATTTTAGACTTTTAAAGAAAACCTAAAAACTCTGATGTTTTTATTTCACATTCTGAATGAAAATTAAAACCGACAAGATTGTTGTTTATTTTAATATTTCCTGAGCTCAGACTAGTCTGTTCCGATATTAATGAGTTGGGTAATTTGAGGTGTCATGTGTGATAATGTCATGATTTAGTGCATATTCGTATGGTTTGGAAATTAAATTACAAAGAGTGAAATCTAAAAGTATTATAAATAACTGATAATTTTTCATACTTTCTAGATTTGAAATGCGCCCTTTTGATTAAAATATCGTATGGAAATATTTGTTTTCACTAACTATAAGATGTGAAGCATATACCCAGTGTGAATCATTTCAAAGAAAAACAGTCAATAAAGGCTTTACTTGCAGTTAAACTGACTTTCTGCCATATAGACACTATAACTATATTTTCAGTATGCCAAAATAGCATAAATTTCAGACATCTAAGATTAAAAACGCGAAATTATTGGGCTTTTACGTGAGAATACTCACAAAATATAAATTACCGATGTTATATATGATTATTAATATTATTTTAAACGTTCTTAGTTATTTTATTAGACAGATTAACACATCACAAAACTTGACACTAAGGCAGGTTTTCCACGTGTACACGTACGTTAACTATAATTAAGATAAAATCGAAGAGACAGGAACTAGTTGTTACAACACCAGTAATTCATCATTAAGCGTATAAATGAGGCTATAATTGACGTCATACTTTTTAACCTTAGAACTCATCTATACGTTTAAATAGGAATTACTGGAACTATAAAAAATTAATTCTATAGCAATTAGCTCCAGTTTCTCTTATTTTCTTGTTTAATGATGCGAACATTGTCTTGGAAAGTTACCTACCGAAATCACTAAGATTTTTGTAAATTTCATTACGTATTTTGTTTAAAACTGACTCGAAAAGCAGTGTCATTGCATTTAATTTTTTAAAATTTGGACAAGATTTTGCTGTGGCTGATTAGTACTTACAGAAATTCTGATTTTGCTGAATTTATTAACTTTTTCAAAAATTTGGAGAGCTGATCAAAATAATTTTAAGCTAACAAAAATAAACAATAACTTCTACACCAAGAACTGCTAAACAACAATTCTTAAAAAATTATAAAATAAAACAAAGTTGCTTAGATTATTGAAATATCAGTATAAATTAGCACATTAAGGTAACCAACATTTAAAATGTTAAAAGTATAAGACTATTTACATTTAATTAAAGGTTTTTCCGGTAATGGCAGGATGTAGAGATGCTAGTAGGTGATTTATATGATGGCGAAAAATAAATGATTATCAAAACAGGTTTTAAACATTAGCTCTACAAGCTACATTTGATAGTGGATATTAATTGAAGTACCCTTCTTTCATCGTGGAAATCTTTTTATTTCAGATTTGTAGTATATAAATTCAGAAGAGCTAGATAATTTTACAATTTATACAAGCCCCTTTTCTAAGGTAAAATGTTTTATCTATTTAAAATAAATGAATAACTTTACTTATGTTTGATTTTTACAACCTAGTTTGGCAAAGAATACTTTGTAAATATTACACGATCATACTAAATGAAAAACAAACTTCTAATGTCTAACCAATATGTTTTAGATACATCTTATAATTATAACCAAACGCAATATACGATGTGCTGCTGGTATTGTCGAATCAGTGTGAGTTTAAGAATTATTTTCAAGAAAAGATTTTATATTTTTCAATTATTTAATAGTAAAGGAATCTTCAAAAAAATATGTAGAAGCTCTGTTATTTTTTGTCATTACTGAGATTATGTATAATGCTAATCGTCTCGCGACGCTAATATTTTCGATATATCTTCAACATGCTTCAAGCATGAAGTACATACTACAAAAAGGTACAAGTTCACACAGCACACACGAGAAACCCAAACTATTTTCTTATACTATCCTTGCTTTTGTAGCAAAGTCTATTTCTTATTGCTTTTTTAGATGAGTAAATGATAGCAGTCACTTGATAAAAAATAAATTGGCTATAATAAAACTAAAGAATAAACACGTAAAAAATATATAATAATTGCATAAGCATTTAAAATCTGGATGAATATTTGGCTGTTTAAAAGTTAGATTTTCTCAAAGTATATATATAATTAACTACAGAGACGCAAACATTTGAAATCCTTGAAAAGAATCATAAGCGAACATTGTCAGCTTAAGCGCACGCACTGATATGTTATTTACTGCCAGTGGGATTACTTCTGCGACCATTGTAAAAGTATTTTAAAAATGTATTTGATGTAACCACAGATATGAGATCTAAAGACTTTTATATCGAAGCTTTTTATTTTACTTATACTCGTGAAAGGAACGCTATAGGCGGTCAGAATTTCACGATAAACAGTAAACCCCCGTCATATCGCGGTTAAGTTTTCGCGGTCCCGCTATTTCGCGATTTTTTTCTGTAAGACCTATTAATTTTCATATCGCGTATTTTTTCGCAATTTCGCGGCATTCCGTAGCATTGTTTATGAGTTTAAATCTCCGCTGATTGGCTGTTATGTTTTAGAAGCATCTCGCTGCTTCGCATCTCGCAGGGAGAGAAGCTGTTCGCCTTGCTGTTTTATTGATAACCCCAAGGATGCCACCAAACGCCCATCATCTAAGGCTTCTGGTGAGCCAAAGAAGAAGAGAAAGTTCTTGACGATTCAGGAGAAGGTGGAACTTCTCGATATGATAAAGGAAGGACAGAGTTACGCTGCCATAGCCCGCCATTACGGTATAAATGAGTCAACGGTTCGCTACATAAATAAAGATGAGAAGAATATCAGGGCAACCGCTTCGCTGTGCATCAATGAAGGTGCAAAACGAGTTGTTTCTATCCGCAATAAAAACATCGTCAGGATGGAAACTGCCTTGGCTTTTTGGATCCAAGATTGCCGAAAGAAAAACATCACTTTGGATGGTAACACCATCAGGACCAAGGCAAAGAAGCTGTACGACACTTTTGCCGATCAAAGAGGTTCTGAAGAAGGTTTTTGTGTTTTCCATTGCTTTTTCTTTCTCTCAATATCTTTTATGTGTTTAAATGTGCTTCTATTGTTTTAGAAGTGTGTTTAAAGACCTTAAATGCATTTAAAAGTACCGTAAAAGTTATAAAAACATGCCTAGGGTATATTTAAATAGGGTATTTTTATTTCGCGGATTTTCACTTATCGCGGGTGGGTCTGGAACGTAACCCCCGCGATGGAGGAGGGACTACTGTATCACATAAGCATGTTTATAGAGACTGGCCAGGCAGCGACTCCTGATAGTAACAGCATAAACCGACTCAGATTACCATGCCAACGGTTTTGCCTTTAAGCAGTTATTTAATTATCATTAACCTTTATCCACATTTCACTAAGAACACTACTCTCACACCCATAGCACTGGTGCGTGATAAAATAATATTTTTTTTTTATTTACCGATATAAATGTTCTGGATACGTTCAGATGAAAATCATTTTACATGAATCTGGAGCTGACACAAAAACACTGAAACAAAACGTATTTATTAAATACAATATTCTTGATCAACGCCTCATTATAAAATGAATGTGTTTTTAAAACGTTGCTTTGGCAATACAAAATATTCTCAAAATTAATAATGTAAGAATATTTTCTTAAACTAAATGGTTCAAATTACCATTTATGATGTTCAATTTTTAGCTATATCGGGAGAAAACATGCACTTTTAGAATCCCATTTATAATTATGACATTTAACTGTGCAGAAATGAAAGATGCATAAAAATACAACCGATTATTGTATTTCTAATGATTATTTGAAGAAAATAATTTGCCAGTTTTCAAAGATAAGATAATAATAAATTAATTATGCGTTTAGTTCTGCTATTTCATCAAAATTTGATAAAAAAAATATATATATTCACCACCTCCCCATACAGTTGCAGTTATCTCATGCTCGATAAATCTTTAAAAGACAATGGATTTTTCTAATCTTATACAAACAAAATTTCTAGGTATTAGGCGAATAATCGAAAATGTATATTTTATATACTGTAATAATAAAAGTGAAAACATATCAAGATAAAATGGACTGAGAATGTGCCCGTTAAGTCCTTTGCAAAGTTCTTGTGCAATTCTGATTTTGAAAGAAAATCATTAAAAATTTCAAATTAAATAAATGAAAACATATGTAGATTGTTTTGAATAAGTAGGCTAAAAACGAATGCATCTTATTACTACAGTCAGTCTTCCAGGAAAGTAATATTATCGAATGTACCACTTTGTCTTGTTTGTACATTGGCGTTCATAATTATAAACAAGTCATAGTAGGCAAATCCATCTGCTTTCTTAACTCTCTGCTAATGAAAATTCATTTTACCAGCCCAATATGTTTATCGTTTAATTTTTTGTATGTTTATAGATGCAGAAAATTATTTACACCAATATTAAATTTAGTTCCTACAGTAAGCTTCCTAATACCTGGTGACAATTTTTTTTCCTCTCTTACTTGATTGGTCTATATAACTTTTGCATAACAATTTTTCCATGCAGTAATGGGTTGTTTCTGAATTTACACACAGTTAGCAACGAAGGTATCCCTTATTTTTATATTTCTAATACTGATTATTTTTCTTTTTAAAATCTTGTAAATACACTAAGTAACTAAGCAATAATAGATAAACCGTTAAAAACAGAAACGTAAAAAGTTATCTTCGAGGAAGAAATCTTTCATTCATAGTAAGAAACAAAGCAACAGAATGAGGAACGTTGCAAAATCTATATTTACATTAAATGCTCAGAAGTTAAAATAGAACCCAGTGACAGCTATTTTAGAAGAGTCATTGCAAGAAAACGTGTTGTCATATAAACCCATAAAGCAACAAAACGCAGCGAATTATCTATGTCCCTTGAGACTAACATCTGTCAGAAAATAGAAATGCTATTATCAATCAAAGGAAGATTAGTATAATTATCAATTTCTATATGAATTGCTCACAAGAAGTGGAAAAATATCGTTTTTCGATCAGTTTTGTAATGGCATCTGCAGATCGAGTTGGTTACCAATAGAAACAGTAATTTTTGGTACATTAATTACGCTTCAAGTTTATTTATGAATGATGCTGCTTAACCACGATATGTATATCTTTAGTGCCAAGCAAGATATTAAATAGTTTTTCGTGGACAAATTGATTTAGGCAGGTCAAAAATAGAATATATTTTTTTCAGATTTTAGTTTGTGCATCAGTAAGATATAGTAAAACCAATACAAAGGAAACCCCAGTCAAATCAAGAATTTTTTGTGAACCTTTAGCACTTTAGTCGTTAAAATTTCTCACATTATATTTACGGTGCGAGCCTACTTGGACAGTCTCCATTACCATTCAACTGATTAAGTTTCAGCGAGGGATACCCGACTTTTATAAAACTTTCTTGACGCTCAAATAGCTATAAATACATAATGGGCATGAAACTGACTTTTCATAAACATCTATAGTAAAGGATTAAAGAATGCCGCATACATAACCTAATTTCTTTAAATCAGAATAAAACTGTCTATAGATTGGTGAATGGCAAATTATAAATTATGTATTAATATAGGTAATGAGGTTGACATTTAATTAAAGTAAACAAACCACTTGGACTTAGCCTGATAACAATGAGACAACAATGGAATTTAAAAAAAGATTAATCTGTTTAATTAATTAATTAATCTTATTACCGACTTTATAAAAGTAGCGTCGTTCCTTGTTTCGTCTATTTAATAAAAAGATAATACTAATTTTTCACACAAATTACGGGGTATGTCTAGTAACAAACCAAAGTTATTTCTCTTTGAAGTATGAAAGTCTCTTGATTGAATCATTTATTGAATTAACGAAAAAACATCATCAAATGATACTTATTATAGATGAATTAATGTTTTGGTCTTTGCACAAACGGATCCTTAATGGTAAAATTTATAATATCTGGCATATTTTTCTTAGATATTTTCATGAAAATATAGAATGTTATTCATCCGAACTGCCAATGACGTGAAGTTTAATTTATTGAAAATATGGCAAGTCCTCCGTATATAAATTCACTCCGTAAAATTTCAAAATATTTGCCTTTTATATTGTCGATGTATTTGTTGATAAATAATATTTATCAAAGTTAACTTACATTTTTGGTGAATTTTCACGTTATTCTACCTTGTTTTAATATAACTAAATAAAATTAAATAAAATATATCTTACGTTATCATACAAAGAACAGCAAAATAATCTATATATAATTCCAAAATTTAAACAAAACGAGAAGTTAACGAAAAACCCGATCTAACAACAAAAATATGGCTGAAAAAAAGATGTATTAATGCTACGAAAATCCGTATCATCTTAAAACAAACAAATCAGTTTAAACGTTAAAATTACAAAAAAAAAAACATGAAAAATGTAGAGGTAGCGGTAAACAAATATACTCTACTTAAAAGTTTATTAAAATAACTTAATTGTGGGTAAAATCCTTGACCGAAATGATAGATTTTACACGAATGAGCATAAATTCTACAATATCTCATAAATCATTCTGCATTATCTATAGTTTTTCTTGGCCCACAAACACAAAGTAAATATGATGCAAATAAGACGAAAGTTATGGGCATGCTCAGGTGCATTTTCTCAGACAACCCATTGGATGGTGGCTTTTCGTCCTAGCATATCCTATTCTTATCTTATTCAGATGTCGAACCATCGCTGCAAAATAAATTTGATTTCCCAGAATGCCTATTTATTCAAGTAATGCCACCCATCCCTCATGGCTCATACTATGAAACCTTTAGCACATCTTATGTTGCAATGATAGCAAGCCTTAACTGAAAAATTGTTTTCCTCACAACTGTTGCTATAAGCTAAATTCTGTTAATCTATTCATAGATAAAATGTTATTTACCAATAGCGCTGTCTTTGATGTTTATGGAATCGAAGAATGTTTCAACTGATTTCTGCCTCTCCTAGCTGAGTTTGCACCTTTAGTCTAGTTAATTTTGGCACTAAGGAAACAATCTGTACAAAAGAGATTTTTGGCACCAAGGAATTCAATCCTGTTAACTCGTACAATATCATGATACACTTATTCTGTTTCTTGTTTTATTTGTCTTACTTCTCCTTTTTCCGTGTACCTGTTTAAATTACTGATTGCGATAGGTAGCTGATATTATAAATTGTATGGGGAAGATTATCAGAGAGGCGATCGATTTTTATGTGAAATGAAATGTTACATATAAACATAAATATGTAGTCTACGTTGTTAAAGGTAGCAATAATGGTTCGCTAACGATAGTCATTACTGCACACTGGTCATGTAAGGTGGTTTTCTGTGGACTACATACTTGTTAGACATTTGCAAATAAATTCAGATTACGTAGTTTTCTCTTTTACTAAATTGGAAGGTAAAAATAGACAAAACTACCCGTTTTATGTGTTAGTAGATTCAAATCAAGTCTACTTTTTTCAGTACATCTTGGTAAATATCATACAAAAGTTATTTTGTTTATGTTAACCATTTACGTGTGATAAACAAATATTTGATTATGCATTTTTAAATATTGATCAGAAAGATTATAATTTGGCACGTCATACTGTTATACCTATAGACTGAAAGTAATCCAAAAAAACTAGAAACCGAGATGTTAGACTTTTCTACCCATAAACAAAGAAGAATTCTCAAAACTTAAACCTGGCACATCTTGATGTTCTATTCTTAAATTCAGGTAAACAAAGAGATGAAAAGGTCTATAATCTGAAATGTCACGTCGTTCTACCCATAGACAAAAGTATCCGAAAAACTAGAAAGCCGAGATGTTATGGTGTTGTACCAGTAAAAAAGAGAAATCGGAAAGATTCGAGCCCGAGTGGTTTCGCTCTACTACAGAGTCAAAAAGAATCCAAATGATCAAAGCATACTCTTTTCTGCCGATAAACAAAGACCTATGAAAATACTAAATCCTGGGAGAGCACGATGTTTTACTCATACTCAGAACAGTCAGGAGAAATAAAACCTAAGACTACAAGCTATTTTATCAATAAACAGAAAGGAATTCTAAAAAGAAACAGAACCTGAGATGCCATCATGGTCTACCCACAGAGAAAGAAAGAGATCTGAAAGGCTTCAGCTTGAGACATCATAATTTTGTACCAATAAAAAGAATCCGATAGATAAGAACATGAGTCTTCGTGCTATTTTACTATAAACGTAGTGGAATCAAGAAGAAATAGAGCAAGAAAAGTTACGATGTTCTCCCACCATAAACACAATGAAGTCCGAAGAGCTAGAAGCTAGAAAGTTAGTTTTGTACCCATAAACTGAAAATAAATCTGAAAAAATAAAACATTGCAGGGCACACTTTTTTACTCAAAGAAGGAAATAAATAAAAAGACTAGGACATGAAACGACAATACTTTACACAGAAAAAAAGCGTGATCAGAAGGTTTATGTTGACACAGCACTTTTTACATGTAAACGGAGGGATAAATCCAAAAGACTAAAGCTTAAAACGTCTTACTGTTATACCAATAGAAATCGAGGAATCTGAAAAGCTAAAACATGGAAACTTGCGTTTATCTTTCAGTATATGGAGAGGAAACCTAGAGTAAAGAGCCTGAAACGTCACGATTTTCTAACCCTAGACATTAAGTAATCCGAATGAGTAAGTCTAAATTATTTTGATGAAGTACTCTTAGACAGAGAGGAATCTAAAAAAAAATAGAACACGAGACATAATGCTGTTGTGGCCACTTTAGTAAAATCAGAAAGAATGAACCCTAAAATTTCAATCTTTTATACACAGAAATAAAGAATTATTCGAAAGTCACTTTTTTATTCACATGTAGAGGAAAATCCCAAAATATAATTCTGAAATATCATCATTTTATACTCATAAAATAAGTTGAATTCCACAAAATATAAACAGAGGTATCGAAAACTATAACCTCTAGTAGTACAGAATTTTCTACTCTAAGATAGATGGATCAAGAAGACCAGAACCTGAGATAATACGTTATTGTATCTATAGACAAAGAAGAATCCGAAAAAGTAGAACTTGAAATATCACCATGTTGTACCAATTCAGGAAAGCAATCCGAAACGCTAAAAGTTGAGACGTCGTGTTGTTCTGACATAAAGTGAGTCGAACCAGAAAATATAACACACAGAGAAATCCGAAAGAATAGAATCATTGAAATCAAGCTTTTCTTTTGGTAGAACTATAAAAATCTGAAAGGCTAGATTTTGATGTCTTTTACTATTCTAACAATAGACATACAAGTCTGAAAGATTAGAGTATGCAAGGTAACGCTGTTCTACGCATAGAGGAAAGGATCGGAAAGCTTTGAACCTAAGTCAAAACGCTGTTATGCTGATAAACAGAAAAGAATCCAACAGAATAAAATTCAACATATCTCGTTGTTTTAATGCAGCGAGAGAGAAAACCAAATATGAATAGCCTGTTACGCCACGCTTTTGTATCGGTAGACAGCAAGAAATTTCAATGGATAAAACCTGAGGAAGCACACTGCTATACCAGTTAACAGAGTTACAGTGGTGTGCAAAAGTCTTGCATAAAAATGACTAGACTTATAAAATAGGTTCTTATTTTTGTAGAAATTAGTAACTATTGTATGTTTTCTGTTTTTATTGAAAGGTATCGGTGTCTTTAAATGATTTATAACACTAAGATCCATTTTGTAATCGCACAGTCAAAATTTAAATATTAATAAAATAATTTGCATGAAATCGACGCGTGCAAAAGTGTTGCATAAACTACAAAAATTTAGAATATATATTTTGTGCTATAATAGTTTAGGATAGTAGAATATAAATACGAAAAACTATATTTTCCACTATTCTGATTCATTTTTGTTCAATATAGTGATGCCGAGAGCCAGATATCTGACTCCCGAACAGCGGGCCACAATCGTTCGCATGAAAGAAGATGGTGAAACTGAGTGGGCCATTGCGGATCGTATCGGTTGCAATCAGTCGACGATATCTCGCACCCTAAAACGTTGGAAAGCCGATGGGAGCATAATTTCGAAACACAGAGGCGGCAGACCGCGGAAAACTAACGGCTCGACAGGATCTCTGATTGCCCGCATGTCGAACTCGGACTGATTCCGCACTTCCACTGACATCCAGACCGCCTTGTCAAGGCACCATTGGATCCAGTTGGCCTTCTGCACCATCAGACGGCGTTTGATCTACATGGGACTGTTCGGGCGATCGGCACAGAAGAAGCCGTTCATCAGTCTGGACAATCGTCGAAAGCGACTGCAGTGGGCTCGCGACCATCTCCACTGGATCGTGGCCCAGTGGTCCCGAGTGTTGCTTTCCGACGAAAGCAAATTCGTGAGGGTTCACTCGGCGGGTTGGGTGTACGTTCGGCGATCAGTGTCCGAGAAATACCATCCTAGTTTCACTTGACCGATTCTGCAGGCAGAGGGAGATTCGGCCATGGTTTGGGGTTGTTTTCAATCGTCCGGTGTCGGTCCGTTGCATCAGGTGGAGGGTCGAATGAACGCTCATGACTATGCTAAGATCTTCTCGGACATTGTCTAACCGTATATGTGTGACCACATGCCCCTGACAGCCATCTATCAGCAGGACAACTCCCCCATCCACACAACTAGGAGTGTCAACGCCTTGCTGGCAGTGTTGCCAATCCCCCTCCTCGACTGGCCAGCTCAAAGCCCGGATCTTGGCACTCGATTAAACTCAGCGTTAGTGCCAAGAAACCGATTTCAACGGAAAATCGAGGAAGCCTGGTCAGAGTTCAGTAGTGACAATTGTCAGCGTTTGGTAGCCAACATTCCTTGTCGTTGTGAACAAGTTATCAAGAATTTCGGATATTCTACTCATTATTGATAGATCTGATCACTTTCTGTATAGTTGGAATTGAATCTGAATTTATTAGATAGCTGTCTAGATTTTATGCAACACTTTGGCACACGTTGATTTGATGAAAATGATTTTCTAAAAATTATAACTTTTCTTACAATGAAACAATATACTTGATATTATTGGAATAGATGCACAACAGTACTATAGAAATACTTTAATGAACAAATTTAATGACAACTGCTTTCGACAAAATGTGAACTAATTTACAGGAAAAATTATTTTTATGCAAGACTTTTGCACACCGCTGTAATTCAAAAGAACAGAGCCTATGCTGTAATTATTTCTCACTTCCTAACCCTTACACAGAATATAATCAAAAAACTAAAATAAATCGTCAAATTGTATTACCAATAGTCATATATAGATAAGAATGGCTAGATCTTGCGAGGACACGCTCTTTTACCAAAGAAAGAAAAGGATTAGAAAGACTAGATTTTGAATAGACATGCTATCCTCCCACAGACAGAGAAGAATCCGAAATTCTAAAAGCAGAGATGTCTCGCTGTTTTACAAATAGACTTAATGGAATCTGAAAGACTTCAAGGTGAGAGTTCGCATTCTTATGCGAACGAACGGAAAGGAATCCTGACGTAAAGAACCTGAAAGGTTACGCTTTTCCAGTCATAGACATAAATTAATCTAAGAAAATAAAAAATGAGAGGTTGCTATGTTCTCCTCATACACGGAGAAAAATCTGAAATACTAGATCCTGAGAGACATCACGATATACTACGCATAGGCGGAGTAGAATCTGAAAGATTAAAATTAGAGACTTGAAGCTGCTTTATCGATATACAAAGAAGAATCTGGAAAACAAGAATCTTAGAGGCTATTCATTTCCGTCCACAGATATATAGGAATCAGAAATAATAGATTCTGCGACGACACGATGTTTTACTCATAGAAACGTTCCGTTCAGAAAGACAACCACGTGAGACGACGCCTTATTCTACTTGTAGCTTGAAAAGGACTGCAAACACTAGATCATTAAACCCCGCTTTGTTCCACCAACAAATGAGAATCTAAAAGAATATAACCTTTGATATTATGCTTTCCACCAAAAGACAGACAAAAATTCAAAAGAAGATAGCCTGATTTCGTTTGCTGTTCTATCTATAGAGGGAAAGAAATTTGAAAGGCAAGAAATTTAAAGGTTAGGCTTTTTATTTCATAAACAGAGAAGAATTCGAAATAAATGAACCTGAAACATCTTACTGTTCAACCCGTCAACAATAAGAATCCGAAAGAACAGAATTTTTTTGATTTCACTGTGTTGTCCCGATAGACAGAAGAATCACAAAGACAAAGATTACAACCAACAGAGGTACGCTGTTTTACTATTTAAATCGGAGGATTTAGAAATATAGATCTGGAACAAAACGTTATTCTATGTGTTGAGAGGGAAAGTAAAAGAAAATTAGATCTTGAGACAACAAACTCTTCTCATAGCCAGGGAGGAATACAAACAAAAAGGAATATGAGAAGTTATATCCTAGCTATACATATAAAAATGAAATGAACATCTAGAACCTGGACCGTCAGACTTTCTACCGATAGGAAAAGAACAAGAACATGAAATGTCAAGCAGTTCTATTCGTAGGCAAATAGGAACCTGGAAAACTAGGAGCTGAAAGAAACACTGCTATATTTTTAGACAGAGTGATCAGAAAGGTTAGTCATAGTAGACCAAGAGAAATCAGAAAGTAATGAATTTGAAACGTCTCGTTGTTCTATTAGTCGACAAAGATCAAACTGAAAGAATATAATCTGCAATATCGAAATGTTCTAGCAAAGATAGAGAGAACTAGAATCCGAGACGTTTTATGGTTCTGTCAATATACCGAAAGCAATCCTAATGACTAGAGCCTAGGTTAGCACGCGTTTTTACCCACAGGCAGAGAAATCCGATAAAACTATAGAAACTAAGACAGCACTGTGTTATACCAAAAGAAGGAAAACAGAACATAAAGACTAGTACATAAAACGACATGCAATAAAGTTATCCAATATACTAAAAAACATGGAGCGTCATGTTCTTCAACTTAGAGTCAGATTGAAACAAAAAGACTAAAACATTGGAAGTGACGCTGTTCTATCGGCTGACAGGAAGAAATCCAAAAGACCACATCCTAGACGGTCACCCTGAACTACCGGAAGAAGAATTGGAATCTGAAAAAATAGAAGCTAAGATGCAATGCTATTCTACCCAAAGAATAAGAGGAATCCGAAAACCAAGAACCTGAGAGCTCATGCTGTCCTATCTCTAAATGGAGAAGAATCCAAATGACTAGAACCTGGAAGGTCGACCTGTTTTTTGACAGATATATTCGAGAGATTAAAGGCTGATATGTCACAATTTTCTACTTTGTGACAGAAACAAATCCGAAAGACTGGATTATAAAACGACATGCAACGTTTTACCAATGAACAGTGAACGATTAGAAAGATCAGAACCTGAGAAGTCAATTTGTTCTACCTATAGAGAAATAAGAACCTGAGTCATCGTGCTGTACAAAAGAACGGCTAGAATATGACACAACACGATGTTCTACCTACACGCATACAGAAACGAACGAATAATAAACGGGCACGCCAGTTTATGCATAGTCAGAGAATGATCAGAATGACTCATACCAGAAAGTTTTAACTATATACATAGATTGATAAAACCGATCAGACTGATCCCACACATTAATCTACCTGTTGCCAGAGAGAATTAAAAAGGAACAACAACCTGAGGCGTTACGCAGTTTTCTCAGTGGATAGAGAGGAAAGGAAACGACAAGTAACGCGCTGTTCTCCGCGTAACAAAAGGAAACCGAACTGCTAGAACCTGATTCATTATTGTCTTTTTCGTAGACAGGTTTCCTTCGCGTAGACAGAGACGACCCAGCTGGTAAATTGAGACGTGTCGCAGTTCTGTTAATAGATAAATAGGAATCACAAAGTATAAAGTCTGTGACGTAAGTCTCCTCTACCCAAAAATGGGTGAATAACTTGCCTAGTCTAATCATGGATAGAAAGAAATCCGAAAGACAAGAGCCCCCGACATCCTGCTGTTCTACTTATAGACATAAAGCAGTGAGGTATGAGCTTTCCCTGCTCCAGGGAGGCAGAGCTTTTTTTTCCTTCCTCTACCTGCATGAAAAATTTGCAATTTCTAACGCCCCGATCCAAACTTAAACACCTGGGCCACCAGTTCATTTGTCATCCCGTAATTCCATTAAATTAATGAATCTCTCATGCGCCAAAAACGTAGTAAAAGGAAGCAAGATAATTTCTCTGATAGAAACATTTATTTTACACAATTCACGTGGCCTATACAAGCTCAGCTTGAAATGATTCAGAGGTTGCGTAGCAAACTTATCCATTTTGTTTACTGGGCTTTAAAATGTTACATATTCGTGCTTTTCTTTGCAAAAAATGGTCAAAGGTACAGTTACAATTTACCAGGTTAATAGATTCTTTATTGATCAAAAGAATGGCTATGTTTTTCGGACGTTTGTTTCTGTGTCATGGTTGACTGAAAATAGCTCTTTATGATTTTTAAATTTAGTAAAAGATTTCTCACAATTGGCAACAAAAACAGGCAATCAAAAAACTGCAAGGCTGTACGCAGGTTTGGGAAAAGGTTTTTCCACGTATTGAATAGTTGTTCTCAGACACTAAGAATTTCTGGTCGAGAAGCTTCCGAATTCTGTATTCTCCGAAACAGCACACATCAATCCAATATATCTTAACATAGTGAATTTTCCTCGACACACCTTCATATGTATTAGCAAAGTAAGCACATCTGATTGCAATGCGTCTAGATCATTGCCACTACTGATAAGTGATTTGCCATCTAAATTGGCAATACAGACATTGAAGTCATTTCTTACGCTCCTTGGTTTCTTGAGCCAGTCTGTCTAAAGCGAGGTTTATTACCCTGCCTATTTATTACACAAGAATTGCTCCTTCTCCAGGCATTCTGCGCTTACGTCTAACAAGTTTATCATTGGAGATGTCCCATATTTGCGCAAGCTCTAGGTCTTTGCCAATCGACCTTTGACGTAATTGGGAACGCTCTGTTCGAATATGCTTCCATTGAGCGCAAAGATAATTTTTCAGATTCAAATTCGGAGACTGTTGACGTTTTTGAACGACACTGATATTTTGTAAATCCTGTTCCCAGAAATGTAGGAAAGAAATAAAATGAAAAGCCAGAAGCCGGTTAAAGAGTGTCCTAGCATTTGCTCTTGTATCAGCTGTCTCCAGTTCACCTTCCTTCACAGATTGAAGAAGCTCGATAAGATCATTAAATGAACCCGCAATTATGCCTATCGCCTCCTCTCTGTCATTTTAATGAGAGTCAGATTCTTTATTCAAACTAAATTTAGTTTTTTCCATCTTTTTCTATCGAGTGGTTGATCCAGAACTTGATCCACCATTCCAGAAAAAGTAACTATGGAGGGATCAACAGACGAAACGTGCATTCCGGCAAAGTTGAGAGAGTAGTTGATCTAACATAAAAAGGCTGCCTTGGAGATCCTTTGGCAGAGTCTCGCCTGAAGGCCATTGAAGTGTCCAGGCATAAAAGCTGCGTTGTCGTACAAGCAAGTCCGACAATAAAGAAAATCTAACCCATCCTCACGAAGTTTCTCAATGATTATTTCCTCATATCCAACAGCATCCTTCTCAAGTTTCAAGAAATAAACAGCTTTCAGAATATCTACTTACCCGAGTCAAAATTAAGTTGGGCATTGCTCTGCTTGTGACGCACCAGGAGTTGAGTCGGAACGGAAAAAAATGTTTTCTGCTTCGTTGACCTCACTTATGATTTTGTTTCTAACAGTGTGGTTAGCAAGATAATATAATGATTTTTGGATGTTTTGTAATAAATAGGACAACGAGCGTAGGTTTTACTGAAATCTCGATAGATGACGGGCCATCACTGAATCATATTTGGCAAGAAATTTCAAAACAGTTAGAAAATTTCAAAGATTAGGACCATGCATGTTTTCTACTTGATTTCTTAGAGCCAAATTTTGTGAGGACAGGAGCTTTATCACGTCAAAAGTTTTTTAAGAACCTCCCTCCAACGATATCTATGGTCCCACTTTGTTCCTTCAGTACCTGCTCCATCGCTCTCCATTCGATTAATGAGCTCCGACAACATGGAATTTCCTCGTCATTTTTCAATTTCTCTATTTTCTTCCAAATGAAGGAACCAGATTCCGATTCCAAAGCCGATCTTGAATTTGAGAGATCGTCTTAAGAAAAATGTAAGCAACAGAAGAAGAATGAGGCTTCTTTCTTCAATAAATACTCGTATATTAGTCACGTGCGTTGGACATGTTCTCCGTTTTGTAGATCTTTAATAAACCACTATTTGATCAACCCTCAGCTTAGCTTTTGTCCCGTATTGTATTCTGAAAAGGATAGCACTTGTGTTTTGCAAATATTTGGTCCAAGGTTTCATCGTCGCTTCTTTAATAGGTTGTTCAATACAAGGTCAACTGTTCAATATAAAAATTAACATAAGCAAAATCCTTGTAAAACATAAAAGCTTTTTTGATTAAAGTTATGATCAGAATCAGCTTCGGCATTTTCACTTTCAATCACAATCCAACTTAAATTGTCATCGTCATCGGTTATTTCATTTTTATCGTCCTCATTTTCCCATGATTCATCGCCCTTCTTACCCAGATCTTCTTCCACATTTCCAATGTTTATTCTCAATACTCCTTTTCCACTCTTTTTACTCTGGTGATTTTGAGCACTCTTTAAATTCTTCTTTCTTAATTTTTTTTATCTCTTCTAAAAAAAACACAGTTATTACTTTACTTGAGATGTTCGCTTCTATTTTGCGCTGTCATAAATTTTTAAACTAACTTTAATGGGGTAGTTTTACGTTTGAGTGTATAATTCAGCTTTAAATTGAGTAATAATGGTGCTGTATGCCTACAATCAACAAACTTATGGAAATATATTTCGGCACCAATTTAATGTAATAGCCGGGTCTTTAGATTTACGGCCCATTAGTTCAGAATCTAAAATGGAAATTACATTTATAATTTAAAGAAATTTTGTTTAAAAAGTAAACTAATAAATAAAAGGATAGAAATAAAAAGTAAATATCTTTTTAAGAAAAAGTTATAAAATTTGAAAAATCGGTGAGCAACCCCAGACGTCCACAACCATTGCGTGGCGCTCAGAAACAATTTCCTCTTTCCAATTCCCCTTCGCGTTGCCACTGACATATAAGCAGTAGAACGAATAAATCCATACTCGTACACCACAAACTTTTATTCCTATAGAAAAATAGAATCAGAACGTGAAAAAATTTCACGATCGTCCATCCATAGATATAGAGGAAATAAAACGACCAGAACGTGACACAACTCTTTTATCTAACCGTAGACAGAAAAGAATCAGGGAAAAAATAGTAATCTAACACGATGCCTTTCTTCCCATAACCAGAGGGGAGTTAGAATTACTGAACCCTTAGATGTCATTCTGTTATACTCATCTTATTTTTGCACGTGCGACGTTACGAATGCCTTGCCATAGAAAAAAGAAACAGTACGGCTACAAAACTGACTAATGCTGTTTTACTGTAGACAGAAGTGGAAGCGATACGGCTGGAAACTGTGGGGGGGGGTCACACAGTTCTACCAAAAGGGATAAAGTACCAGAAAGAATATAAATTAAAACGATATGTTGTTACAGTCTGACACAAAAACAGTTTTACTCACACACACAGGGAGTAATCAGAACAACTTGAACGTTATATTTCAATCTGTTTTAAAAATAGAAACTGAAAAAAAAATTAGAACTACATGAATCCCAAACGTTATATGCTTTTGTTCTCATAAAAAAGAACGGATTCAGAACGTGTTGAAGGTCAGAGCTCGCTGTTTTACACAGAAAGTGAGAAACCAGCACGGCATGATCTTTAGACATCACGCTGTTACTTCCATATAAAAGAATCTGAAAAAAAAAACTGAACACGGAAAGAAACGCTGTTTTACGCATAAACGGAGTTGATTTTTGAAAGAGTAAATCCAGTGATCTCATACCGCTCTACCGAGAGAAGAAATCTGAAACAATATACTTTTTACCCATTAACAATAAACGATCTGAAATAGTGAAGTCTATTTGTTTGTTATGCGTCTCTACCCCATAGAAAGGGAGTATTCACACTGACTAGAAACTGACTCGACACGTTTTTCTCTCCCATACACAGAGGGAAATTAAAACTAAAGTTTGACGCGAAACGTTTTCTATCCATAGACGTTGAAGAATCACAATGGCTACAACCTCAGACGTCACACACTTTTCTATGCACCTAAAGAGAGGAATCAGAACGACTAAGACTTCAAACGTCATTTTGTTGTGCCAAAACACAGAAAAAAATGAGTCCTGACGCTTTTCTATCTATAACCAGAGTGGAATCAGTAGACTGCAAACCAGCCGTCGAGCTGGCTTATCCCTTAACAAAGATAAATCAAAACGACTACAACCTGAGATGTCAATTTCTCCTACCCATACAAAGAGACTAATAAAGTAGGAAATGATTTCTGATGTCATGCTCTTCTAGCTATAACTAGAAAAAAAATCAAAACGGTAGAACGTTAGATGTCACTGTTTTACATATAAAAACTGAAAAAAGTCAAAACGACATAATCTCCAGACGTCTCGGTTTTATTCCAATAAATAGAGAAACATCAGAACGACTGTAACCTAATGTGACACAGACAGAGAGGAAAGACAAAACCTCAGATGTGACGTTGCTTTATTCATACACAGAGGGAAAATCAAAAGGTATGAAGCTGAGAAAACGTTGATTTATTAGTATTCGGAATGAATTTCGAAAGACTAAGATCTGTGATTTTACATTATTTTACCGTAGGCAAAGAAAGATCATAAGACTAGAATCCGAGATGCCACTGTCATTTTGTATATGCCAAGAGATGAATTAGAAAGACCAGAAACTAAGAGTCATACTTTTATTACCATAAACAGAATGGAATTGTAAAAGAAAAACCGGAAAAGTCACTATTTTTCCCATGCACAAAGAAGAATTAGAAAGATCCTTAATCTAAAATGTTCTGCTTTTATTAGACAGAATGTGATCAGTACGACTAGAAACCGAGAAGTCACTGTTATACTCCTAGTCAGAGAGAAATCAGTAGATTGCAATCTCAGACGTCGCGCTGATCCATCCATTTACAAAGATAAACCAGAACAACGACAACCTGAGATGTCGATCTGATTTACCCATACAGGAGTAGAGTAATCAGATAGACAAGAGATTGTGACGTCATGTTTTTCTAATCATAAACAAAGACGAATCAAAATGACCATAATTTTAAACGTCGCGTTTTTATTACTATAGGTAAAATTGAGTCAGTACGGATAGAAACTGGAGCGTCACCCTGTTATATCCATAGATATAGAGGAATCAGAAAGAATAGAACCTAAGAAAACTCGCTTTTCTTTCCATAGACAGACAGGAATCAGAGCGATAAAAACGTCAGAAGTCACCCTCTTCTACAAATCGAAGCTGAAAAACAGAACAAACATAAAAATACCCTACATGTATCGATTTTATTTCCCAAAACAGAAAATTTAGAATGACCAAAACCTGACGCGGTATGCTGTACCACTCAGAGACAGGAAAAAGATCAGAAAGTCTAGAACATGAAATGTCAAGCACGCTTTTATCACCATAGACAGAAATAAATGGGTATCCGATGTTACGCTGTTCTTTCGGCAGATAAAAAGGCACCAGTACGACACTATTTTACTTATTGGAAGGAGAGAAATTTAGCGTCAGCAGAACCTCTCCGGTTCTGCTGTTCTAACAATAGAAAAAAACAGTTTATCTTCTGAATAGCGCCATGCAACAATAATATGTAAACTATAATGAAATGGAATAGCTAAATGTGGCTTTCTAAAGTATAGAAATCATTTTTATTTAAAGAATGTAGGGAAAATAACTATTATTCGACTATTTGAAAAAATTAAATTGTACATTCTAATTTCATTATTTTTGTTATTGCGCCATAAAAGTGACGTTTGTTTGTTCAGTTATCACGAATTTTCAGAGAGAATAATTCTGATTGCTTTAATTTATCTTTAGAAAGTGCCTTCTTGTATATTCTTTTTCCAAAAAGTATATATATATATATAAATCCCAGGGTTTTTATCCTTCAGGCTTTACGCATGTTCTGATTTTTTAAATGAAATAATTTTATTTAAAATATTTCTACTAATTTTTATCGCTTACATCTACTCAGCACATCTCATTAGATGTACTAGGTGTTGGGAAATCGTCATTTTTACAAGAGAGGTAACCTTTCTATATCAGTGACAACACTTGAAAGATTGGTTTGTGTTTTGGTTATCCACTAGAGAGCATTACTTATCTTGCGCCACAAGGGTTCGGGCACTTCCGACTACAGTAGGGAAATTCATACTAAATATCTCCAGTTTCTAGATCTAGGAGAAGGATTCCCGAATGTTTGGAATAAACACCGCCTCCGACAGGACTGATTCATGGAGAAAAGCCAGCAGAATGTATGCCAATGAGGTACGCCAAACCAAGAAGATATCGAACTCGGCCTTTGCAGAATTTTGGAGTAACCACTGGCTGGCTACCAGCACCACCGAAATATATTAGTAATTTCAGTTTAGACCCGCAATTGTTTTTTTAGTTTTGTTATAATGTGAAATTATTGTAGTTGTTTAAAAAATATTTTTATTTAGATTTATTACACTTCGAATGTTACCATGTTTTACCTTATTTTTAGCTAAGTGATTAGTAATCATCTTTCAAAAGCCAAATCTTAATCTTATCAGTAGAGGTTACCTGGAAGCTTTGACCAGCTTTCGAATAAGTGAGATATTTTTTGCTAATTAAATTAATACAACCTAACATTACGTAAACAATATTTTCCTTTCTGTTCTATGTAAAACCTCAGTTAACCCTATTCCTTCTGTTACTAAAAGTATAAATCCTCTATGATCTAGAAATAGTATCTAAGTTCCAGGATATTTTGCGATATTTCTTTAATAAAAAAAAGACTTACGGCGTCAGTTAATCTCGCGAGCCCAATTAAAAGGTATAAAGCAAAAAATTCTCATCATCTGGTATTCACGAGATCGTTATCAACTCCCGCGTCATGGGTTTATTTCAATAAAAATAAATACTAAGCGTATTAGAAATTGATTTTAACATAACTCTTTTCGAATACAGTTATCTTGATATTCAAGTGCGAATCTCATCTCTTCTATAGTATAGAAGGGTCAGGGTAGGCGGCAGGGAAAACCCTTTGCAGACAAAGACCACCTGCCGATTAATAGATGTGGTTTTCTTCAAGTATAAAAAATAGATAGCTAAAACGATGGCCTAGCGAAACTAATGTCACTGGCGTCTTTCTTTTGGTAGCAGCAACCTGAAGTAAATGTACTGAGTAATAAAACTCACTCTTTGGAGGGAGAAGCAAAGTAGAAGGCAGACCAGTAGTAGACTAAAAAAATTTTTTTATTTATTTTATGTGTATGTGCGCGCAGGCGCACGTGGGAAATGATGGTAATTGCTTAGAATTTCTCGTCTTATGGCCTGATTTTATTTTCAGGTATTTTATGTTGCTAATGGCGCGATCTCCGGACTCGTAGGACTGGTCCAGTTTTCTTTTTTGGTTTTATTATGAAAAAGTTTAATATACTTTTTATAAGGCAAATAAAATAGCATCAATTACTAAAAAGGGGCAAAAACAACTCGACGTAGGAGATAAAAGTGTAATTCCGAAGTTTTTAAATATTTAAAAAACGTTACAAAAAACAAAAACGAGTTGCGCGCACGTTAGATTGCAACATCAATCTAAGAGTAAATATAAATGGAATATAAATTCTTCTAAAGTTTCAACAAAAAATATTAAAGTAAAAAAAAAAATTTGACAATGTAATTATTTTCCATTTCAAACTCTTAAAAGACAAACAGTATAACTATATTGTGAGTATAAAATGTCGACAGTAAATGTTTGTAGTGTTGACGATTGGAATCTTCATGGTTTCTTTGCTGAAGGCATTTCATCTTGCCTGACGGTGCTGTATTTTCTCCAAAGTTTTT
Organism: Nautilus pompilius; assembly: GCA_018389105.1. Classification (NCBI taxonomy): domain Eukaryota; kingdom Metazoa; phylum Mollusca; class Cephalopoda; order Nautilida; family Nautilidae; genus Nautilus; species Nautilus pompilius. The sequence goes on from JACATO010000113.1 coordinate 516,861, forward strand.
CGAATTGATTCAAAAGAAAAAAGGAAATACTGCAGAGTTCTCACCAATTCCGGATCTTAAAATTACTTCACTAGCTTTGATGTGTTTAGGTTCTCAGTTGCTGAAAGATGTACACGATCCGTTAGCTGGGTTCGTCAATGACTTTATTTTTCTGCTGAATTCACTAATACATCTGAATATATATTTCTTTTCAAAAGAACAAAGATTTCCGACATCTTAAGATGCCATACAGTCCGGAGTCCAGACTAATAACTGACTACTACCATGTTTTACATTAGACTGCAAAAAACATAGGATGCAGTATCCTTTTCATCCGAGAATTTTAATTCATCTGACTAATAACGTCCCTGCCAGAACTCTGCAGGTTCGTTCATAAGTTCTTTCACAATAATAATTTCTTTCTACCAAGTTGGCGACATGCAATGTCTTACTAATAGTATAAGTACTGATGCATTTAACCAAGTGTTATTATTTACCTTAGCAGTCAGCACGAATGCTGATGAATTCATTTTCGTTAGATCTCTGGATTTCGTATTTCTGGGGCATACTTTCCGAACGAAACAACAGAATTGTTTTTTTTTTTTAGATTACCGTATTGGTACACTTGAAAACAAAGTAATTAAACTTGTTTAATAAATAAGTTAGTATAAGCACTTTAAAAAGCTGAAACTATACTTTGAGTGTAACAAAAATAAATATGCCAAATTAGAAGAGGAGTAACAAAAATACGATGAAACTAGATAAGAGATGGAAAGCTGAAGTCAAAGCAAGTGGTGTTCAGAGGAAAGAAATAACCTGCTACATTAAATAATGGGCATATTGTGCGTATAAACCTAGGCGAACAAAATGCATAGCAGCACCGATAGAAACCGTAACAGACCAGCCACACCGAAGCCTTAATTTTTATTACATTTTAAAAGTCATTATTCCTTAGCAATATGTCTAGATTTTATTCAGCTGTGTTGACCCATGGGTTCCGTGTTGGTTTGATGAAAGCCTTAAGGAGTGGATCTGCAAGATGTCAGCTGTCAGACAAAATGCTTTCTCTTTGGCGGAGTGCTGTTCGAACGACAAGCTTAATTCGATATAATCAAGGGATTTATTTAGTGCTTACCACTATCTCCACACACTGCTAACAAGCCTCGCCTCTTCTTTCTTCCAGCTGCCAGATTTTAGGAGAATCAACAGTACAGTAAACAAAGAACTTTCGAATCTTATGATAAACTGAATCTGAACTGCACAGCGGAATTGCGTGCACGTAAGGTTATACAAGGAAGTCTTTTGAGCAACACCTGCGATATTTGAATACCTTTGGCTCAAAAGAGTCAGACTAAACTATCTTTAGATCTGAAAACAAACCGAAGTTTCGTCAAGTAAGGTTTTATTTAGGGTATCTCATAACCTATATGTAATCACCGAGTTCCCTGTTCCCTAAACATTTCGTTCTGTTTACTATTTTATGCATACAAATTTAAATACACTAATGTAATTTTTAAAACCGTTAAATGTGTGTGTGTGTAATTAGATATAAAATAATTGATTAACTGAATGTATGAAGTGTGACTAATTTTACTAGAATTCCGTTAAAATAAATAATTATCATGAAATTGCTTTGCTTACAACAAAAAATATTAATTACAAAATTATCTACAATTTCTTTGCAAATTTGATATTTAGAAAAACTTATTATATATAATTGTTTCTTTTTTCTAAATTATCAAGTGACTATTTTGTAATAAAATTTATAATTTTATATAGTTTTAATCAAGAATTTAAAAATGTATAATAATATTACTATCGATACTTATTAATAGTAGAAATAACAATACTATACTAGTGATAGTTGCAGTGGTAGTGATAATGGTGGGTGTGGAAGCTCGGCAGGACCAGTTTGGCTAAAGATTAATGGTTTTTAGGTATCGGACCTGACCTAGACGGCTTCGTTGATGCTTTCTCTGAATAATGTTATCTGGAGATATTGTTTGATATTCGCATTCATTTTTTTCTAACTAATGTTTCAGATAATAGATGACTGAGCCAGCTGAACCAGTAATCACTAAACTGTTCTCTCTGTTCTTGTGCATTTCCAGAGGGTTCTCAGTCCGGAGGCTAGCAGTCAATTTTTAAAATTCTTTTCCGCTGTCTTCTCCTGGATGTTAGCGTCACCGGGATGAGCCACATCAATTACCTATACTCGCCTTTCTTCTCTTCAGTGATAATAATATCTGGCACTTTTTGGTCGACTGTTTCTGTATATATTATTATTATTTTTAACAAACACCACAGGGAATATTTATTAATATAATTGAGTCTATTATTATTAGTAGTAGTAGTAGTCAAAAGTTTTATTTTATGCAAATTAAAAACAGTTGCCTTTTTGTCTATTTTTAGACAAAATTTGAAAAAGACAGATCTTAAGGCGGTAGTGTTTACTCAGGTTATACTCAATTTTTCTGTGAAAATAATCATTTTTTTTAATGTGGTAGTTAATATCAGATTTTTTTAAATACAAGTACAGAATTTTCATAAAATCAAAAGAAAAAAAACTAATTTTAAAAGACTTTTGCACGCTGTTTTTAGATGAAATTAATTATCAAAGATATATTTGATATAAATGCCAATTGATAATGTTTTTGTTCTGTATCTTTTTTGTTATATTTAATATAGTATATAGTATCAAAGGTAAACCGTCTTTTTTCCATTGTTTGTTTACTGTTAAACTTAAAAAACAGCAATAGTATTAAAAATATGTAAATATTCTATTGCCATTTTTTCTGATGATATGTCAACGCTATTACATATACATATATAACAGTTACTATTGTATGTCAGCATATACTAGAGCATGGGAGTTGACGTTTATTTAAAATCTTTCATATAGATGTCATTGTCTTCTTTTTTATACCCTGTCAGCCACACTGCGGAGAAACACTCTGTGCTGTGTACGTCTTAAAAATACCGATTTGGCCTTGAACGTAGGTCGGATAAAAACGGTTTAAAATGCTCTCTCTGGTAGAAGGCAGAAAAATGTAGTCACCCTCCCTAACCCTGACTGGGCAGATTTACTTTTAACTAACTATGATAAAAGATTATAGTGCATCTGTTTTGAACAAAAACAGTAACCCAGGCCCGGAAATTTCTTTGGCAGCCTGGGTTAACTTGAAGAATTAAATATTTATTTCTTCAAGAAAAAAGACGAATTTTCTGGCTGTTTTTTTTTCCTTTGAAAACTTTTAGAGAAAATTGGCAACAACGGTGCTACGCTAAAGATCTGATAAAAAATATACAATGGCAACGCTGCAATAAGACCGGTGGTGTCTGTAGTACAATTAAAAAAATGTTTGTTTTTTTTTGAATTTTAAGACCGTCATGCAACTTCTGAATGTCTGGAGCTGGACTAGACATGCGTTATTAACTTTAAACAATAAAATCCCCAACTCGTATCAATATTAAGCGAGTTTTCTATTAGTAAAAAAAAATAAATAAAATTTGTTTAAAAAGGCAATCACGATACTGCTAAGTTTTACTCAAGAAATGAATGTAATTGCAATTTTACAGGAAAAGTCTGTAATTGATCTGAATACGGTCTTAATAATACATCTAAAATATAAATTAAAATAATAACGTACTTCTGAATTTTAAGAAGTTATCAATAATTTTGTTATATTTTAGCTAAAGCAAGAAGCAGTGTTATACTAAATAGCAGTAAGGTTAATAAATATGAAAAGGTCATTGCAATATTTCATACTATAATTTCCCTAAAATAAAAAGTAGAATATTTGTTTTTAATGACGTAGTTTCCTTGAATGTCATTAAGAATAAACAAACAATGTTTTTCTAAAGTTATAGAAATTCTATCTTCATCATGTTTAACAACAATGTTTAATAGTGTTCGTGCAAAGTATTTTTTTATTGTATATATTTATCATATTCTGAAACAAAAACATTTTTTGTGCGAAATTGTTACATAGAAAAAATATATGCACTTACAGAGATTTATCAATAAAATTGAAATTTTGCAAAAGTATTTAATTATTTACGAAACCAAAGCTTAGAATGTTTCATTTTGTACATGTCATTATTTTTATTTTGAAAATGCAGCTGCATTTCAGCTGATGATAACCAGTACGTCCACGGTTAATTTATAGCTTCATCAGAGTAGTTCTGCATCTGATATTTTGATGCAAAAATACAAAATTAAATTTGACGATAAATAAATGTAACAACACTATATATATTTTTCCAGTTTTAATTTTACAGACCTTTGAAAATTAGTTTATAAATATTTTCTTATTTATGAATATGCTGTAAAATATAATTCATTTTTGCGCAAAATTAAACGAAAAGGAATAAGAGTGATCCTATAATTTTGTGGGTGGAAATACATCCAGATCTTTTCATAACTTGTCTTCACCGAAAAAAATTTTTTATTCTGCTTATTTGGTTTTGTCTGAAAAAAGTTTGGTAACCTCGATTTACAGAAGGTGATGGAGGAAAATAAAGCATTACGTAACATTTACTGAAATTAGTTATAAAGATGGACTTTAGATCACAACCACTAGATCAATGTAAAACTCTGTTTTTGTTTAGTGACACCTGTTTTGATTTAAACAAAATATTTTTAAAAAACGGTGTTAAGATATGAATTTGAGCTGTTTTTTTTTTTAAATTTACTTTAAAGTAACTTGCATGCATTGTAATACTGATACAATTAAGGAGACCAACTGCTAAAAAGAAAGGTTCTCTGCCACATCGTTGGGCTTTCTTTCTAAACGTTAAACGGCAGCGATTGAAAGTATACAAGATTTCACTGTGTAGCAGGCAGTATAGTATCTGTTGTAGGTACAACGGTATAATGTAAACTGATTAATACGCGAGCGTTTTATCAAGTAAACTGTTCTTCAGGAATATCAAACAACTCGAAGAGAAAATAATTATGTCATTAAATTATTAGTTATATGTTTAACTGCAAAAAAACATTATAGAAGAAAGTCTAAATATTCCACCATTCAGAAATATATACATACCGTTACAATACGTAATACTATTTTATAATACTCAGCCTTGTACAAACGTTTTACACCACCCAAGACCTAAAATAACAAAATCCATTTTGAAAACACGCTTAAACTTGTCATCAAAAGATCTCTCCCGAAATTGTGCCTGCTGTTAGATTTCAAATTGTCACACTCAAATTTCAGCCATTTTTCTATTGAGTATGTGGAAAACATCATTGCGGTAGCACTTGAATGGGTTAAAATAACATTATTATTGTGCAAATAAAACAGGTTTAATTTGACTTTATCATACAAAAGTAGAGAATTTTATGTTGATGTCAAACTTTTCGCCATGGCTGTATAGTATATATTAGTATATGTATAAATGATGTGTTTAAAGCGGCATTTGTGTATTTAGGGAACAGTAGCTTGACAGTAAAAGGGGTACGAGACATCAGAAAGCATGCAAGAAGGAAAATACCAAGTGCACTTCGAATTGGGCGATCCTAATAAAAGTTCCTACAAAAATTCTTCATTTCGAAATACTAAAGAATACAAATGATGTGGCTGGCGGTGAAGAAGAGCAGGATAAAAACATGTGGGAAACATAACCGCACCCCCCTTTAACTTTAGCGCCCGGACAGCCCGCCAGCCACCCTGACTAAAAGCAGTTTCTTCAAATAGACAGAGAAAACGCATTTATTTGCAGTTATCATTAACTTTATTATGGATGAAAAATTAGCCAGAGCTATGGTATTCGCTTAACCTGAATGTAACCTAACTGTATATGTGGACTGATTGAAGCGATTCCCATAAGTTAGAATGAGTTAGGTTTTCCAACTTACCGCAAATTGTAAATAAAGGAAAAAAGAAAATGATAAATGTATACATCGCTCAAGTCGCTGACTCATTATTTAGATTTAAATGTTTGATCCTTTTTAGGCAACCCTAAATCTGCGTGCTTGTTTTCCTGTGCGCTGCCAGATGAGTCCCCCCTTATCTTGTAGCAACACAGTAGAGGCCAGGTCCAGTAGCTGTATATAGGAGGCCTCCGTCACGTCATATCAGAGTAGCCTGCTGTTGCTGCTCTAACTTATCTTCCACATAACTCTGGAGCAGGTGCGAGGTCATTGCTCTGTAGGAGAAGAGCTTTCAGGATTTCTTCGCTACTTGACATTAAGACGATTTTATAGGATTTTTATTTAGCTTTAGTTTGCCTTCGTAACATTCGCCTTACAAAGGTTGGCAACTCCCAAGATTTATCGCACAAATATTAAACAGCTTGTCGAGAGAAATCGAGTGAGGTGAATGATGAAAGCCAGCTTATCTTATCAATCACAGTTTATTAAAGGTAAAGCAGGAATTTTAGAAGATGTGCTATTTTATTTTCTATTAGAGAATTCATTTACTTTTAATTTATATAAAGTATAACTACAGAAATTAACAAACTAGAAAGCTCACCAGAAAAATATAATTGTAAAAAATAATTCCTTAATTATTACTAAATAAGCAACTAATATAATACATTAACTGCGAAAACAATAATATTAGAAAAACTAAGGCAAAAATAAATATTGTTTAAGCCATACTTTACCTTTTAAAATTTTTGTATTTGCCATAGAATACTCTTGAAATTAACTGTGGTAAAATTTCAAGGTGTTTAAGATTTATTTTAAAGAAATGCTTGTATTTCTGATGCCGTTGTCTTGTTAGAACAGAACACAATTATCGCTGTCAGACAGGGTGTGTAGGATGAACATTTCTATGCATTTCTACAAAAGCTTGGATTTTCTCTGCTCCGTGGTCTCGCCTATTTAAACACCCATTGGTTTGTGTAGCTTCTCTGAACTTGTCGTAAAAGAATCTGGCTGACCTTCTTGGGCAGAGCATTTAAAAATTTGAAGCTTCTCTGAGCAAAAGTTAATTCGGTCTTCGATACTCAGATTCTGCTGATTATTTCCATACTCGGTATTTTTTTAAAATCTTATTTACTTGTCTTAACAAAGTTTTTCCTTAGGCGACCCTTCTTTCGGTTAACAGCTTCTGCTATTTTAAATATCATTTCTGCCGGAAAATTACTCCCTTCTTCGCGATTATACGCAGCTTGTTTACGTGGTTACCTAGTCTTTGTTTTGTCCCTGAAAAGCCTCGCACGCCTCTAACCAACATTTTTTAAAATGTTTTCACATTTTGTCTTGTTTTCATCGTTCTTTCTTCTCAAACTTCAGTGTAACCTTGGAAACTCGGTATTGCAACGTAGTCGTAGACACGGTTTTTTATTAAAGTATTCTCTGTTTCCTTGCTGGATAAGTCTTTGTATAAAGCCATAGCAACATAGAACGTAATGTGTGCTCAAGAATAAGGATTGGATTTAAAGTCTCTTATATTCAGAATACATCGGTTGTTGCAAAATCAGGCATTAGTAATTAAATAATAATAATTCTTGAAAATAATATAACAAGAAAAATCATTAAGCTTTATTTGTATAATTCAAGTACAGAAAATTTACATAGCACTTGGATTTAACATGGAGTAATAGTTGTTATTAATCTTTTTTTATTGCTCTTGTTTATTAGCTCATACTGGTTGAGATTAAAGTTTGTCAGAGGTATTGCAGCATCTTGCGTAAAGTATGCTTAATTTTCTTGCCTGAGATAATAGTGGCTTTTGTTATGCGCGTCTTTTAAGAGTAAATTATTAAATTAACACTTTCTGCTTACTAATAAAATAGCTTGCACAATGGACAGTTTTCACATTTTGTGCGAAGATTTACTTTAGACAGTAAAATTACTTTACTATGCATCTTTGTTAATACATTTATTTACCTATTCTTTAAAAAGACGTTGAATATATAGCAAGTAAATTATTATTCCATTTTATAAATATTTTAAGTCTGAAAAAAAGCAAAAACTAATTAGGAAATACAAGTGAACAGTTGACTAAAGCATCATGTAAAATACAAGAATAATAAATCATTACTAAGAGTAGTGAAGTAAACACTTTAAAAATAAGACATTACGTATGAGTAAGTACAACAATAGTAGAAATCAATGATTATCAGTGTACGATTTTTTTAAAAGAATATTTTGGCATTATCAAAGCAGTGTAATCCAAGCAAATCGTATGGCTGTAGCTAAAATACTACATTTTCGAAAGAAAAGCTTATCATTTTTAAAATTATTTTCATTCGGTATTTAGATAAAAGCAATCAGAATTTTAGACAAACAATAGAAAAAATAATGTCCCTAATTTTTTTGTAAAATCTGATACAGCTGTCATTTTTTATCAGCACAGGCCACTAAATGTCCCGAACGACGTTTACTTGTCTTTACTCAGCCAGGAAATGCGACGTTTGTCCGCTATACGTTCTTTTCTAAATTTTCTAACAGTTAAAGTGGTAAAGTGTGCTTAAAACTTTATTTATAATGAACAGTTTGCGCTGGTAAAATAGTGAGGAGATGATTAGAAGCGTTACAGTATTGGTATAAACAGATGTGAAATTCCGTGTATGAATCAAGCCATTCTTTCCGCAGAAATGTAAATGAAGAGCTGCACTTTAAGTTTAGAAACAAGATCATTGCTGAGAAAATGGCAGAGCTTTTGAGATACACGAGAATATTTGATAGATTCAAATCATGAAAACTGTGAAATGCGGCGGTATACTATACTGCCATTTAAATTGTTTGATAAGCAATTTTTACTTTCTATTTTCGCAATTATCATTACAAAATAAATACATATTAGATATTACTGATAAAAAGAATACATTGTAGTATCATTATTATTTATATTGCTCTCATAATAAAACCACAATTTTATCGTTGCTTTAATATCACCCGTAAAAGTTATTAATTTTGTACAGAAACATTATATATATCTGTGTATTTTGGAGATTTCTGGTCACATTTCTGAACAAATCGGTTTCATTCTGTAAATATAATCTTCATTTGTTAAATCGCAGGATAAGTAAACTAAAGATGAGCTTTTCTTATTGTAACTAAATCATTATTTAAGTATATCCAAGTTTTACTGACAGTAACTGAAGAAGAACAACTGTGCTGTAATATATTATATCTTTCCCGCTCAAATCTTATCCGATACTCTAGTTTTTGCATTGTTTGTATTTTAATATATCTGTAGAGCCATTTTGCACTTGACAATAATGGTTAAACTTGGGCGCTTTGTGAGGGGGTACAATTAATAAAATGTTTCTGCAACTGCACAGCAAAATACATTGTGAGCATTAAGCGTAGGATCACAACAAAGCTGTGAAATTGTTATTCTAATTCGCTTTTAATACAATTTCCACACAACGTCTAAGGCATATGCATTTCGTTTGAGCTTTAAAAAGTTAATCATTTACGATTTCTTTGTATATTTTTGCAGATTAAATAGAGTGTGATACGTAATCACACCGTAAAATAGCATGCACTTTAACAATGTGCTAATATACAGATAATTCCGTGTTGTGTAATGATTTCCGCTAGTCAGGGTCACTTGTTTCAGCTATTGAAAAAAAAAAAAGGTTTCCGATTTTTCCTTTTAATCCGACGTTTCGTTTTATATGGATTAGCGGGGTGGTAGCTTCAGGGTTAATTTTATGTAACAGCACGGAAGAGTTCAATTCTTACGCCTGCTGCTAAAGCGAAAACTGATAAATAGTTTGAGAACTCGTCTCTCCGCTGCTGCTTGGGGCTGACAGTCTCGTTTGTTCATATAGCGTGGGCTGGCTGGCTGGCTGGCTGCTGGGTTAAATAAGCTGTAAATAATCAAACTAATAGAGAACAGACAGCGTGAAAAGGTTCCGTTAGTGATGAACATTAATGCTGCATAAGCAAAGACGCGAGGTCCAGCGGGGTCGAGTTCATCTAGACGGATTTCTAGAAAAGTTATATTGATTCCATATTTCTGTCAGATGCTGACCAACCCTCACCAATAAATTATGCAAGCACTGGCGATTAATATGAACAAATGGGAGACAACATACCATAAGGTGACTAAATGGGGCATTCATTTGTGGATCGTACTATAAACGGAATACATTTAGAAAACGTTTTGGTAATGAATTAATCTTGTTGTGAGGCTTTTCCGGCTCAAATTTTATGCTGAAGTGGTTGTTCGGGTTGGTAACTTGCCAATACTCGAAATGCCCCTGGCGTTCTTGAACTGCGTCGTGAGTGAACTATTTTCCGGTTATGTCTGCCATGCGTGTGTCACTGAATAACGTTAGGTGTCTGATAAAGACCTCCAAGGTTTTAGACTAGCGACTTCAGCGCATCCATGAAGACAGCATCTCCGCGGCAAACGCAGACAAAATGTCTTTTGTTTCCTTCCCCCTTATTTCTGCGAAAAGAAACGGCTCCAAGCGACACCTAAATTGGTGAGCAAAGAAAAAGAGGAAAATTTCAGGAACAGTAAATCATAAGGGAGAGACCCCTTTCCTTCAAAATAAATAAGTAAATAATAAGCAACAAAAAAACGAGTATCACTGAATTTATAGACCATAAATTAAAGAATAAACAACTATAGCAATAAAGCATAATTACTTTCTCGTTTCGTGTGACAAAAAAGTGACAGTAACAAACGAAAAGGGAGACGGAGAGTGAGAAAGTAATGACACCAGGAAAACAGTTGATAGACAAATATATGCAGTGCAATGACAGTAAATACAAAGGTTGTTAACAGACGAAGATAATGATACTTAAATAGCACTGATATTGAAATTTTCCCAAGAATTCAAGCAGAAACTAAAAACCTTAATAAATACACGTTGACAGGAGGTCCAGTGGTTAGGGTTCTGGATATCTAAGGTCTCTAGGGACTGCGTTATATTCCAAGTCGCTGTCGGCTAGGTTTGGCGTATATGATTTCTTCTCACTTTTGTTCACCAGCCAGTCATGTTGATTTTCTCCCAGATCTAAAAATGAAAAGGTAAAATAGGACCCTCGTAGCGCGAAATGGGCTACACTTTCTAGCAGGTAACCGCAGCACTACGTTCTCTCACAAGGGTTATAGAGACGTGGTGTACGAAAAATACAGGAATTTCCTGATACCAACCATCGCTGCGAGGATAATACAACAAATCGTAACATATCCAAATAAACAGAAAAATAAGTTAATTTCAGCAAAGATTACAGATTATGATTATGCAATAACTAAACAGAATTTTCTTTCAAATCCAAGAAGTAAAATTATTTTAATCATCACTAGAAAATACGATCGCCGAAATCACTTTCACTTTGTCATATTTTCTGTACATTTAATTTTGAATAATCTGAGTGCATCATCAGGCTAAAATTTAAACTTTGAAATGATTTTGAATTTTTTGTTATTTTTAATACTGGTCTTTCATTTTTTGATACATGCATTGCGTACATAAATGTAAAATAACCCTAATCGGCTAAGTTAACTGATTTTATCAAGAAATTTCATTGTTAATTTCCCCTCAAAATTGCGTATTATAAAACAACCAGTTAAGGATATGATGTAAATCAAGCAAAATGCTCACCAAGAGAAAATTTTAGTCTTTTTTTTTAAAAAAAAAATCAGCTTTATTTTTAAAGTATATGTAAACGACAAAAATGCGTTGAAGTAAAACAAAAAAGGAGATTTTATTTGCATATAGTAAACTGAACTATTTGTTCTGCAGTGAAGTTTAGTGTAAAGTGACAGAAATACAAATTATGAAGTCTGGAAACAGGTGCTACAGTTTAATTTAAAATAGTACAAAGTATGATGAATATGACTGTCTAAAATGTAGTAAAAACGTGTTATTATTTGAACAGTCTTCTTAAATAAGAAAAGAGCTGAAATATTATGTAAATGTCTAGATAGAAAATTTAATTATTATTTAGGATAGTATGTTATGTACACAACCTGTAATTTTAGCGTACGAGAGACATTATAATAAAAAGTAAAGTTCTAACAACAAACTTACGCTTTTTTTTTCGGTGTCTCAGATTTGTAATTGAGAACGTGTATTCTGCAAGTGACTATCACCGGGGAAGTTAACGAAACTTATGAATCAGCTAGCATAACGATCGGATAATAACTAATAAGTTTAACTTGTCTTTCTTAATACACGCAACATTCGACTTTGAATTTTTACTTGTGTTACGCCTTAATGTATCACAAATAGGATAACAGTTCATTTTTGTACAAATTAATAATCTAACATCTTTTAATGGTTGGAAAATAATCGTGCGTTAAATGTGTTTCGTTTATATTTGAGAAAAATTCACATCACAACAAAAAGTAAATGCAATTGGAGCTTTTCATGGATCATTTATATATGAATTCGTAAGATTTTGTGCATTAGATAGAAATCTAACTTTCAATTAATTATTCATTTTTTTTACTCTGAGAGTTCGAATTATTATAGATTTCTTAGAATGGCGGATAGTCGGATTATAAATGTTTTCAATAGAAAATAGGAAGATATAAAAGAAAACCTAGGTAGTGTACAACAATTATAATATCAACTTTAGAGTAGAAAATTTTTGTAAAGAACTGATCAGGAAAAAAATAGATCAGCACTGGAACTGATGAGTTATTCCTTTAGTCATATGAAAACCAAAATCTAGATTTAGATAACCTTTTTCACAAGAAGGAATGTCATGGGCTTCTTCCTTCGCGGTGTCTTTATACTCTGGGGTTTTAAGATTTAATCTGCTCTCACCATGTTCTTTGTTATCTTAATCTATCAGTCGAATATTAATAAATCGTCTTTGGCTAATACTGAATTAATGATTATTCATACGATACAGTACAAAATCATGTTTCAAAACGGATGAGTACAACAAACTTATAATATCTAGATATGAAAAATCCACTCTTAAATGTTTTTTTCTTAGTTTTGAATTAACTAGTCCATTATTGAGTATTCTACTAATGTCTTGCCTTCTTAGAATAAAAAGATTAGAATGAATCATATTCTCGATTTTCGATTTACATTTTAAAAACGTTTTGCAATTACTATGCATCAACACAGACCAGACCTTTTGCTGTTTAACTGACTCTCAAACCCATTTAGCATTCCAAAGGTTACAATAGAATACCATTTTCTGTATATCTGCCATCGCTGCGGATATGCCATGTCTTCCATACATATCATTAGAAGACGGATAAACATCTGTTGAACCTGTTTACTCTATATGTGTATTTATGCAGGTACGGAAAGCAAACAAATGTTTTGCAAATTCTAAATGATCCTAGGCCAGCTCTCTATAATGTCAGATCATAATCGGCCTAGATAAATGCCAATATTACAATGTATTTGGGATACATTTTTGTGTTATTCAGATGAAAAAAAAAACGACCATTGGTAATCTTGTAGTTTGCATCCATGTTTGAAACTCATACGTTTATTTTGCAAGAAAAGAATATGCAAAATCTCTTAATATTAATTACAGAACCAAAAGTACGTAGCAGAAACCGCATGCCTACTGACAGAAACATGATAAAATACAAAACATATTAATACATGATGATTACTGAAGATATTTAATAATTATTATGAATCAGTACTGTTTGAGTTACTTTTTTTTTTCACTTGGTAAAGTGCTGTATTTCAACTTTTCTTTCCCTGCACAGTAATATAGTTCACCGATATATTTTAGTGCCCCTTCGACATTTTTTCTCCACACATTGCCATATCTGCTCAATAAATTTTATATAATACTTCTGTGAAATCACTTCACGACGCAGCCGATACAACCCGCTTGTTTACCATACAAATAATTTTACGTCAAAGTTAGACGTTTAGCAAAAGCTACATAAAAAAGCACCCTAGTAACAAACGGACCGTGTTTTTTTTAGACCTTCTCAGGTCTCCTTTAAAGCCAAAAACAGACTCCGACCGCAAAATCATCTAATATAACATACCATCACTCCCACCAGACAAACCGTCTTAGAATGAAACCCCGATAAAGGAAACAGCAAAAGATAGGCTTATTAGATAGTCCATTCATTTACTATGAATAAAGTGAGAGAATATATCCAAATAATCCTATACTTTGTGTAAATAAACATCATCAGTAACTTTTTATTCTTTTCTATATATATATATATATATATATATATATGAATATGCATGGTCAAATTTACCTTTTAAAGAAACCAATCACATTTACTTTCTCTCTGTGTCATAAAGGCTATTTCATTAATGCTTTTCTAGCACTGTTCGTTTAAAATGTCTATTATGTGGATGCTCAGATGTGAAGCGAGTAGATCTGTCCAACTATTCTTTATTAAAATACGCCCTGTTACCGACTTTTTCTGCACCCTAGTGGAAAGATAATTACGATGCAGTATTATAGATTTTTTATGCGCTGCATTTGAATTTGCAAGGATCTATTTTATAATGTGCTTTATCAGAATTCTGTGTAAATGTACGTATATAACATGTGCTTCGCGCTCCCTCTATGAAATGGTCGACCAAATGGAAAAGATTTAAAAGCAAATTTTGTGTTCAAATTTTAAACGCCCCCTTTTTGCTGCTGATACAGCGCAGCTAAATCGCCAATTAACCGGAAGTAAGTAGTTGTTTGCATCCAAATGGAGCCGGTTCATCCATGTAAAATTACACAGATGTTCGTATTTAGCTACTCCGAATAGTAATTTACTCGATGATATTTCTGACAAATTTGTTGTTGAAAGACAATCATGTTGTCTGTCAGGGTTAAAAGGAACAAAACAAGTATTATTAAAGAAGCATACTGATACGGGCTATCGGAAAAGGCAATTATAATAATCATCTCCAAAATCAAGATAACATTTGTATTAATAAGTAACGTAAGTGAATAGAAAGTGCGTTATTGTGTTTACTCTGATATTTACAGACAAAAATGAAATGCTTGTATCCTTTTAAAAGAAAATCGCATTAAATTTTTCAATTAGGTTTAAACAATAAATAATTATTTTAAAATACAGAGGACCACAGAACTGCCACGTCTGAGAGTCGGAGTTCAAATTCCGGTCTGAACACGGTTCTGATTGACACTCTTATAACATGTTTTTGTTCTTTGCCTATCTAACCAAGCATCTACGAGGGTTCCTTCCGGGCACATTGGTTTTCTTCCACACCTTAAAGATGAAAACCTTTAGATGGGCTCGAAACTGTCAGCAGTGGAGGGGGGCTTCCTCTGGTTGGATGCCGATGTCGGTACGCAGATTAAAAGAAAAGAAATTATGCGAGTTGTCTGGGCATTTTGCTTCGCCTTATCAGTGACTAACTGAACTGGACAGAGAAAATTTCGCCTCAGCCGGCATTAAGTTCCAGCCCTGATGAGTCTTTGGAATAAATGGTATCAAAGATATAAATGATTTCCAGTAAGCGTTTTCGTTCTATAAATTGTACAAGTGTTGGTTAAAACTGGTCGTGAACCCGGAATCTACCGCTTTCATTTATCATTTCTTTTTTTAAAGATGCAGATTCCGACGAACGCTGTAGTTACTGTTTCATGAGGGAAAATCTTACTCTATTAGTTGTTGCAATTCACTGTTACTGAGATGATGCTAAATGCTCCAAGAAATCTGCTTTATGTGAATAACATCTCCAATATTCTTAAGAAATAGCTTGGCTTTCTCCATGTGGATTTGCTTTGTAAATGTTGTTAAAAACTACTTTATACGTTTTTTTAATTGCAGCAACGTTTTCTTCAATAAATACTTCTACGTAGTGGTAGGTTAACAAGATAACTACTACGAAAATCAGTGCAGTTCTGTCTGTGTTTATTCGCCAACAAATCGATTATAAACAAATTCCTAGCTATTTATTACGTGTTTAATACAGTTATTCACATTTTTATGTGTTATTTCTCTTGCTGTAATAAAATAACGTTTGGTTTAAACAATTCAGAACTGTTTAATATTTGATAAAATCAATTATCATCCAATTAAAGTTTTGATTTGTTGTAAAATGTACTTTCATTTTTTAAATTTGAAATTCAACTTTTTTTAAAAAAATCATTATTACTTAAACTTTTCATTTGCAAAATAAAAGAAAATTTCAGATAATTTAATGACAAATTAATCATTCCGCTTTCAAGAAACGTGTAGCTTATTTCTACTTGTGCGGCTGTTTGACGTCCGTGGTAGATTCCTAAAGCTCAGGAATCGGAAAAGATGTGACAAGTACTATGCCGTTGGTCATGGTCCATAAATATATTAAATCTTATCGTGATGTTTCTACCTCTAGCAAATGCACTGACAGCTTCTACATGGCCTGGCACTGTCGTTTTGCAACACGAACCAAAGTGCCAGATTTTGCCCACGCAGGAGTGTCGATCTCGCAATCTTGTGTAGGTAATAATGAGATATCTAGTGATGTTGAACAATACCCGAGAATTTCTCTGTTGCCGGCCATGATCTTTCTCGAAACCATTACATTTCTGACAATACAATAATCATTTTCATTACCATTTCCAGCCATCATGCAGGTAACCTGTCGAAATAGAAGAGCAAGTTAAACCAATTTTTTATCGGAAAAAAATCGAATGATGTCATAAGAACTTTTTCCAGAAATGGAAGGATATTTATTTAGTCTAATCAAGTAAAGCGATGATGGCTGTTAAAAAATAAACAGATGCCGGGAACATGATGTCTAGGTAAGCATTGCTGCTGGATCAGGGAAGTAAAGATCACCCCTGTTTGAAAGATCTATTAGTTGATCATCCGTTCATCATAATCATCTGTACAGCGGAAAAACCATTAACTGAATTGTTGATACCAGCGGTCTGGTATGCATTCGGCTGAGAAATATTCACATTTGCAATGATTTCGATCTGCCCGGAACCTTTAAGTAAATGACCTGAAGCGCAGAGTTTTTGATCAAGAGACATTTGTCTGCGGACTCCTGCTGCCAGATTTAAGAGATATACTGTACGCCTCGTCGTTCTATTTCTGGCGACCGATATTCTAAAATATTTTTGAAGCTGCTCATTTTAAAGGCGGCGGCTATCTCTTTAAAAAAAAAAATACTCCCCCTGTAAAACGAATTCACTATTTTCAGTACCCCGAAGCCATCTTTCGATAGAACGCGGAAATTTCTCCGTTCATCGAGCTTCACTGTGCAGCGGAAGGGGGGTCGTGATATCAAGATAAATTACCTCTATGAAAAACCTCTCACACAACCCAAAAAATTCCGTACCGAAAAAATTTGCGCGGAAGCCCTGTGACTGCTTTCACCAGCTCTAGAAATACCGCAGGAAGTAATCCGCCGGCGTATTCTTCAGAAGCATCCAGAGTCGCTGCAAAACCCGTGTCGTTTAAATTACGATCTTGTACAGCCACAGACTGGAAACTTTACCTGTGGAAACGGTTCAGAATAACGGCGTAGGGGTTTTAGCGCCACCGGTTCCATTCTTCCAGTCTTTGATTCGGCAACTCCTGTTTCTTGCTGATGTTGAAGTTAAAACTCAAGCGTTGTCAATTTTTCTTTTTACAATGATGAGGTTCAGCTCGTTTTAATGAACAAACTTTTCACCCTATCCAAAGATGGTTCCCAGATGCCATTTTTCGTTGGTTCGACACTGGAGGAAGTGTTTCCGATTTTAGGGAGGGCGCGTATTTTTAAAAACTGATAAGTAATTCTTCAAACAAATAGGCTGGTTATTTCAGTGTCGATCTTTGAAATCAAATAAGAGACTTTCTGATAGCAGCATTAAACTTGAATTTTAAACATAAGCATGCTACCAAATCCACAGTAAAGAACTTGGCAAACAGTTAAAAAAATAAATAGATATTTAAAATTTATCAAAATTCTTCCTCATGCACTGTCTGGTCACTTTATTTATACCTAATTACGGGTTTAGGTTAAATTTTCCCGAAAACAGTCATGTCATGATGTGCCATAGAGTTCACAAGACGCTGAAAGGTAGATGTCTTGAGGGATATTTACCCATTCGGTCATTAATATTATACTCAGCCTATGGAGCCATGTAGTCAGCAAATCCTGATGACAAACATGTCATTCACATTCATCCTATAAATGCTCATTTAGATTGAGATTCATAGATTGTGTTGGCCATGATAAATACTGAAATCTACTCAGTTTTCTCAGATGATGAACGCATGTAGACGTACTCTCTTTGGTACAACCTGAAGTATCACCACAGATACTTGGTCTGAATAATGTTGAAGTAAACTTTTCGCATTTGTTTTGCTTTTTAAAGGAATAAGAGACATGGAGCATGCCATAAAAACACGCCATCAATCATCACTCTACTAAAAGGCTCAGAAATTGTGCAGTTTTCTTTTAATCTCTTTCATTTGTGCAAAAGAGGGTGAAGCATGACTTGGTAGATCACATCAATTTATTCCAGTCCTTCTTAATCAGATTTCTGCGCTCCTTCACAGAAGGTGCCCATTCACGTTGGCAACTGTGACCAGTAGTCTAAACAGTGGTCTGCCTACTGCTGCAGTTCATTTATTGAAATATTTTTCGAAAGGTGCCGCTGGAGATAAGTGTATATTTCCCTGCATTAAATGTTTCTGTCAGTGTTTCCTTCTTTGAAGACAGTTTAGTTTCACTATCCCAACTAAACCACCTTCCTTCGCTTTTTCATACTACTTTCGTCGCCACCTGATAAACTCGAATGATCGTTGTTTTGGATCAGCCTTCCAGCGAAACTGTCTTGGCAACTGTAGCACTTCCTAGATGTGCGCCCACTACAATGCCTGTTCCTTTCCCCCCCTATCTATCAGACTAACTGCACATGTGCTGCTCCAAGTCATGTAAAATGCTGCAGAAGTCACCTCTCAGGTGATGTAATTAATCTAATTTACATCTGTAGTTCAAAGCGTACCTGGTCTGCAAGGATTCACAGGCTCTTATAAAGTGGCTAGCCAGTGTATATGTTCGTACATTCAGAAATGATAATTTTTCGCTTTTCAAAATCAATTTTGCATAAATAATTTAAATAACCAAATTGAACGAAATGAGTAAAAATGGAAACTCTTCTGAATAATTTGGATG
This sequence comes from Nautilus pompilius, assembly GCA_018389105.1. Lineage (NCBI taxonomy): Eukaryota > Metazoa > Mollusca > Cephalopoda > Nautilida > Nautilidae > Nautilus > Nautilus pompilius. The sequence goes on from JACATO010000113.1 coordinate 535,833, forward strand.
CAGCTAAAATTAATGAATAGTTTAATTAGTAGTTTCTGTATTTAGAAATTAGTAAATCAAAGTAAATTCTGCGTCGTAAGTTTCGCTCTGCGGCACTAATTGATTTTGGATAATACATAATAAGTAAAACAATATTTTGGGCAATTGCTATGCAGTAGATCGCGAGAAACGAAAAGGTCAGACGTAACTCTATACTCTACAGTTTTTCTCCATTAGATAAAGTATTCCGTACTTTTGCTGCTACAAATAGTTAGGGAGGATAATGTCTTTGCTATTTGTCTTTTATACATTCATTTACAATGCTTAAAACTGATAGAGAATGATACTTATGAAATTAACTTGATGGTTTATGTGGAACTTTCCTGATTAACAAGAATTATTGGCTGCTACAAATAGTCATGAAGCAGAAAATGACTTACGGATAGTTTTGAGAAACGAATGTTTTTAAATACTTAAAGAATAAACTCATAATTAGCTGAATTTTTTAGTAATTAATTAAATCATGTATTTATTTATTTTAATTTTATTATTCTGGAATTTTGTTTTTTCATGTTTATTAATTTTTAAAATTCTTTTATTAATTTTAATTTTTATATTTCGCTGACGACTAGCAGAATTACTTTAAATTGTATTAATTAACTTTGAAGCAAACTTTTGAAGATCAGGAACACTTAAAGCAAATAAAAGGTAGAATAATAGAAGAAAAGAATACAGTGAGGTATGTACACTTTATATCGGCATATTTCTATAAGCAGCAAGGTTTTCGTATTGTGTACCGATCACTGCATAAAAGAACTGCATAAACTAAATATTTCAAATTATTTCTAATCTTGATAAACTCGTTTTCCCTCTGGTAAGGAAACACTTGTAAAATTGGGCAATAACTTTTCGTTTTTAGAAATCGCAGTAAACTGATTTAAGTTTTCACTGAGTGGCATGAACCGACTTGAAAAAAAAAATAGCCCATAAAGTTAACTAGAGTAAATGGATCTTTTACAATTTGGTAAATTAAATAATAAAGTAACTCTAAGAAAAGTTATACATATTGAATTGATACCGAAAAGGTTGATGTAGAGTTTGATTTTTTTTTTCGAAAATGAAGCGGTAATCACTTCAAAAAATAATATAATTGTAAAATATTTTTTCATCTGATTTATCCTTTAATTTGAAAAGCATTATTCTTTATGAACAAACGAAAAATGGTTAAAATGATGGAAAGAACTCTTTATTACAATACGGCAAGAAAAAAGGAACGAGTAATTTTATATTTAAGAAGGTTCTGATGCACTAAGAATCACTAATGGTCAGGTTAGTAATTCTTCACTCTGTGCGGGCGCGATAAAGGATATCAATCACTACCGATATCACTAACGTCACGTATATGCATCATGATAAACGTGCATTTACAGAGCTTTAATAAGATTAGGATTTTTACACTTTAATATTTCTTGTTGTTTCCCTGTGTTTTCAGTTTTTTTTATCTTTTACTGTTTAAATCTTGTAATTAAACTTTTATTCCTTGTCTTTATTTGCACCTTGCTTAATTTTAAAAAGTGTGTAATCCTTAGTTAGCACGATAAAGATACGATGCCATTTTAGAGTGAATGTGAATAACTTTAACAGAGACTTTGTGAATAATCTGCAACACTTTTAAAATGTAAAATTAATAAAGTAATTTATCTAAATTTTGAGTCATTTAAAGATATGCTTCCGAAATATTTCAGCTACGGCATCATCGTCTCATTAATATAGTGAGCAGGTAAAATATAATTTAAAAAATTTTAAATTAATTTAAATATAATAATGGAAAGAAGAAAGGCAACGTTTTCCAGCTTTACGGTTTGTATGCACGTCTTTGATAATCTTGTATGTTCCATCATTACAAAACGGTGTTCTTCCAGAGCAATGGGAAACACCAGGTGTCTCACTTGCTGAAAAGACGGTGACCAATCAGTTTAACTTCATTGTTTTAGAGCCATGTGTCAAAGTCAAATATCAAATTTTCTAATCTCAGTATAGATATAGGAATAGAATATCTTCTCCGACCATTCTTTTGGAAGTTTTAGAAGAAAGTAATGTGTCAAGTGAATAGCATTCTTTCGGTTAATATCTTTAACAAGTTACTTCGTAATGATCTCACAGAAAAATGTAGGAAAATAAGTGTAAAGAATAAATAATTCTTTAAATAAGAGACAACAACGCGTAATTTACAAACGGTGTGTTTCAACAATTCTGCAGTAGGGTGCCATATGGTAAGATATTCATTGATCCAGCCATAGCGATTAGGTTGGTCAGTCAACTTGCAGCTAGAATATAATTCTGTACAAGAAAAGTGGTACCGAAATAGAAAATACTGCAAATTAATATCAATTTTACGACATTTACTGATTATAAAAATGTATTTTCAGGAATAAAATATTTCAAGGTTTAAATTAATGAATATTTCTAATGAGAAACGCAATGGATTCCCACTTCTAATAATTCCGATAGAAGGCGGCAGCGAGCGACTAACATTTTGATATGATGTGCGAATGGAGAAATCCTATTTAATAAAACGTTACTGAAATATTAAAAAAAAGACTTCTCGAAAAGTGTTTTGATAATTATCATTTTGAGTACTAAAAAAAATATTAAATTATCCTACTTTGAATTTTCCTAAGAGTATATTTCAAATTTATTATGATTTTGAGCTTGTTGGCGATCACGTCCTTGGTATTGCTTAGTTACCAGTGTAAGAAGTCAGAGCTGAGGGCGGGATAGATTTTCACAACAACCTGATATTAGAATAGAATGTTATTAATGGAATACAATGCGGCGATAGTGGACAATATGGATAATCTAGAGCCAAACTTTTCTTTTCTCACCTAATTTCAATAATAAAAACGAAATTGAACGAAACAGAAGGCAATCGATACCCTTTTAATGCTGACGAACCATAAAAGAACAGTACGTGCTCATTTTGTAGTTGGCCCACAGAAAACAAGTAGATCTGTGACCGCTCTTGCTAAAGGAGGATGGTATGCTCCAAGCCACATTTATTATGCGGATATATCTCGCGAAAACCGCTGTGTGACCCGTCCGTCGTGAATTTCCTCAGCAGATCAATAGTGTATGACGTGTGCATGGCAGATCCAGCGTCATTCTTTTCTTCCCCGGTAGCCCGGCGCAATGATGCTAAACGAACGGTAAACTGACCAGTAAAATCAGGGCACCTTCGTCTGATGAGTCTTCCTGACCTTTTTTACTACAAATAATTTATATTAAAACCAGAACTCCAGATTCTCACTTTAGAACTTCTTGCATTTTTACTCAGATTTATAAATTGATTATTATTAGTAGTATTTTTTTATTTAAAAAATGGAAGGAAGACATATTTGGCTAGACGGGTTTTTTTATCGCTCGCTCAGAGACTGGAAAAGACCGTATCTATTGGAGTGACAGAAAGATTCTGGCTGCAATGAATACAAGAAAAAAGACCGATTCGTTTTGCTTGGACAAGTTAAGTTATTTCAAATCAAATCAACCTCTCGGTCTATACGTTAAACGAAGTGTTGTAATTTTGCATTGAATATAACCGTAATCACTTATTTTTCATAAAGCAAATGGAAGAAAATTCTAATTTATGATTGTTAAAATAATGACTGTTCCATTTGCAATGCGGTAAGTTATGTCTGGTCGTCTGATTTACGTACATTCTTACAATATGCGGTGTTGCGCTATATTGCAGTAAATATTCTTAAATGACCCACTGATTTTACACCAGTCAACACTGTCAGATAAAAAGCTTTATAAACGGCTCACCTTTTCACCAATATCGCTGATTGGTAACCATAAAAGATAATTTCTTTGTAAAACATCAGACAGAATATTATATGTAACAAACTGGTTAATAACCAAAATATCTGAAAGAAATGCACCAACAGGTTTAGTGTCAATGAGGTTTACTCCGGACACAAAAGTAATTAAATAAATCATATACTTTATGCTGAAAATTTTCAGAAATTTAATTGTATTGCTAGTTATTATAATTCAGTCAAAGTTATAATGAGTAATACATTTGAATTTTCAGGTGGTTATGCACACAATCACAAACTTTAAAGTCTATAATTTTGTGAGCCACAATGATAAAATACATTCTAGAAATTAATTATCTAAAATATAAGCCGGTAAAAAAATACAAAGCTTTAAAAAAATAATCAACGATTTTAAAATCTAAAATAAGACAGAAGCTACGTCTTGAAGACCCATTATGTGCTAATACATAAATCAGACAAAGAACATTATGTTGATGCTGATATAAAAAGATACATCATTAAAAAATAGATAAATATGTATTCACGTTAAAATACATTTCGATTTTACACGAGATTGTTTATAAATGAAAATTATTGCAAATGTGCATCTTCAGCCCGTTAGATATATGTGCCACCCTTCATCAGGTGCGCTGGTTGAAGACGTAATCCAGTTATGGGATTGTACTACTGCTGATGAGTATGTAGCAATAGACTTAGATGTATAAATAATAATTAATGTACCTGATTGGTGAAAATTTGTATTGATGACGTTTGTTGCTGATGGAGGCATCCAATGGTTACTATCCTTGATCGGTGGAAATGCTTGATAAATAAACCACTTGCTGGAAAGACGTTCGGTGATTACGACCTCTTGCGGACTGAGATGTTTCATGGTTACGTCCCCTAGCTGTTCGGTGAAGTTTTTTTAGTGAATAGCTCTTTAGTATTGCAAAATTTCTGCAGTATTTAAGTTCTTTAGTCAAAGAAAGGTATGGCTGTGCACAATTTCAGATATGAACTACTATTATAAAACAAAATTAAATATGTAATAACTTAAGTAGCTCTTAACTAACCGCCTCCTGACTATGGAGTTTAGAGATTGAGTATGGAAAGATCAACCTCATATCGCACAAATACACCATGTTTTCGAAAATATACATAACTGCATCTTCAAATTTGTGGAATCGCATTGTCCTTTTTTAACAAAATTCAAGTGGTATTGTTCCTGGCTGTATTAAATAAATTTTAATTTATATTTAATTATATGCAAATTTCCCAGAAAATTAGATTCTCCTCGCTTATAAAAAGTGGGAAAAGAATTGGCTGATGTTTTATATAAAATATAAAAAATTAGAAATGTTTTAATGCAATCTTTAGATCAATACAACGATGTTAGCGACATGTCTGAACAAGTAAAATGCAAATTAAATTAAAGCAAAGTTAATTGTTTTCTTTGTAAAAAGTTTAACTTTTTTGACACCGAGTTTTAATTTTCTTTTTTCTGCTTAGCAATTGGAAATTTATTTCTTTGTTACGATGAAGCCTCCGTGGGCGGGAGAAGCGAGCGAGAGAGCGACGTAGAAGTTGCTGATAAATCCCGGAACCATCCCGGTTTGTCATCGACTTGAGAGATCACATTCTTGTGCTTGCGTAGAATAACGGAGACAGTAAACAAATCAATATCTTCCAGAGCTACAGGTCTCTTTTGAATGGCTGCCAGTAGTTTTGCTATTGTTATTGTTGTTATTTGAGTTTGATACTATTATTTTTTATTGTATCCATGTGCGACAGCGCAACAAACCAGTATGATGCAGCTTTGAACAAAGCTGATTTAAAACTCGCGTACCACTTATTACTTTATTATGCCTGTGAATGTGCAGCAGCGGTTAGACTTTGCATACATTTTAATTGTAAACGTAATGCTCATAGATAAAGACAAATAATTGCCACGTACAGTTCACCTACCTTTTCGTGCCCTTCACTCTTCGGGGTACATGATCTTCGATAGCAGATCGGAATTTTCAAGCGCCTGCCATACGAGAAAAGCCAAGGTACCATTATAATTCTTCGGCAGCTATGCACTTGCTATTGTAATACACAAACATCTGGAGAAAATTAAGCATACTCTCTCTCTCTCTCTCTCTCTCTCTCTCTGTATCGTTTTCTCTTCGTCGTTCTGCTGCATAAATAAATCAATACCTGTTGCAAGCTCACCGCGTTAACTGGTAGGTGAAGTACGGGAGGTTTGGAAAAGCGATACGATCTGGGTTGTGTCGTTAGACTCCGCTCTGCTCGCCGTCCATAAGTGATGTCCGGCGAGTTAGCACGGAGCGTGTTATACCGAGGCGGGGATATTTCCAGTGTTCTTCACCCTCGTGGACCAAAACCTAGGGTTCAGCTGAACCAAGAAGTATACAACATGTGAGAAACACATTAGAACTTTGCACTATCCAATACTAGTCATCTGGTGCAATCAAGTTGAATTCTAGTTCCCAGTAAACTGTGTATCAGAGAAACAAAGCTGATCTATTGAACACGTAAACACTTAATAGGAAATCTAAAAGTAGCTGAGACTCTCTAAAGAGGATAGATCGCGACATAATAATAATAATAATAATAATAATATAATAATAATAATAATAATAATAATAATAATAAATGTTTCGCATAGGTTTTTATATATATATATTTATGTAATATACAAAAACGAAAGATAAACAATTTAATATAAATCTGTAAACGGAAGCGGATCTGAATAGAAACGTATTAATTAATCAACATATATTCAAGAGTTGGTCGCGAGTTGTCGAGATTATCTTCTCATTATAGAATAATTAAATTAAACTTATTTCATTTCACCTGTTAAGTTTTTGCTGATCTTTGAAATTACTTACCACAATGTTAACAAAAAAGGCGTGTGATTACAGTAGTTGGTAACTTATTAACTGCCAGTTATCTTTGGTTAGGGCTAATTTAAATTAAAAGAAACTACATGGTAACAAAGCACAAAGTTGCAGGAAAATCTTCCCTAACCTTCACGTAAACAGCAAAATCTTTATCAAACGTGCTGGAAAATTAAGAAGGTATCATGATTATTTCAGATGTCTGACTCTGTCTTGCTGGTCTGTCCGCATTGTGAATATGCTGTGCAGGCGTAAAGTCCATAACTAAGAAAGAGTAAAGCAATACTAAAAATATTTCAGGTAAGGCTTTCCATGATATAAGCACTTGAGATATGCTGAAGGTTAAAAAATATAAGATCTAATTATTTAAGGTATTACTGGGCACTCTATCACCCATACTTCATCTTTAATGGCTGGCGTTAAATGTAAAAAAATGTCATAATTAATTGGTATTTTCTGAACATTAAATATCAGATATGAAATGTCGTGTCATTACCACGTAAAAATATCTTTTTAGTTTCTTTTTTTCATTAATTAAAGATAACTTTTAGAGTTTTCTCAAGAAAGCCTATTTTTTAAAAGATATTTTCGTATTTTCAATGAGTGGTGATGACGCGTTAGTTCTGTTAGTTGGACCGCTAAGGTTGGTAGAGCTCGAGTTCGAATCTCGGTCGGTACCGACTGTTTGCTGCGCTTCGCTAACATTGTGCCCTCTCACTCTTCTTTACCAACTGGGGTTTCCGGTTTATTTCTACAGCTAAACAAAGAAATTATAGTAGGGGAGTTCCAGATACTTTTGGTAGAGGTTACACTAATTCCTTTTAACTGGATTTCACCTTGACCACACCCAACCGTGCAATTGTAACCCGCTTGGTCACCAAGCAGATGCCCCTACACAGTTCCTTTTTGGCTTGTCTATAGCTTCCAAGTCGAGGCTAGTGTCCACAGATCAAGCTTTGCGAATTCTCTTTTCTGGTAGAACCATTTAAAGATAGAAACTCTAAAGGAAGTACTGCCTTGATAAAAAAGGAATAAACTGAAAATTACTGAAATAATTTTCTATTGATAGTGTTCACTAGTTTCTCATTAAAACTGATAGTTATATTTTGCTGGTTAGGGTGCGAATAAGCCATGATGCATTTGCTTTACAGTCATATTTCTGGAAGGAATTTGGGTTTTCTTATTAACTCAAATAGCTTGAGGTTTATTTATTTATAAACTACACGGAGTTTAAACGAGATCTTAATATATGACAAAGGCACTAAGCATTAGCAAATACGGTAAAATATAAAGACATCTATAGTCCTTATTAGGTCAAACCAAACCCTGAATTTTATTGTCTTTTTTCCTTTTATTTTGAAGTATTGTGCCACCCGCAAACGTTTGAAGGAGTATTGAAAGCTTGGGCTGATTAAAAGCATAATGGTGGTACGTCTTTTCAGAAATTTGTTTTAGTTATGTGGTAAATCAATTCTATTTACTAACCGACTTCACTGTTACTTTATATCCATTTGAAAAGAACAAGATAAATTGATGATTGAACCCTGCGTCTGTACCTTTTAAAGCACTGATGGGCAAACTAGACTGGTGAGTGGGTCCTACTATTGGCCCTCCATCTCAGTAGGCCGCAAGATCAAATTCTATTCCGGATAAAAAAGGTGCTGGTGTAAACTTGTAACCAATCACCCAACGTTAAAAGATAAAATCTTATACAGTTAATCCGCACCAGAAATCATTTTGTTTCTCTAAAATGGAGCACATTCCACAGCGTCACTTATTTAATGTATCCTTTAAAATTAAAAGAAAGAAGACATCTATTAGGAACATTCAAATGAAACCTGGCTGAACTATCGTCGGGTGAACTTTTCTAGTACAGCATACAAAGAAAAGAAATTCTGTAAGCGCTTTGATTAACGTTTCTTACAGAATCAGTAACAATAATAGCACTATGCTTAACATCCAACATGACTGGATCTTTAAGAGAAAGCATTATAATGGATGGCAATAAATTAACCTCTTCCTCAATTACATTAATTAATATTTTGCGTTTAATTTCTTTATTTGTACGGTGTTTTGTTTCTACATTTATATTCTATATTCTGAAAGTTCTTGGTCCCTTTAAATGCATTTTTTCTCATATACTGCCATGTTTTCTGAACAGCGTGCTAACCATCATTCCCTGACATTCATTCCAACTAAAATCAGTGTCATTACCTCGCAAGACGTATTTTACCAAACTATTAATAAGCTTCCGATCTTTACAGATTTGCATGGAATAAACGTTTTCTCCTCTATTATGTTAATTTCAAAATTAACAAGCCCATCTGTCAGACTGGTATTCAAGTGTTTCCATGAGTTTTAATTAGTGAATATGTAAAAATACAAGCATTTTTGCTTTTTTTACTATCCTTATCGTTTTAATTATATATTTCTTTAAAATAAACAATAAATCGCCTGAAAAACAAAGTATTTCCGAGTTTTTGTAGATTTTTAGTTGTTATTTAAAATTATTGTATATTCATATTCGGAAATTTGAAATGTAACCCACTTTGAATTCGCAACCTAACGGAAGGACAGCCGTAAGCAGTATTACTTTCAATAATTGTTTGATTTTGCCTGCTATCCAAAGAAAATATTTCTTTTCAAATGTCTGCTGCAATTTTTATTATATTCACCAGCAGCTTTCCTTTTAAAAGTTGACTGCCATTAAGATATTTAAGATGCTGTTATTTTAAAAGAGTAAGTGAAGCAGTCTTCAAAGGCATCATGTTATATTTACAGTTAGTAGCAGATCGCAGGCACAGATAAACAATATTTGTTCCTTCTTAAATAAGATAATTAACGGTTTCTCTGAGGTTGATAGTATGCTTCCTTCATCCTTTCTACAAAGTAGTTTTATCTCCAATATATATAGTTAATTTTATTATTACATTTGTATTTCCGTACTATGCCAGTTGAATAATCTTAATTTTATCAATAAAAAGGAAAAAAACTCACGTAAAATAACCTAAAAATTCATGTTAGCAACCTCCTTTCTATTTACAAAAAGCGACCATTGCTGTTTTCTGCTATATTATAAGTTCTTAAGGCTCTTCGATCTTGATAATTGTTTCTCTTCAGCTGTGAAACATCATTGGTTGGTTGTTACATCTTCTAATGTACTAATCTATATTTTTTCTTCATCTCTTTGGCACCCGGATCACTAGCACGGAAAAGAAAAGGGACCGTTGTGTATAGGTATAATGGTTGCTATGGAATTGTGCGATGTACTGTGACAATAAATTTTTGAACATTTTTAGTTTGAATGAAAAGGGATATTTGAGAGAAATCTACGCCATAGATTCTGTAAAGTAAATGGATAAAAAAGCTTTGTCCATCATCATAAACAGCACGTGTTAGGCTGACTGTTCACCAATTATATTATTATCTTGTTAAAATACCAGTCCATAATTGTCTCTGGTTAACTTATATTTTCAACGTTTTGCACAAATATCTGGTAGTAATTAATGACATTTGCTGTAGTGAAAAAATGTTTTCAAAAGAATATAAAACAAGACATGGGAAATAATAACTTGTGTTTATGCAACATTTGATTACTACGCATTATGTTTAATAAAAAGCAATCTGACTTACGCCACAAAACTACTATTTCTTGACGAAATGTGCATATTTTATAATGCAGTACCACAATTTTGGAAAACGGTAGCAACAGACTCAGCAGGCCATTTTCGTGAAATTAACACCAGCTAACAAAAAGGAATCTCTGGAAAGAATCGTCTCTAATATGATATCCAAAAAATCGAGATAAGTAAATAGTGTTTGCATGAAAATGTGATTCAAAATGCAAACCAAGATTTTTTATAATAGTTCGGGTAATTTGTTAATGTACCGAGGGCAGTCAATTCTTCGGCTTTATTCCAACCATTCTTCCTCTGTCCGTAGGTGACATGTATAGAATAGAATGATCCGTCTAGTAGGGTGCACAGTGTAAACACATAGCATACCCACCCTGCCACTATCTCTGCAGGTATAGAACCTGCTTTGGTCTCGTCTACGTCAATTCGCATTGAATGCCTAAAACTAATTTTATCTGTTGCAGCATGAACATCATTAAGCTGATGCAGTATGAAAAGGCTTCGTTCCTAAATATGGACGTACTAAAAGGATTGCTCGGGGGAAACCATTAGGGACGTATGCTCTGAAGAAAGATTGGAAAGGTCTTTGATCAAATGTGTTTGGAACCAGCTGTGAAATACAACGGAGTTTGAGCAGTGGTACAGGATGCCATCGGGGTTAATGATGAACCTCTAACCTTTGCTGGGTACACATACCTATTTTGGAATGCTTTTCTGCTCTTATCTAATCAAAGAATTCTTCGCTATAATGAGCATTTTTATTGTTATTGGAGCAGCCTGCAATACGTTTAGAACTACAAAAATAGTAAAATAATAAGAATCGACTGAACTTGCATTTTTAGGCTCTACATCAAGGGTCGGCAACCTACGACCCGTCAGTCCAATCTGACCAGCCCACCAGTACTCTGATTAAATATACAAGTTAATGGCCCAGTGCTCGCAAACCACGCACTTGACTAACCCTGCATTAATGCATAAACCCACTAATTTGTTTTCTAATAAATTGGACTTATAATTATAGCCTGGTGTTTGCTAAATTTTAATTACCGAACTGAACTTTTGTATATTGTGCAAATAACGTGCCACCCTCGCTGTGTTGTATATTTTGAAAATAACGTGTCAGCCTCGGCTGTGTTGTATATTTTGAAAATAACGTGCCACCCTCGGCTGTGTTGTATATTTTGAACATAACGTGCCACCCTCGACTGTTATTTAATGCGAAAATAAAATGCTTAGAGATGGAGGAATAAAAGTCCTTCGTTTGAGCAGTCAGCAGAGGGGAGAGATCATCCGGTAACTTGTGGAAATCTTTTATAGATCGAATCTATAAAAGAACTTTGTGTTTATCTTCTTTTTATACTCTATTCAGTGCTGAATCACAAAATGGCAGAAAAACGTAGAAAAGTAGATACTGAATGTCGAATGTTCCAAGAAAAATGGACAGAAATGTATTTCTTTGTGGAATATAACAGCAACCCAGTGTGCTTGATCTGCCATGATACGAAAGTTGTTAATAAAGAATATACCTTAAAACCTCACTACGGAATCAAACACAAGAAATACAGTGAGCTAACTGGGTAGATAATAAATGAAAAAATCAATCAGTTGAAGACAAATTTGAAAGCAAAACGTTCACTGTTCATTAAACAAAGCGCCGAATCACAGAGAAATACACGTGCCAGTAATGCAGTAAGTTTATTAATAGCTAAGAACATGAAGCCTTTCACGGATGGGGTATTTGTCAAGGAGTGCTTGATGGCTGTGGCTGATATTTTATGCCCTGATAAGAAGAATTTATTTTCTAATATCAGTCTCTCTGCAAGAACAGTAACGCAACGAGTTGAAAAAATGTCCCGTGATGTGAAGCAATCACTACGTGACTGCTCTGAAAGATTCCAGTATTTTTCTGTGGCACTGGATGAAAGTACTGATGTAAAAGACACTGCACAGCTTGCAATATTTGTGCGAAGTCTCAGCTCACAATTCGAAATTCTGGAAGAATTTTCTCAACTTGTATCACTCAAGGGAAATATTACTGGAGCAAACATTCTCGAATCTGTTTTACTCTGTATAAAAGACATGAATTTGAATCTCTCAAAGTTAATTTCAGTGACTACGGATGGTGCTCCTGCTATGGTAGGTGAAAATAGAGGTTTTGTAGCACTTCTAGAGAAATACCTACAAGATACTGGCATTCAAAAAAATTATCAAATTGCACTGTATTATTCATCAGGAGGCATTGTGTGATAAGGCTTCAGGAATGCAAGAAGTAATGCAAGTGGTCGTGAAAATAGTAAATTTCATATTATCTCGAGATCTGAATCATCGAAAATTCAACCGACTATTATTGGAAGCAAATGCGCAATACTATGATTTACTGTACTTCTGTGAAGTTCGCTGGCTAAGCTGAGGTGCTATGTTAAAACGGGTTTATGAACATCGTGTGGAGATTGCTATATTTTTGGAGAGTAAAACTTGAATGCATTACAATTCCGTGATCCTGCGTGGCTATCAAATCTTGCATTTCTAGTGGATATTACTTCACATTTAAATAAGCTAAATTTGCAGCTACAAGGATGCAGTCAGCTAGTGAATATACTTTATGAGCACATTATGGCATTTGAGATGAAGCTTTGACTCTGGGAATGCCAGCTTGAAAATTATAATTTTGCTCAGCAGAAAAATCAACCCACTGACACTTCGATGTATGTGCCTGTTATACGTGAACTAAACATTCAGTTTTCCTCATGTTTTTTAGACACTCAGTCATACAAAGGGGATTTAAAGCTATTTGATAACCGTTTGATATAGAATTTGACAGTGTTCCTGAAAAAGTTCAGATGTAACTCATTGAACTTCAAACCAGTGAACTTATGAAATCAAAATTCCATGCAGAAGGGGTTTCCTTATTGGACTTTTACCAAAAGTATGTGATGGAAGCTGAAATTTATCCAAATGTAGTAGATCATGCAAAAACGATGGCATGCATATTTGGAGGTATCTACATGTGTGAGCAACTGTTTTCAAAAAATGTAGTTCACCAAGAACAAGATGCGCACACAACTCACAAACTCACATCTGGATGGCATACTCAGCCTCGCCGAAACCGATATAGAAAAACTTTAAAAAAAATCAAATATCACACTGATGAAATATTTTAGTAATTTCTAATATTTTATAATTTTATGACTTTACTTTTTGTTAAATTATTTTCATTATTATGTAAATCATGCTTCCGAAAACATGGTCCTTGCATGGATCCTTAGTTTCCTTTCATTGACTAGTGATGTAATGATAGCCCATTCACTGTTCCTGTTCTCAAGAATTTCTTTGAATTTATTGGTTGTGTCCAGATGTCTAGATGTTGTTTTTATGAACAGTCATACACAATATGTTTGACTGTTTCATCTGCGGATTTGTAGAGTGGACAGGTTGCATCTGCAGCCAAGTGGAGCCTGTACAGGTAGCTCTGGAAAGGAAAGTGTTGCAATCTCAGTTGGGATAGAATTACTTGTTTCTGTCTATTTATGTTCCTGTATCTTACTGAGTTTGGCTTTTCTTGTAGGGAATAGTAAGTTCTACCTCTTGCCTCATTTCGCCAACGATTTTTCCAAATATTGAGAGTTGACTGATTGACTGCACATTTGAGAGAAGACGGGTCCACCTTTTGAACTTTTTCAGGGTGTACATTCTTTCATTTCCACTGGTTCCCACATGGCTTGGTATCCACTGAAGTGTAACAGAGGCTTGAATATTGTCAATGAGGATTAGGGTTAGGTCGTTGGTGTTTTATCCTTTTGTTAATAACAGTGTACTCTGTCTTGTCTTTGGAGACTTTGAGTATCCGTTTGCTTTCCCAGGTGTCAATGGCAGCCATGCACTGATTAAACGTGGTGAAAATAAAGCCTAGATTGCTGTGAGTGATGGTGATGGTACCATCATCAGCATAAGTAATTTGAGAGCAGGGCTTTGGAATGATGGAGGGAGATCATACATCATGATATTAAAAATTGTTGGACTCAGAACTGCACCTTGTGGTGTGCCAGTACCTATGTGAAATTGCTTCGAGGTTTGATCAGATACCTGAACTTTAATGTATCTTCCATCTAGGAAGCTTCTTATTGATTTTAACATGTTCCCTGCTATTCCAATTTCTACTGCCTTAGTGGTGAGACCCTCTCACCACACCTTATCAAAGGCACCTTCGTGATCAATTAAAACTAAAACAGTATATTCCTTCTTGGACAGACTTTTGTAACACTGCTCGGTGATTTTCATTAGAATATGAAATGTTCCAGCCTTTGGTCGGAATACACATTCTGAATGATGGAAGACTTCATATTTGTGTAATCTCCATTTCAAGCGGGTGTTAATGTCTTTCATAGCTTGCCTAAACAGGATGTGAGAGCTATTGGTCTGTAAGACTTAATTTTTTGGTTACCCTTATTAGGTTTTAACAAAGGAATAATTTAACTAATCTTCCATGATGAGGGGTAAGTTCGCTGTTTCCAGATATCATTGAAGGTGAAAGTATCATGTCTTTCTCATTGATGGGTAAATCTTAAAGCATCTGGTTGTGGATCTTATCATCTCCAGTAGCTGAGTTGGAAAGCTTAGCAAGTCCAAGATTGAACTCTTCCTCTGTGAAGGGATGATCACATATGTCGTCTCTATCACAGAGCAGGTCTATAGATTGGTTGATAAGATTATCTGTCTGAAAATAATTGAGGATCAATTGAAGAATCCAAAATACTGCATTTTTCAGAATAATGCTCTCCAAATAAATGGGCCTGGTCTTGAAGATCTGTGACAATTTTACCCTCATGCTCCAAAGCTGTTTCGATAGGTCGACTTGAACCATTGATAGCCTTGATTCTTTTCCAGATGATGCGTGAAGAGGTATCTCAATTGATTGAGCCGACAAAATCCTTCCATGAGCTGCTTTTTGTTAGTTTGATTATTCTCTGACTACAGCTTGTTGTCTTTTGTAAGAACTTTGTGTTTGATAGAGTGTGGTTTTTTTCCACTTTCACCTTGCTTTCCTTTTTATTTGGCGCTCCCTGACAATCTCTTCATCGAACCTCGGTGTTGGAGGGTATATATATGGTCTTGTTAGGCGATAGCTTTCCTCTGCAGCTATGTGCAAGATATGGCAACTTCAACATTTTCATCAATGTTCGGTTGCTGTTTACTTTAGATACTAGCATCAGCTGATTTTTGCTGAATAACCGAACATAATAGCTGCCTGTTTGCTTTACTAATTTTTCAGTTGGGCTGTGCGTGAATGTTTCTTTTCACTCTTGGATATCCTATGCAGGTTACTATAGGAAAATGGTCAGAGCCAAGTGAATCATGAATAACTCTCCACTAATTGACTCTAGCCGCCATGTCTGGGCTAGTGATTGTGATATCTATTGAGTCCGTTTGTCCGGAGGGATGATTCTGGTAGGTGTGTTCTTTGTTGTTGAGGAAAATGAGATCATGATCATTAATCCATTCCTGTAATCTTTACCTGATTGATTTGTCTTTATGCTGCCCCAGTGAGGATGTTTGGCATTTAAATCGCCAGCTAAAAGTGATTGTCTTGCATTAGGAATATGATCTAATTATGTTGAAATGTTTTTTGCAACCATCTCCTGTATATAAAGATGTCAAGTTAATGTTGAAGTCTTTATTGATAGTGACTTTGGCTGACATGTATTATACAATATCAAGATATCTGGTGGATAAATTTGGAATACCTAGACTGTTTCGCACACCAACACACATTTTTCATTTTTTTGTTAAATAAAGTCATTTGAAAAAGATAAAGAATAATTACATGAATTCTTCTTTAATAAAAAATCTTTTTACAAATACGAATATATTTATTTAACATGTTTTACAACAATATTTTCAGCATGTAAAATAGCTAATATTAATAATAGTGATAACATTTTAGGAGATTTAAAACTCATGGCCCGCCGGTCAAAAGAAGATATTTATGGCCCCCTGATCAATAATGTTTACCGACGCCTGCTCTACATGAATTTATCTGGAGGCATCGTGATAGGTTAACGAAATGAAGAACGAACCAGATCAATTTGATAGAAGAATTTGAAGAAATACTTGAAATCCTTGTAGTGAAAATAGAACCAGTTGACCATTGGTAATCGAGGAATGTCGTGGCTATACCTTGAATCTATAGTATCAGTCACACTAAAGATGTACGTAAAATCACTAAACAGATTTTTCAAAGTTATTCTAAATACTTTTCAAGATAAAGGTAGATTGCGAAACCTATATTCAAATTACTAAGAAAAATGTGTGTCCCATTTGATCTGGCGAATAAATATGTTGCGTACCGCAACCTATTTTCGTATGCCGTATTGACTTCATAAAGAATCTAAAAATCTTTTTAACAATATATTTAGATGTGAGTAAATGCCAAATAAATTCAGTGTAAACATGATATTTATGAATACATGGACAACAAAAAATAATTTTTCGTCTGCTGCTGAGTAGTCAAATCAAGCAGGTTAATTCCAAATCTTAAGTCAGAAATGACCTAGCATGTCAGGATTTGTAATTACAGAAAAATGTCATATTCAGCCATTGTTTATTAATAAATCAAGCACATTGCAAAACTGCAAAAAATAAATTCATTTCGAAATATAAAGACATTGTACAGATGCATCGAAAAAAATTAGAATATCGTGGAAGAGTTCATTTTTTCAATAATTTAATTAAAACAGTGAAACTTTCATATATTCTAGATTCATTTCACAAAGTAAAATATTTCAAGCGTTTTTTGTTTTAATTTTGATGATTACGGCTTACAGTTCATGAAAATCAAAAATCCACTATCTCAAAATATTATAATATTTAATAATAATAAAAAATATTTATAATATAGAAATGTCGAACTTCTGAAAAGTATGTTCATTTATACAGTCAATACTTGGTCGGGACCCCTTTTGCACTAATCACTGCATCAATGCGGCATGGCATGGAGGCGATCAGCCTATGGCACTGCTGAGGTGTTATGGAAGCCCAGGTTGCTTTGATAGCGGCCTTCAGCTCGTCTGTATTCTTGTGTCTGGTGTCTTTCACCCCATAAATTCTCTATGGGGTTCAGGTCAGGCGAGTTGGCTGGCCAATCAAGCACAGTAATACCATGGTCAGCAAACCAGTTACTAGTAGTTTTGGCACTGTGGGCAGGTGCTAAGTCCTGCTGGAAAAGTAAATCAGCATTTCTATAAAGCTTTTCAGCAGACGGAAGCATGAAGTGCTCTAAAATGTCCTGGTAGACGGCTGCGTTGACTTTGGACTTGATAAAACACAGTGGACCAACACCAGCAGATGACATGACACCACAAATCATCACTGACTGTGGAAACTTCACACTGGACTTCGAGCAACTTGGATTCTGTGCCTCTCCACTCTTCCGCCAGACTGTGGGACCTTGATTTCCAAAGGAAATGCAAAGTTTACTTTCATCTGAAAAGAGGACTTTGGACCACTGAGCAACGGTCCAGTTCTTTTTCTCCTTAGCCCAGGTAGGACGCTTCTGACGTTCTCTCTAGTTCAGGAGTGGCTTGACACTAGGAATGCGACAGTTGTAGCCCATTTCCTGGACACGACTGTGCGTGGTGGCTCTTGATGCACTGACTTCAGCCTCAGTCTACTCCTTGGGAAGCTCCCCCAAATTTTTTAATCGGCTTTGCTTGACAATCCGCTCAAGGCTGCGGTCATCCCTCTTGCTTGTGCACCTTTTCCTAGCACACTTTTCCCTTCCAGTCAACTTTCCATGAATATGCTTTGATACAGCACTCTGCGAACAGCCAGTCCTTTCAGCGATGACCTCCTGTGGCTTATCCTCCTTGTGGAGGATGTCAATGAGTGTCTTCTGGACAACTGTCAAGTCAGCAGTCTGCCCCATGATTGTGGGTGTGTGTACTGAACCAAACTGAGAGATTCATGGTATTTGTACTGCATAAATATTGATTTACTCAAACTCGAAATGGAATATTCCAATATTTTGAGATACGTTTTTTCTATTTTTGAGCAGTAGGCCGTAATTATCAAAATTAAATTTTAAAAACGCTTGAAACATTTTAGTTTACATGTAATGAGTCTAGAATATATACAATTTTCACTTTCTGAAATAAATGAAAAAAAATATTGACCTCTTTCACGATAATCTAATTTTTTTAGATGCATCTGTATATTTTACAGTAACTGTTATCCATCAGCTCAAACACATTGTAAAAAGTACACATTAACTGTTTAGAAATATTTAAGTACTTGATTTTACGCTTGTGAATTGCAGTGGTTAGTCTCTGAAGAAACCAACAATGGTCTCCCATCATGTTGGAGTTTAATCTCCTCTGATAGCTGTCTACATTGCCTTTATGTGTCGCTGGAACCTCTAACCATGCTCATCGCTCACAGCACCAAGGTTGGCTGGGAAGAATTCCAAGTGTGTATGAAGGAAATGCAACATCAGCGAGATACGGCAACCCATTTCCTCTAAGGCCTTTATCATATCTTGAACCAACTCGGTATAGTTATCTAATTTATGGTTCAGAAGAAAATTGTGGACTACCAATTTAAAAGCCTCCCATGCAGCCAGCTCGAGTGGGTTAAGCCTTGACTGAACACTGGATCGGAAAGTAAATCAGAAATCTATGGTCTGACAAATATTCCAGCCTTCAACATGGCATCAGTTAAAATCGCTCCAAGTTTTTCTTTCAGATAAAGAAATCCTGCACCTTCAACAGTCATTACCTTGACAAGTATGTTCATTAGGGCTAGCTTTATATGCAATGGTGGACGGACGTACCAGTGGCTCATGTTGCACATTGAATTATCCTGGAGTATGTCTGTTTTTGATGGCCATTCTTTGATCTTATAGTGATTTTCATCGTCTTGGCTATTCCACAAGCACAAGAAGTACGTGTGTTTGGTATACCCAAACTGCAGACCAAGCAATAGGTCTATCACTTTTAAGTTACTGCATATGTTCCACTTGTGGTCAGCATATTTGGTGAGTTTCAGTAGAAGTTCCATGGATTCGAACGTCTCTTTCATATCAACAGCATGTGCCACAGGCAAAGATGGCTTTTTATTGCCATTGTAGAGAAGCACGGCTTTCAGACAGCTTGTAGGAGTCGATGAATAACCTCCATTCATCAGAATGGTGATCATATCCTAATTACTACATGAGGCCGTTCACATCAGTGTAGTAGCAAACAATATTCTCCGTCTGGTAGAATGCTGCCAAACTAGCATGGCGTACACGAAAATGAGAAATTTTCGTGCCTTCTACCAACCAGTTCCACTCTTGCAAACGCGAGCCTTACAATTCTGCTTTTTGCTTAGACAGCTCCAGGTCTCTGTCAAGATCATTTATCTCTTCCAGGTTGATCAGGTGAGGTTGTTTCTTTGACTCCAATTCTGCTGATTCGTAAAACTGTTTTATCAGAATTACGGCTGTCATCATCACTTTCTCCCGTATAGCCTCTGTATACTAAAAAGAACACTCAAAATATATGACATTAGATTTCCATTTACTTCTGTAACTAAAAACCCTTATAGTGGGTTAATTCTGATTCCTGGTTTGAAAACAACATGCTCGAATCAGTCTACGACATACTTTCCCTCAGTAGCAAATTGTCCATTGTTATCGATAGTTGCTAATAAACAACGGATAGCAAAAACGGGGTGGGCAGTTCCACTAAACACGAGGTCAGATTTCCATCAGGTTTTAATTCCTTTGTTGCAGTGCTTATTCAGCATGCTATTTTATACAATATGATATTCAGAATGAATGAAGGAAAACAAAAAAAGGAAAAGTCTAAACTTGATTTCGGAATGAATTCCGTGGACCAATGTACTAAAACTAATCAACAGAATTATGTATAAATAAAATTAACCCTTTAAAATCTTTTCGTATTTTAATTTAAATAAAATAAAAGCAGTTTGATTTTTAATATATAAAATTATTCCTTTTTTTTGCATTTATATAAAACATGACGTACACAGAGACAAATCCCCTTTTCCATTTTATTGCAAAGATACTAATAATTTTTTGATCTGCGTCTTGCAAACGACACAATACTAGTTTTTGTTTTATCTGTGTCGATCATTGACATATTAGGAAAAAAAGCTGTAATGTTGAGATAACAAATTTTGTTAGGATAGAGCTCCTTTCATGGAACTACGCTTTGCGTAGTTCTAACACGAGTGACACATTTACGTTAGCTATGTCTGCATTATTAAGATTAAGAAGAAAGTGACAACCACATGTTGTAGACCTTTAAAGATTTTTCAGATTTTTAAACTAACTAAAAACTAAATTCAAAATTTTTGTTTTTATCTCAAATAGTTTTTATTATTATTATTAATTATTATTATTATTATTATTATTATTATTATTATTATTATTATTATTATTATTATTATTATTATTATTATTATATTATTATTATTATTATAAAGATATAAAGCGTAATCGTACGTAATGCTTTCTGTGGGCGCCAAAATTCTCTATTATTTACATCAGATGCGTATTTCCCAAATGAGTGATATTACCCAGCTATCCAAGATGTACTTTTCAAATTCGCTAGAGACGTAGAGAGTTGGGATACGTTATAAGCGAAAACTAAAATCATGACCGTACACAGCCGATCAGCTACTAGATATTTGGCACCAATCCATACTGCATAACGATATCGTCATAACGAAAACAAAAGCAAAATACTCAACTAATGTAAAACTATACGTATACATATATAAAGGCATCCATACAATCGTCAATTTCAGTGACGTGATTAACTGAACATATTGAAAGTAAGGGTTAATTTTAAAATTAAAATCTAAGTTAGCGAGTTAAAAAGAACTTTAGCAGAATGTTTGTAACATTTGTATCAAAATTCATATAAAGCATCCTAAGAATACATTTTTTCCTTCATACTTATCTTTACATTTATTCTCATAATTTGGGATAATATGCAAACAAATGAAATTATCCTCTTTGAATGATATACATCAATTATTTTATACTAAGCAGTTTAGTTGCAGCTTCGTGTTCGCTTCACTTGATGAAAGAATCCCTTATTTGATTTTTTTTACAAAAACAAAACGCTTTCCTAAAAATTCTTTCTTTGTTTTACGGAAAAAAAAAGATTAAAGATCTTGAAATCTAAGGTTAAAAACAAACAGTTACAAAGAAAAACAAGTAATGAATAATCAAACATTGATACTTTGTCTGATAATTAGAAAAAAGAGTACGGAAGCATCGGACTAAGACCAAGGAATGCATGCAATTCAGTATCAGTGAAGTCGACACGTACGTCTAGAATAATTTCTGTCTAATTAAGAAACAGGAAACAAATCATTTAAATTTATCGTTGAGACCAAATGATCTGCCATGCTTTTTAAAATTAGAATTACGCTATGCCTAAAATTTATAAAATGCTAAAATGATCAACATAAAACAAAAATAGCACATCCGCTTATCGTATTGTGTTCAATTTGTGTCCTAACCTTTATCATGAATTTTTTAAAGAAAGGGCCAAAGAGAACTAAGGTGCTTTGTGACTACAAATGAAATTTCAGATATCCCCTCCGAAATTATTCGTTTCTTCATCACTTAACGTTAATGATTTATAATCAGTGCAACAACACTTTTGTCTCACAGTATCACAAGACTAGGGTAAATTGTGTCCTAGATCTAAAAATATTGGAGTTTATATTTACATTTTGCGAAGGTGTCTTCGACTCAAAAGTCTAAGATATAACGTCGAAACAATACGAAAAAAAATACAGGTTTGTTTGTGAAATTACATGAATACGGAATCATCTAAAATACGTTATATATAATATATATATATATTTGAATTTCGAAAAGAATGGTTGTTTATGCATGTAAAATTGTGGTTATGATGTAGCCAACTTCAGTAGTGCAGTAAAATCCACAATAATAGCCAGAGGAGCTGTGGACACATCAACAATGTCTTTAGATCTGTTATTCTTCATCTTTGGGGTCTCCTTAGTAGACTCTAAGACCGATAAATCTTCCTCTGTTGAATATTCAAAATCTGGTGTAGCCTTGAACTATGAATGGCAGGATAACAAGTAATACCGGGTAAGCTAATCAGATCTTACATTTAAAGTTTGATGCAGCCACGTGCAATAACTAGCATGCCAACATTTGATTATGAATCCAGGAAGTTGACGTAATTAGAACGATTATGAAAACGACCTACTACAAGGTTTTACTTGCACGTGACTGAGAACAAACACGCATGTTTAATAACAGCAACTTCTGCTTGGTGAAGTAAAATTGGAATTATGTTGCTGTTACATATTTCCTATTACACTCGACTATTAACGCAGGCCGGTGGTATCTGGATTACTACCTGTGATGGAAGTGCATGACACTGGAAGCTAAGATCACGCAGAGAGTGCCCGGTGTGCTACGACTTTCACCTACCCAGCAAGCCCTGCGTAAGTTTCGACGTCATTTTATTTTACTTTTAGATATGGGAGTAAACTCACGCGACCGGCTGAAACCGGATTGATTGTGAAATAAGGAAAATATTTTAACGCAATGATGTAATAATAAAACATCGTAAATTATCATTACAGTCATTTTATGCAAAAAATGTTAGTCTAAGAAAAAAATCTAATTTCTAAAAGTTATACGTAACAATTTTTTGATTTTTTTAGTGATTAAAGCAATTTGTTTAGTATGATATATGGTATGCTAGAGTGAAGGCGATGCTTATATCGATAACAGTTTTAAATCTACAATGGAAGGTTGCGCTCTTCTCAAAGGGATTGATTATCTTCTTCGTTTGGTTTATTTTCACCGAAAGAAAATATACATTACACAAAATAAAACAATTATATTAAAAATAAATAAGCACTTTTTCTGTGTACATAAGAAAAAGGCTTTTATTGATTTTTTCTGTTTACGAAGGAGAAGGAAAGGTTTTATTCACTTAAATAACAAGTCACGTTACATCTGACACTGTTAAATGGAAATACTGAGAATCAGCATCATTTCTAAACAACACCTTAGTATGATCTTAGACAACAAATAGGCGAGAATCGCCAACATAAAACTCGTAAAACGTTTTTTATCTTTATTTTTTAAAAAAAAACTATTAGAAATAGATTCCCTATTTAAATACTGTCTCATTTCTTATTATCAATGATGTCTACAATATTTGTTTTTCGCATTAATATCTTCATGTTGTATCTAGATGCATGACAGCAGAGTTAACTGGTTTGCTTCAGTAGTTCAGTAGGAACCAGAACAGGGAATCAGATACCTTTGGATATAAATTAAACTTTTATGGCTCTTAATTGACCAGTTTCTTCTTATGTGATTGAACAAGGAAAACGAAGATAATTGTTTAACTTTAATTTTTTAATGGTTAGCGTAATCACTAAAGCAAAAAATTCTTTCTGGTAATTATATATATATATGGTGTTACGTTTACTGGCAGCTAAAGCATGTACACTAAAGCCATTTGCTCAAACATGACGTTGTTTTGGCAAATAAATATTGGCGTACAATTGAATGTAGAAATTCTGCTAGGGGTATAATCAACTTTGACTAAAGTACTGTCCGAGTTTTTGAGTATAAAACGTGTTTTTTTAAGTGGCCCTGAGTTTAATTAGTTGTTCATACAGAACTATAGAAAATAAAACCATAACCTTTTTTGCTTGCGAATAATATCAAGACAAACAGCTAAATCATTTGATTTTGCTTTTGACTCAGCGTCTTGTCAGAAAAAGGACTGGCAGAAGACAAATAGGAAAGACGTGAAATAGAAGAGGCAAGAAAGACTTAGTAAGTGCACACATGTTCTTGGCAGATTAAATTTACTCGGGTTATCAGTTGTTGACTTCTTTCAGGAGTAGATCCACTTAACTTTTCTCTCTGTTATATAATAACAGAGCCCTTATAGCCATGATAAATTGTGCATACGCTAAATTTTCTCATGGACATATTAAATTTCCATTCTTCCAGGACTCAGTTAAACACATTCGCTTTAGAAGCTTGTTCTGAAAATCAAACATGCAACCAGAAAATCTATACTGATGTTTACCGGGGGAAAATAAGAAGCAAAAATGTATCTAGGATTATGCCAAAAAAGTAAACCTAAAAATAACAACAAAAATTAAGTAAACAAAGTGAGTAATTTTTAAAGAGTTAATATATTCCAAGAACTATGTTTCGTTCATAGTTACAAATAGTCTGTATTTTCTGTTTTAAAAA
Source organism: Nautilus pompilius (assembly GCA_018389105.1). Classification (NCBI taxonomy): domain Eukaryota; kingdom Metazoa; phylum Mollusca; class Cephalopoda; order Nautilida; family Nautilidae; genus Nautilus; species Nautilus pompilius. The sequence goes on from JACATO010000113.1 coordinate 560,440, forward strand.
TACATTTTAAGTTTTTAACTTTATGATAAACCAAAATCCCATAACAGAAAACTAGTTTTACTGGTAAATTATTTAAACAGATAAGTAATTCATTTGCTCTTTGTAGTAATAACATAAATCTACAGGGTTGGGTATTGATCATGACAGATTAATCCCTTAAATATACGTTTGCAAGGTTTTGAGCATTGTAAAAATTGCAATAGTATATTTACGGGATTATTCTGTGTAGTCAATACCTACTTCCATAAATATACGAGCGAAATTAGAGAAAGATTTTAAAAAAAAACGATCCGAAATTTCTTGGCGACTCTTGATAGTGATTTCAAGACATTCTGAATTGAATATCTCAACATTACACCTAAAAGCTGTTCCAAGACTATGACATAGCGATTAAAGGAACTCTGCATAAAAAATAACTAAATGCAAAATTTCGGATTTGTCTTCCCATTCTTCCTCCGTCATTGATTTATTATTATTATTATTATTTTATTATTATTATTATTATTATTATTATTATTATTATTATTATTATTATTATTATTATTATTATTATTATTATTATTATTATTATTATGTATTATTATTATTATTATATTATTATTATTATTATTATTATTATTATTATTATTATTATTATTATTATTTATTATTATTATTATTATTATTATTATTATTATTATTATTATTATTATTATTATTATTAAACGCTGAATGCTCATTAATTAAACCGTTGTAGTTTCAGGTAACAATATTTTATCTTCCTTCTGTTTTTTTTTTGTTTTACACACAGGCACACATTCACACACATGCAGATACTGCACACACACTCATATACAGATAAACATAGACAAACACACACACATACGGGTATGTACACTCACCACTCACTCACAGATACACAAACACACAGATACACACACGCGCACACACGCACGCACAAAAGGATGTTGTTTACGTCTTGTATCTGGTGAAAGATCGTTGATGGTTTCGGTAAACAACAGTACATCTGCTAGCACACTCAAACAGATAATTTCAAGTAGGAAACTATTCCCTATTGTTTTGCTGGTACAGGAAGTGATGCATGTCTGAACTTTTACAAAAGTTACCCTTTACCCATCAAACAGCATGTCACATAACACGATATAAAATAATTAATTTTCTAAGTGCGCGATGAAACTCGTACATGCCTTTGATTGTAAAAAAATCTTTTCTATCTTTTTTGTTTGTCTTTACGGACCCTCCCTAGCTACCTATTTGCGAAATAATAACCATTGGCTCTTAATCAAATTTCTAGCAGTACACTGCGTTTCTGTTATAACAGCGCTTATGAAGGTAGTTAATGCCACATACTAAACCGGATAAATCATGTTTATCTTCACGTGCTGACCTCCTGAAACATGACAGATTTCACGTCAGCGAACGAAGGGACGATTTTATAGCTTCTTATTCTACTCTCTTTTATAGATTTATGATTTAACAAGAAGATGATTGTAAACCTTACATGAATCCACTTGATAGCTTTGAAGAATGAGAACTCCGCATTTTGCAGAGTCGTCTGAATCTCCGGAAATAATTTGACAAGTTTTATATCCAAACGTACGATAATTTTCTGGCAATAAGTCAGGCAGTTTTAAATAGCTTTGCGCGTGGTTGCCAAGAGAACTCGAGATCCGATTCCTGTATTCTTAAATAGGGACTCATTGCAAAAACTAGCAACATATATCTTCGAATACTACAGCTTACTGATTTAATCTGAAGCAGACTTTTTGCCAGCGAATGCACTAACATTCTTTTCACTTATAGTTTTAATTACTTAAGCAGAACTGCATCTGACTATTTATCTCATACATTATTTCAAATAACTCCAAATGTTTTCGTTCTTTTACACAGATGCCATTTTCAGATTTAAATTCACTATGTACTTTAAAAATGGCACCTTGACTTACTCCCAGCAACGTCTGGTTTTACCAGCGGCTGATCAGAAATGAGTAAAATTGATTCGTTAGTAAATACTAAAATATGTAAAAGTAATCTATTTTTCAAATTTGTAATTTGCCCTGAAACTATAGACTATCTTATTTACTTATTTTTTTATAAGTCAAGTTATCTTGAAAATTTTTATTGAACAGTGTTTGTATTTTAAGACGAATTTAATCTCAAGCATTACATCAACTGATCGTTTGATTTTTTTTACAATTTCGAAATAAATTATTTTAGAACTACTTTCCACTTCAGTGTACCTAATATTCAGAAAGGAAAACTGCAATATAATGCTGCAGTATAGACTTTTCAATACTTAATAAAAGAAAACTTTGCGGAGACAGTTACTCTAGGTAATATTATTGCGGTAAGCGACAATCTTTCTCTAGACCTTGAATCGACAAAAGTACGTATACATGAAGTATATCGAAGTTTGGCGAGTCCCAAATTACAGGCCACGCCTTTTATTTTTCTTATATAGACTTTAGAAAGTCCAGATGGCGCGAAGGTTTTAAAGAGATGGCGATAGGCCAGAAGCGTTTGAGAAACTCTGCACCAGAAGATTGGTTTCCGCTCCTCAGAAATAATAACTTTAATACTGTTGGCAGTGAATTTATAGTTTAGCCGGCTAGAAGTGGCATGACAAATATTTACAGGAATGAACTCGCTGCAGCGGAATACTTTTATTCTGCTACTCACATTTATTATTTTTTACCCAATCAGCCAGTTATACGTAAGGAGGTCGGGAAAATTACTGAAAGGTTAAAAGGCACCCAAGACGGTAGAGTTTTGAATGTTCAATACATAATTGCCGATAGTCTGCCTTCTTCCTAGGCTCAAGTAAATAACTGAAAAAGTATTTATGTAAAAATGTATTTTATAAAACTAACTGTTACGCAGACATTTTAAATAAGAAACATAATAACTAGTAAAAGGACAAAAAATAAAATAAATCTGATTATTAAATTCTTTATATTATTCTTTTAAAAATGGTTTAATTGCTATACGTTTAAACAAATTCTATGAGATGCAAAAATCAAAACATACCCTATGCTTAGATAGGAAATTACCATGGTGCACTAGCACATACTTTCTTTAATACGAACTTATACTGTTCTACCTGTTTCCCCAATAGATAAACTATCGCAATCTCAATATGGAATGTTATAATATAGACAATAATATACAAAAGATGTTCCATAAGAGATACAACAAATTACAGTTATTTAGTTTGAATATAAGGCTAATGCGTAAACATTTTAATATTCTATTAATGTTTTCCGGTAATCTGCAAGAGAAAATATATGTCATTAGTCAAAAGATAATCTTTATTTCATCTTTTATGAGTGACATATTAACAGTAAAGTTCCTCTTTGTGTTAAATATGCAATAGATATGCAGCCTTGGCCAGTCTGTTTAGCCCACTCAGTAATTTTTAATATTCTATTGATTTTTAAAAACGCAAACGCCTAAAGGTAAAAGTGTTTTATTTTTATTAACTATTTGTTAACAAGTATAATAAAGAAAAAAATAATAAATAAAATCTGATATCATAACAACCAAATTAAAATTAAACAACGCAGTCTTCCTTTTCTGTTGATATTTTGGCCTGTGTTTCCACTGTCTTCTATCATAAAATGTTTTCCATCGCCTTTTTCATGAATTTTGCCTATTTTTTACTATTCGTTGGGTGATATTTTGCAATATATTATGTCATCACAGCCGAATATAATATTAATGAGATTCAAATCAAGGAGGATTCTAAACCCAATCTTTAAATCAATACATTTTATTGTTTTTGAACCAAGTAATGAAATATAGTTTGGTTTAAATATTTTACCTAATTTTTTTACTTTCAAAGCACCACAATTATAAAAAAAATTAAGTGTATCTTTATCTGAAAATATCATCTTGCTCCAATCTTCTACTTACCAATTCTTTTACTTTCTACAAAAAAATATCTTTTTCTTTATATAGCCGAAAGTATTGTGTTTTTTTTAGAAAGGAACCAAATGGTTGACAAATGTTTCTGACATATTTGTCCGCTATCTTTATAGCATTTTTTCCTATTTCTCTGGCTAATGTACTATTTAAAGAAAACTTATTCTTATTCTTTCCCTGAATCTTTGTCATACCCTTTTTTCCTCGATGGCAAATTTTTGGTCGATCCATCATTTTAACAGGAAAAGTGTCACTTTTTCTTAATTATTTAAATAATATTGTTACCAAATTTTACTGGAAAACCACGTTTTAAAACAATTATTGAACTTACCAGGCCCATTTAAATATGTTACAATCTGTTGTTTATCTCAATCACTTACATGCTTCCCACTTATATTTTTTTATAATTCGGGATTTCCGTTTTTGGCATAAAATTCTTTCAAAATTAGCTGAAGATGTTGGTGAACTGCTAGCTATTGATACACATAAAAAATTATTAAGGAATTCCGAGAAATCTCCAGGATGCTCTAGATTGAAAGGATGGTTCTGGCAGTTTTCAATACATAATAAGAATCCAGAAATATCTATAATATAATGGAAGACTTCAGAATATTTTTTAACGCAAATTTGTACTGTTGGAAAGAACACCTATTGATATTCAAACTAATAATTCCAATGTTTATAGTATTAGTTTCAGAAATAATTTGATAATATGAATAGGACACGAAGTTTCATTATTGGACAATTATTGTTCATTTAGATTGAAGTCTTTAATATCTAACATGAAAGCAAGCATTGGTAATTAATGAGTGGGGAAAAAACTGACTGCCTAAGAAATACATTTTTTTAAATTTTTAAATGAAAATATTATGTAAATATGCCAGATTGATCAGTTGGCTTTTTCTAGCATTGGGATTACAGATAGGGTTAGGGTTAACGAATCTAATTTTTGAGATACTGTCTGATCTGAAGTGCATTTAGAGGGTAATTATCGATAGACAACTTATCATTAACACAGTTTAAATACTTCTTTTGTATGGCACGATTATATAAATAAAAAGTAAGCTTTTCGAACAAGTGGTACTTCTACTCCTTACTATATAAATCGCTGAGAAAATAACTTTTAAACATTTTAATGTCTTAGTAAATGAAGGATCGAAAAAATCGGCTTATCCTTACTGACTTCTATATTTACTGGGGTGAAACTCTTGGCAAAGAATAGTCAGTATCTGAGGTGAATTGTAGCATTTAGTAAAGCAACTATTCCAAAATGACTAATAATTAACTACTGAAAGAGATCCTAAGGCTAGTATTAGGGTCATCTGATATGTTGAATTAACATTTCTAAGAATTGTATTTTAACAATATAAATTCTTTTTTAGATAAAAGACAGGGATGGTTGTTATTTTTAAAGAAAAGAATAAAAAACTTCGGAAAGGAAAATAATAAGATAGTGCCTTAGCTTACAGATAAAATTTTTTCCACATGATTCTATTCTTTTCTTTGAGATATGTCTTGTCTCATATTCGTGAAATAATGCTGCATGAAAATTAAACTCTTGATCGATATCACATAAGAAAACATTGCTATATTTTCTTTTAGGTGATCCATTGCTCAAAGCAATATATTTAAATTTATTTATCTTTCTTTATATTTTATTTTCAAATCTCTTCCCAAATTTTTTTTATATTGTTCTCATTTTTCACACACCCGGCTCAATTAGTGACATTTTTTTCATACTTTGAATTATTTTATTTTCGTCTCATTGCTTTTAAAAACTTGAATACAATGTCTGCGAAAGTTTACTTATTCCATAACTTACAAAGCAGTCTTTTTGAGATAATTCTAGCCTGTAAAATAATGCTTTTTGGATGGTCCTACCAAACAAATAAGCGCTACACAGAGTTACCAATCAAAATTAATTAATATATTTTAAGTAAACAGAATATTAGTGTAGCAAAGCCTACTCTTTATGGCAATGGTAGAACTTTGATTCCCAATGCATTTAAACACTGTTCTTTGTGAAACTGGCTTCGTGATTTCAGCTGGCTCGACATCCTGACTACAGTCGGGAATCTAAATGGAAACGCCAATGCATTTGGTCTGACGTTTTTAGTTATAATGGCTTTGTTACGAAAAACATCAGCTGTTGGAGTGTGAATAATTTGTCTGCCTTCAAATGTGAAAAATTGTGAAAAATTGTTTTTCATATTATTCTCTTCGAGGAAAGGATGCCATATTACAAAACCTCGGTATAAACTAACAAAAACAAACAATCATTAATGCGAATTTCTCATGAGTTATATTTTGTATTTCTTATATTTCCGAAATGTTTAACTTTTGTTCGTCATACTGATGAAACACCATTCAATGTCCGCGTAACTTTATTTCACTATTCCAGTTGGAAATCTATTGCCTTTAAGTAAAAAATTATACATAGTTTCATTAGTACCAGAGGACGAGTTATTACGATTTTTTTTAAAATTAAAAAGTATACTAGACCAGGGTATTAAATTTCACAGAAATGTCGATTATAAATGGCTTATAAGGAATATGTTGGGGTTAATTAGACTGACGTATTGTCAACTGGAGAGAACATCACCACTGCTTATTCTTCATTGATTTAAATAAATCACTTAAAGAGGATTGACATTCGCTATCTTTGGAATTTATTGTCATTTAACTGATTTTTTAAGATAGCCATTTGCTTCCTTACTGCACTCAGGAAAGACGAAGTTGACTTTACTCCGTTTTGATTGAATGCTGTGTACCAGATGATACCTGTCTGCTTTTTAAATATTTTATCTAACTTTGTGATCAATGCGGCTGACTTATAAAGTAGATCCGCTTTACCTCACATTTTAATAAGCATTACTACAGATTTTATGCAAAACTAGTTGTTGTGTGCTTTTGTAATTCAAGGTATCTTTTCAACAGATCAACTTCTTTATCGTCGAGCGTTTCGACCTCTGGCTTGCCGAATCAGAAAAGTTTGTCTTCCAGAACATTGAACGTCCCAAATGATTTTATCTTTGATTGAAAATTCATCATTTGTGAACTCAAGTGCCTCCATATGCTGATACTATTAATGTCATACGTTTTTTAATAACTTATTTTCTGTCAACTTAAAAATCAGCACTGATAAGCTGAGCGATTGCAGATGAATCTCTCATTTCCTCTACAATATTTCTCATGTACTCTCATGGTCAGCTTACTTAGAATACAGGCAGATTGTAAACACTGAACATATTGCTTCTGAGCAAATCTTTGCTCCTGCGTGACCGGTTGCATAATTTTGTAAATCACCGAAAAAATAATGCAATAATCTTTCCTGCAGAGAAATCATGTATACATCCGACCAAGTAACTCTAGGTGACTCAGTTTTATCTAGATAAACACTGAAAATGTAGAATAAATTTCAAAATTTGTGTATCTTTACCGTATACTATTAAACTAGCAATGATGCAAAAAAAAATAATTTCTAAACAGATGGATGAATTAATTAATTTTGGAAAATATAAGCACATGATTGAATATTCTGCTTTTTAAAAACCTCTGAAAATATTGTGTTCGTAAATATTAATATCTAAAAGAGAAACTGTAATATAAACAATTTAAATTTGCATAATCAAGACAAAAGCATTTATGCAAGTTTTTAAAATATGGTTAGGTTATCATCTTTTAACGATACAGTTAACTTGAACTTGTCAAAATATAAAATAATGGGTTACTTCCCTATATATTTTATGTCATTTTAATTCAATGTTAAATCAGAAATCATTATTAATAATATATTAATCATCTTAACGTTTTTAACTTAACACGATTTAATTTTAGTTTGGAACCTATTATTATTATTATTATTATTATTATTATTATTATTATTATTATTATTATTATTATTATTATTATTATTATTATTATTATTATTATTATCATCATCATCATCATCATCATCATCATTATAATAATAATAATGATAATTCAATAAATGTTTGTTAAATTGCTTTTTGTGTGTAATTTTCTATATATTCATTACATACAGGAATGAAATTTGACATCATATTGTTTTACCCGAAATGTTATCAATAGTTTTTAATTCAATAAAAATTACAACTAAAATAAAAGCTATTTTTCAGCTTCCAAAATTTGTTTGCAGAAAATGGACAAAAAAGAAATGTTAAAAATTTACAAGAAAACTGTTGACAACATCTTGATTACAACAATCCTGTCAGTTTGATTTTTATAGCAGCGTTCACAACAAAAATCTCCCCAAAGAAATTCTGTTAAAATTACAAAAAAGCTACCTCAAGCTGTTCAGCTAAACTGACAAATTATAACAGGTAATAAGGAAGCTAAACATAAGTATATTTATCTTTTAAAGTAAGTTTTCTGGCTAGACTAGCAAATTATACATTCAATTAGTATTCACCTTTTAGCAGAACGTATAGTGTTTAGTTTATATTCTACATCTGACTATGAATCAGACTCAGAGAGACATTATTTATATACATTTTAAAAGGCTATCATTTCAATTCAAGTGAAATTAGAATGTCTTCAAGGCGATTTTTAGTTTACATTTCCATCATGATGCTTTTTAAAAGTTATAATAGTTAAAATTGTATTATTTCCATGTTTAAATAAATATTTTCAAAAATAACTTAAATTTGATTTTTTAAAAAATGATTAAAGCAAACTGAAATAACATGGCGCACCTATAACAAATGACATAAATTAAAAGAAATGAGTGACTCAAAATATTTAACTCGAATAAAATTATTTTAATACTATTTGAAAAGCTTAGGATTTTAAACACACAAAATGCATTTTAAGTTTTGCTCAAAAATTTTAATTTGAGATTTTTGATTGATCTAAATTGCTGCAATTTGCATCGATTGAAACCTCTAATTGTCTAATATAAAAATGTCTCTCAAAAATCTATACTTTCTTGCATTCAAATTATGTAGAATGGAACAGGAAACGTTCGCTGCGTTGTCCCAATACGAGAAGATAGGGAACGAAATATTTGATTTCATTTTTTCAAAAATAACATGAGCGCCTTCGATCGATGCATGAAAACTTTCTCTAATAAAGGTAGACCAAGATTGGACCAACCGACTACTGTCATAACAAAGAAATGAAAAATCAGAGCCAATCAGATTTCTCGAAAGTAGCGGCAGTTGAAGCTCAAATTAAATCATTAGAAAATTTGGAAAGATGTCTTCCTGACGGCGCAAACGAAACAAAACCGTCTGGATCGTTCTCGTCGACCAGGTACGCAGGAAATCGATGTTCACGCATCATATTTTATGACGAGGAATTGTTTATGACCTAACAGCAGCTCTACATTTAAAATCACGTCATTTTTCCTCCCGGAACTTTCTATTAATCGAGACCAAAAACTATGTGTCGAATGCAAAACATGTCTTTTCTGTTGGTTTGGCCTAGGATCAACGTTAACGGGCGAATCCCATCGTTTTTTCTCTTTTAAAGAAAAATCACTGCCAAAATTTACAAATACGTCGTTTTGGAGGTTCATATGAACTCTGAACTCTAGATAGTTCAATAGGATGAAACGTTTCCTAATTTAATAGGCAAGGATTATTGGCCGCTGTCTGCATCTGTATCCATTGGATTCCGCCGTTTGAGCAATTTTGGATGTGGTCTCTAGGATTGCATCAACGTCAAAGGCAGATGAATCAGTTTATTTTCATTGTAAACTAGAGAATTTAAGCTTTTGATCGACTTATAATTAGTCTATTTTAGTTTTAGGACAAAAATTAAATAGCATTTTGTATTGGAAATAACATCTGCTATATGAAGACTTACAAATCCGGCCAGTGCGGCCAAACATGTTTCCTGCAAAACTCGGAAGGAATATTTGTTTAGTTTACAACTGTTTCAAGTAGTTTAGTTAGCAGCTGCTCCTCTGTTAGATAAGAAATAAATTGGCCGCTATTTCCATTCGGAACACAAAAACGTTTTTCGTGTTAAAAGAGGACATGTATCTCGTTGTTAAATGCTTCTACTAATTAGAGAATTCTTTGCTATACGTTTTCTAATCGCTTGCTATCAGAAGCAGGAGTTTCTCGTAGAATATCCGCACAACAAAGGTAAATGCGAAAAGTGATAAGAAAAAGATTAAGCTCTGTATCTTACATTGAATGAAAAATTACGCACCAATAGTGGTTTTGCACGTTACTCACTTTTTCACGTGATAAACAATCACAAATATGCAATCAAATAACTTTACTATTGGATTTATTTTAAAATTAATTGCTTATTCTAATATTAACGTTGTTTTTAATTTTCAGAATGATTAGCGGAGACAAGTGAATCACTTGATGAGAAGCTATCGTTGTCAGTGATTCAAAAACTTAAAAAATTTTGTAGAACATTTGACTAGAGAATTAGTAAGCATTAAGTAAACACCTTGTGTAGATGATATTTTCTTATCTTTTATCAGTCATTAAAGATGAAAAAAGATTACTTAATTTCGGTAACTGAATGAATATGAATATGAATATTTTTTTCGATGTTGACAGAGATCACGACTTCCAGTTCCAAATTTGTAGCGTCAGTACAGCAAGAGACATAGGCGTTATGATAGGATATTTGAACAAAAGAATAGAAGAAAAATAGTTGATAAAAATTGAGAGTTCAATAATTAAAATAAAATAGTAAAATAACGTAAGCGATTATTTCATAAATTCTAACTTCATTTGTTTCTAATTCTTACAAGGCACTATCTAAAAAAATGTATCACAAATCTATTGGTAACAAATATCGATAAAATGAAAATATGCAGATCAACATGTGGCTGACCGATTGGATAAGTTACCACATTGTTCTCTCTTCAAGTCAACAGTGAAACCGAGATTATTTGTTTTAATACGTACCTTATACTTGGTATTTATGAGAGAGTTGTGTTTTAATTTTACCTAAAATACTGCAAACTATATCTTTATCTTTAACCTTTAAAAAATTCTGAAAATAAAAATTTATTGCAACCAATGCCACGCTTGTAGATGTACTTGTAAGACTTCAGTACCATACTTACAAGAATGTCATTTACTGAGAAAAGAGCTGCTAGGAAGGTGGACTTTTTGTTACTGTTGTAATAGTTTCTTAACATGCTGAGATAATAAATAAAAAAAATTAATTCGAACTACGTTGCATAATGTTATTAATTCCAAAACGTCTACAGTGATTCTTCAAGTTCTCTACATATAAAATATACACGTTTAGTTTTATCCGCCGCTAGTGGTAATCGCACTGTCATTGGCATTTAAAACAAGTTTCAATAATTTTATTTATTTTGCTTTTGAAAATTATTGGTTAGACCTGTTTCTAACCCTTATCTTCAAATATATATATATATATATGTGTGTTTTCTTTGGTTTGTGTCCTCAGCATTTATTATGAATAACGCTGCAAACATTTCTCTCAATGAGAATCTAGAAGCGAGGTTCGATCGTGTATGTTTGCAGCTACTACATAATATCTTCAAACTGAATATTTCAATAATAAGCAAGACATTCAAAATATAAAAGAAAATTGTAAGCAAAACGTTTTTAATAGCAACGAAAATGTCGTTTCGATTGGTAATCAATGTAAGTACACTTCGCTCTATCATTAATGTAATTAATATAGATAATGTTGTGTTTTTAAGTGATATTAAGCATCAGTAAGTAAACTGTTGAGAATAAAATTGTGGTGACTTTAAAACAAATAATGACCTGAGATTTTAATTCAAGGTTAAGATTTTGAATTAGATTTTAATATTAACTAAACAAAGAAAGAAATGCTTGCGTTAGTTTTTGTCTCAAAACTATGATCATAAAATTTATTTTCTCTTATAAATCGCACGCCGGTATCCACTATTAATTAGTGTTCGTATTTTTTTTTACCTAAGGAATATAACAGTCCGCAATAAAATTAAAACGTGTGCGATCAAGATTTCGCTCGAAATAACAGAGATTTTCTGCTGTATTTCCGAAAACATCGACACAAAATGACTTACCTATTTGTTATCGTAATCACTGCAGCAAATTTTTATGACCTTGATTTAAAGCAAAATATCATTAAATCCTGTGCGCTATTACGAATTGTTTTAGCAGAAACTTATTAATAACAGAGGCGTACGTATCACGACTGTTTATTACCTGATCAGTTTATTTTCAAATTTCAAAACCATTTTCGCTTTCTAATGCAAAAGAAAACAGGACTCAGTCGAATTCCGCAAAATGCTCTGGAGATTTTGAAATTCCTGGTATTTGTGCTTCGACGTTTCTACTCTAAAATTTAAACATTCAGCTTGCTGTTGAACTTTAATAATATATGCATATATATATATATATAAGAAATGCTAATAAATTTCTCAGAGTTTTGAAATGAATAAAGTTGGTGACCCTGGTGTTCTATAGTCTTCTTCAACACTTTTCTCAATGGTGAAACAATTGTAGAAATATACTCTGAATAAAGTGTGTAGCTGTCTCCAAAATAAAAAAGCATCTTTCTTTACATCTGATGAATGGAATAGCCGGTCAGACTGAGGATGTTTTAGGGACAAAAAAAACTAAAGGTTAGGAGGCGATAAATTTAGAGAAACATGTGGATGCGCACGGTTCATGTGCAGAAAAATATCTCTGCAGATCTTTTCTCAATATTTCCGCTTTAATACGTGATATAGTCCAATCTATATAATAACAGTAAAGTAAGCTGCAGTAATGGTCATCTGTGAGGAGATAATCATTGTAGATTCTAAAAATATTTATCCCAAGTGAAACGTGTAAGATAAACATTTTTATTTTCTTTATTTATAATAAATATAAGAAATCAATATACAATAAATTTGCAACAGTAAAAAAGACATTTTTAGAAAAATAAAATTTTAAATGAAAAATAAACGTGTTTTAATAATACTGTTTCATTGAATAATGGTAAATCTATAATTTAAAAATAAATTAACACAAAACGCATATATTATTGTTGTTTTTTTAAAAATCCACTGCAATTATCTTTTAGTTATAGCAGTTATATTCATTGTTAGCTGGTATGCAGATTTTCAACTTATGTCAAGTGTTCGTTCTTTCCAACTGATAACAGTGGACAACAAATAATTTGATACTGAGGTAAAAGTATGTCTTAGACTAATTCAAGTATGCTGTTTTCAAATCTGAAATCAGAATTAACCCAATACGTAAGGATTTTTAGCTACAGAAATAAAAGGAAATCTAATGTTATATATTTTGAGCCTTCTTTTTGCTACTGTGTACGCACAGAAGCCTACGCGGGAGAAGCACATGGTTTCCTGCTTACATGAACACACGTGTGCTTCTTTTGTTTGTGGAATAGCCGAGACGATGCATATAACTATAAGATCAAAGGAAGGTCATCGAGAACAAACCATTCTCCAGGAAAATTCAATGTGCAACATGTGCCACTGGAACGTCCGCAAAGAATATTTCTTCAACCACTGCATAAGAGCTGGGCCTACTGAAGAGCTTTGTAGAGGAAATGAGTTTTGAAGGTACGGTATTTCTTTATCTGAAAGAAATTTGGAGCGATTTTAACTGATGCCAAGTTGAAGGCTGGAATATTTCTCGGACCACAAATTTCTGATCTATTTTCCGATCCATCCTTCCAGTCCAGGCTTAACCCACTCGAGCTGGCTGCATGGGAGGCTTTCAAACTGGTAGTCCACAATTTCCTTCGGAACCACAAATTAGACAACTATGCCGAGTTGGTTCAAGACATGATAAAAGCCTTTGAGGAAATGGGTTGCCGTATGTCGCTGACGTTGCATTTCCTTCATACACACTTGGAATTCTTCCCAGCCAACCTTGGTGCTGTGAGCGATGAGCATAATGAAAGGTTCCACCGACACATAAAGGCAATGGAGACAGCTATCAGGGGAGATTCAACTCCAACATGGTGGGGGACTATCGTTGGTTTATTCAGTGACTAACAACTGTTATTCACAAACATAAAATCGAGTACTTAAAGCATTTCTAAACAGTTAATGTATACTGTATACAATGAGTTTACGTTGTTCAATGTGTTTGAGCTTATGGATAACAGTTACTGTACAATATACAATGTGTTTGTAATGTGATATGATTATTTTTTGCAATTCTGCGATGTGCTTGATTTATTAATAAACAATGGCTGAAAATGGCATTTTTCTGTAACAACAAATCCTGACATGCTAGGTAAATTTTGACTGAAAATTTGGAATCTGCATGCTTGATTTGATAAAGGACACCTCCATATACCTCAGTAGCAGACGAAACGTTATTCTTTGTTGGCCAGTATAATCTAAAGAATTACAACAATAATTTAATGATAATGATACAATTGAGCTTTTTTATGTACAAAATTAAAAGAGAGTAGATGTCACAACTGCACTGACAGAGCTACAATTAAAATTAATAAAGCTGCTGCAACTTTTTTACAGTAAAAACATTACCATAATTTTTCTTAATTTCTTCATTAAGCACATGCAAACGAACTATAATTTGGGAACTGTTAAAATGCAGAAGCCATCATAAATGTTTGTTTTGTAAATATTTCTGAAGGCATGGAAACGGATTTCAGGTATGTCTTTACTTCAGTGCGTCACAGAGAGCACTGCTAAAAAACTGTCTCTGACGTATGGTGAACGGTATGAGACTCAGGTGCAATACTGCAAAGCCAGTCACACAAGTTAGTGAAAGTAGCCTGAATTTAGGATATATTAACGCTGCCTTCTTAGTCAATATTTTTTACTACACGTATCGAACTGTCTAGTTTTTGCGCAAAATATAAAACTCTATGGCTAATTTTGAGATGCATGCAAATGTTTCTTAAATTTTGTATCAGAATATCCGTGTATTGCTTTAGTGTATATTCTGTTACGCCCAGTCTAATTTTCAAAGATAGCACGTATTAAACAAAATCTTCAGAAATAATTACAAAATATATATGTACCACGAATATTCCTACTAAAACTCTTTATTTATAAATGTAAGAGGAAAGCAGAAATCGCTGAGAAATCTCACAGGACCAGCTGGTAAAAAAAAACAAGAAACCATGCCATGCAGCGATTTTCCTGACTAGAATTCGCAGGTCCTCAAGCTAGCAGTCCAGTAATCTACCTCAAGACTACCGTACCGTTTTGCAGAAAAATATGGGCAATTGATTTCGCTTGGAACATAATAAACGAAATGATCTCAATCCATTTGGAAATTTTCATATAGTATATAAGGCAATGAACCTAACTTTGTTTTCAACATCAGTAGCTGTTACTAATACTTCAACTTCTAACATTGCCCTAGAATGGCATTTTATAGAATGAATTAAGTGAAGGAATACTTTCAAAATCTTTGCAACCTTCTTAAGAGAAAATGCACCACTCATGGAAATTTGATGCTTTAAGGCAAGGCCTGTTTAATAGGAAGTAAACTAAATGAATGGAATAAAAAATTCAATAGTACAGGTCGTTGTCATCTCAGACGCTACTAGCATCGTATATTCCTGCTGGAAAGAAGATACAAATAATCTCATCAAAGAAAATGGACGTAAGACAGAAAGAATTGTGGTTGTATATAAATGAGTCAGAGTCCGTAATGGCTGGACCTACAAAATTAAATCACATCATTTAATAACTGTTAACGATGATGTACTGTATGTATGAAGATATGCGAAACACTTAACTGTCATCTGCTATAAAATACAGAAGCTTTTGTGATTATCAAACTTTTGATTACTTATAGTTATCTCGATCATTCATCAATTACATCAGCCATGAAAAAATGGCGCATAAACAATTTGAAAAAATGTAGGACTGTTAAGTACCACAAATAGAAGGTTTGGCATTGTCACTTTAGTATCCAAGGTCTGGCGCCTGCATATAGTTTGTTTCTAAGTTAGTTGAATTGGTTATTTTCTTTGACGTGGTCGCCATCTCTTCAGTTTATTATAAAAAACGCTAAACTGCCATGGTTCATTAAGCTCACGGAACAATGGTCGTGTCTGTGCTGCAACAAGAAGCAAAGCTAACGTTTTCGTAAATTAGCAGCCAGTTCACGAGTTTTTGAATACCTTCAGTTTTTCAAACAATTTATACTACATTAAAGGTGTTGGGTTCTCTAAAATCTTATCAGATGCCCAAAACACTTAAAGAAGGAGATTTTAATCGAGTCTTCGACCAGCAGAAATGTTAAAGTTGGTGACAAGGATTTACGTTATACTCAACATTTCACACCTTTGATATTTAAAGAAATATTTTTCATTTTGTGCCCAAAATGTGGGGCCAATTTTGCTACATAAATTTAAAAAACACTTTTCTTTTAGATGCTTAAACTTGCATTTATAAAAGATGAAGATAAAATAAGCAAAATTAATAATAAAACCTATTTAATAATAAAAATACAATGCTTTTGATGAAAATTTAAAAAAAAATTTTGCTATTTTATTTAGAAAAGAATAAAACAAAACAATCAGTATAGGTGGTATTCAGTACAGCAGAGCTTGAGAAAACAAGTGCAGATTGAATCTCTCTGTTTCACCTGCCTAGTTGACAAGTATAACATACAGAAATCGCTTTTGAACTCTGAATATTGCGGAGATATTCTGATGCCTCTACGCAAAACCAGAAAATCGAAGAAAATGAAATTAGAATTTCACCCCCCTTCAAATCAAGTAGAATAATCTATAAAGCCAGTGAATTATATATTTTTATTGCGCATTTTAACAGCTTATTACGTTAGATCATCAAAATTTAATACGGTTTTTCGAATATAAAAATGTGCCAGATGTACATTTTCTTTGCTCTTTTGTTAATTACAAAGTTCTGCTTCCAATTAACTGCAATCTTTTGGAATACACAGTGTTAATATTGTTTCAGAGTTCTACGATAAAATGAACACATCCCACGCTATGGACCAAATAGGCAGAGATTGTTTCTATAGGAAGCTGGATAAACTCCTCATCTAACATCAAATGGCAGGCAACGGTTGGGTACGCACCTGTTACACTTAGTATCCCTTTATTTCCTTAAAAAAATTATAGAGATAAACGTGAATTGGTTACTGCCGTGTGAAGATGCAGCATCATAACCCACACGTACGGCTACGTCCAAAAACAGCGACAGCAGGACGTACAATAATGGCACGTTTATAAAAGATAGGCATGATCAACCAACATATAGTTTGCACACGCACGAGTTTAGTTTTAGAAATTTTTGTGATGAAAGTTTTTTCAGGAAAGTCATTCATCACTCATTTTGATATTTTCTGATGGCAGAATCCTGTTTCATCAGCACCCTTATTAAATATTTGCAGACTTGTGGCAGAAGTTGATATGAGACATCTAGCGATGAGACGTGTCGCTTAATATTATACTTACTTTTGCAATAGTAGCGAACCAAAAACCGACAAGCCAGAAGGTGTTATTCTCTATGTGGCTTTTATTTATCGTGACGCTGCATCGATCGTTCTACCAAGACAATGACCACCCAACAGATCAGGGCTGATAATGGAAAAAAACAATATCAACTGCTGGTCTGCCCACGCAGATCTTAAAGTCAAAACCTTGTGGAAAATATTTGGGACGATCTGGGGAATTATTTTTTGATGCGAAAAATTATACGAAACACATCTCAGCAAATCGTCGCAGACCTGTAACAAGAGACGATCCATGCCGCCAGAATTCGGTAATATATGAAATCCGCAGACTTTTATACATGCGTCACGGCGAGGTGGGCATGAACTGACTGTCGCGCAACGTTGCATTATCTAAAAATCGTGGATACCAAATGTTAAAGGGTGTCATCACAAATGTTTAATGATGTGCCGGCTCCATCCCCGACAACTTCCACGAATGTGACTCTAATTATTATTATATTATAGCCAGTGCAACTAGATGTCCCTGCTTTACATCATTTGTTTTAAATATATACATATTGCTGTTCTTTTGTTTTCGGCTAAAACCGTTTTATATTTCCACGCCCTAAAGGCGCTGTGCCCTGTAACGCGACGGAAGCGATATTAAACAGTTCGCAGCAGCGAAGAGACTATCAGATTTAAAGCGCTAAAATAGAAATTATGAAGTGTAGAAAAGATTTAATGTAAAATCATATTTCTCTGGAGAAAAAGCATATTGGAGTAATTCAGGAAAATCTCAAGACATGGCTGTCGTTAAAGAATGGTTGGGGAAAGACTTTACACTGACGTGCTTCATTGTCAGCATTGCGATGCATATGCCACGGGTTTTAGGAAGCATTCCCCACGATCATATATCATCACAAAACCCGCAAGTCCTCTCACAATCTAACAAAAAAACCGCAAACCGCTATTCTCATCTCCTCGTCTCACACGCGAATACAAGCACCTATACCGACCTAACACACACACACGCGCGCGCACGCACCCTCATACTCATGCACTCCGACATACCCCTTGAAGTTCTCACTCATTCAGACACACACACACACGTGCGCACAAATAATGATTTTTGGTCTCTCTGCTTCAGCACTCCGCGGTTGATAAAAGTAAAAATAATTGCAGATTCATTTTTAATTTTGTTCTGTCTTCCTTATAGGACGGGTTATGCTTGTAACTTTTCGCTTGTCTTAATCAGCATGACCAGAACAACGGTGCCGAGTACCTGAAGTTGGCACCTTATGAATCGCCACGATACCAGAGAAAACTATCCTAGTCTATAGTTGATTCGATATTGATTCTCGGCTGTACGATTGAGACTACGGTCAGCAGCACTCGCAGCCGTTGCAATGCTAGACAGCGTTTTTGGTAGGTATGACATTCCAAAACATCACAGACTGGATGAAATTCTTTCTTTCGAATATTGTTGTAAGACATTATAATCAAAATATTTTTCACTCCTCGAAGATTTAGACAGTGACGTTATTAAACTTTATCTAGTATACGACAAAATCAACCAGTTAATTTTTAATTTGTCCTCTAATTTTATTTAAAAGTAAATGCATTGCGTGTATTAACAACATTCTATTAAATCTCTCTCTCTCTCTCTCTCTCTCTCTCTCTCTCTCTCTCTCTCTCTCTCTCTCAGTTAACTTTTTCCACTAAGGAAATATTAATATTTTCTTATTGAATAAATGTGTCACTAAAGTCCATGCACTAGAACAGAGCGCGCTTTTAAACGGCAGCAAATATCAATTAACTTCCATTATTATCAAAAAAGTAGTGCAAAGTCTGTGTTTATAAGCGAATTGCAGTAAATGGCATACAAAATGTCTCTTTTTAAATAAATATCAGTAACTCTCTTGTAAAGTCAATTTTTATAATTCGATAAAACAGCCTGTAATGCCCACCTTTATATGTTCTAGTAAATTACTTGTACAGTTAACATTTATAACTGAACTGCAGTAAATATCTAGCAAAATTCAACGTTTTAAGCCATTTTAATAATTACTGGTTAATGTTTATTTTTATTTTTAACTTCAAATAATTCATGTAGAAGCTGACTGTGCACAGTTTAATTGAGCAAGAAAACACAAACTATTTTCCAGCCATTTACCTGGCATTTATTATAATCATGGGTCTACACATTATTTGCTCACATTTAAAGGCGATTTTGGCAAGATATTTGAGCACTTTATTTAGTATTATCTCTAAATAAAGCTGATCTTAATATTGAGATATGCAACTATTTAGATGATGCGTGATAAATACAGAAAATATCATTTAACTAAAACCAACAAATAAAATTAATAATCTAAGAACATATATTTTAATTCAATTTAAATAATATACCAAATAATAGTGGATATTTACTTAAAAATAATTCTATATTTCATTAAATAGTAAACTATTCAGTTTTCTTTTAATCATGTAATGAAAGATACGGTTTTAACTTAGCAGTTATTTATTTGGTAAAGAAGCTACTTTAACTAAACCAGCTAAATAAGACAGAATTCAGTTGCATTTTAAGCTTTTTAATGCCTGAAGCATTATAAATGTATCCACTAATAAGAATTTATAATCTTTTTGTTTACTCGTTCTGTCATGCTGATTCAGGCTGCCATTTTATTGTTTGAAAATATCTCTCGATGTGATATTTTTTCTAAATCTCTTGGTATTTCAACTTAGAGAAACGAATTTAATGCTCAAGAACGATGTGTTGATAGAATGTTGAACTTTCGAAACATGTTAAGACTATAAAACCAAAAATCAAAGAAGAGCCGAGTCTTCATAAAATTTGTGTCCATTCTTTTTCTGTTGGATGTAAATTTACCCATACAAGTTCTGGATGAAGACTTTCACGTTTTATCATATTTGTCAAGTTATTTTGTAATCCGATCAACATATAAGCATTCAAATAAATGTTTACAAAAAATCAAAAATTGGTAAGGAATTTCTCTTAATGTCATTTATGCATATCACGGTTGAATTGTACATGATATAGGCATTATCATTACAATTACGAAAAACAGCAATAATTGCTGTGCAGCATGAATATGTATGAAAATATTCAATGTATTTTATACTATTTTATACTAAATATTCAACAAGATAAAAAATACTTTATTATTTTAAAATTGGTGATAATTGTAATAAGTTTGCCAACAGCAGAATAATGTAATTCAAATCAAAATCGAAGTGTATTTTTATATAATGACCAAAACTCCAAAAATAATACAATTATCAACCATCAAAAAGCAAAACAGTAACGAAAGTATTTATAAAAAGTCTAATAAATACAACTTCTTTATATTTATTAATGCACCAGATAGTCTAAGGCATTTTAAATTAGTTTTATATAAATTCATTACTCTGCTTTCTTGAATAAATTCTTTACACTTTTAACAATGAATATTCTGTTAGAATAAACAACTTTGAAATGTAACAAATGAAGTTTTTACATTAATGCTTTCAGACTAAAACTCAGTAGAGTTTTCATGAGTGGATTGAAGACGGAAAGCTAAATCTCAAATATAAATTACTGTGAAGAAACCGGATTTTGCTGTTTTTGGTCACTTTGCCATTACAGGCCATCAACATTCATCAGAAAAGGATATAGTTAGTATTTTGATACATGGTTTTTTAATTAAGTTATTCAAATCTCATGAGTTTTTGAGGAGGGGTTGACGGGTAAACTGGATGCGCACGAAGGCTCCCTGCGCTGTGTGGTGTAGTTTAAAACTCAACAAGGAACTGCCGTCTGTAGCAGCGGTATTTTCCTAAGCGATAACGCTACCCCCGGTATTTTTAAATAAATCTACTCGAATCTTCAGCGCCCTGAGATTTGAAAGAAACTTTCATTACTAAATCGACATGGATGCATCAAATTTTAACGTCATATCGTCGTCTTCCCCCTCCAGAAAAGGAGATGCAAGCGGTTGGTATCGATTTTTTGAAATGCTATAAATCCAGAACAAACTACTGTACTAAGCAAAGTTTGTAAATCACGAAATATTTCAACATAAATTGACAGGAATATTTTCAAATTTATACAATTCAACTTTCGACAAAAGGTATGCGTCTAGTTTATTGATGGAACTACTTTAATTCTTTGATTTTATCACTTGGCATCCGTTATCACTAAACATCTGACTATTACTTTGATGAAGATTTGCATGCTACATTCAAAAAGAGGAAAATAACCTGCATGTTATCCTGAAGCCATTATTTAGACTAGATGTTAAATTTTCTTCAAAACCATTAAATTTTCACTTCAGAGTTGTTTTTCTTAAGATAACTCTTCAAACTTCGGGTTTTACCTTTTTTTTAAAGGGAAAATCGCACTAATCGTAATACATTTAAACTAACAATCTATTTTTATATTTTTTAAAGAGTTACAGTTTATCAAATATCCTGTCTGGTAACGGTCACACCTTAGGTAATTAAGTCAGATATTAACTCTGAGTTGCTGAAAATCCCAACATCATCAGACTGTCTAAATGGGCAAGATAAAAAATCAGCATTAAATACTTTGGCAATCCTGTTAAGAAACCATTATGTGCAGTTCTATGATTTTTGCATGATCTAACTTTCAACCTTAGTTTGACGAAGAAATTACATTATCAGAATCTGAAGTAATAAAAGGAAAATTTTTGCCTGTTAAAAAAAAAAAATCGCTGCTTTAATAAACAGCAACAAAAAGAGAGACAAATTCAGTTCAAATAAACAGCTTATATATAATTCATGTTTGGTCGAAATCTGTTCTATAATCAATTTCTGCCAGAATAATAAGCTCCTAAAAACTAACTACATTTGATTTTGTACCAACTTGTTAAACGAATATATCTTTAATTCCAACTATGAATTAACGTTTAATGAAGCAATTGTTTTAATTTTTATAACGACTACTAAAGTTGTTATTTTATTGTTTATTCTAGATGAGATCAATTTACTGTTGATAATTGGTAACAGACTATTTGTTTGTTTAACTTGCCAAACACTGATTATGCAAATAATATGTATTTAAAAATCACAAGATTTTAAGCATTTTACAATTAATAATTATATCTAGCTAACAAGTATTGCTCATTTATAGGTAAAACAAATTATTTATTTTTTAAATTAGTTAATTTAAAACTACAACTGCAGTATGACGACTGTTTAAATCCTATTTAAATGCCATAAAACCATAATTTTTCAAAATTTGCTATTTTGTATTTAAAATAGATATGTTTAAGTGAAAACTGTTGGCATATTTTTCTTCTGACTACAGAGGTCGATTATTCTCTAGACCAGTGCTTCTCAAACCATATGATGTGGCGGACCGGCAGGTGTTTTTTCCAATGTGCCACGGACCGGTACCATATTTCTGCCATATTATCATTTGTTTACGATCCGAGAAAATATTATTTGAAAATTCGTATTAATATTAATTTATACCGAAAAAACATAATGAATATAATAAAAGTTTAAACATTTTTTTTTTTTTATTTTACAGGCCTTTTCGTTTGGCGCGAACAATCGCCCCCCGCTCGCACCCACATACGCGGCTGATCAGGTTTTACCGAATCGCTCTTGTGGTTTATCGAACTTTACTGAATCGCTCTCTTCGAGCGCCGATCGGTGAACCGTGCACATTTATAGAATTCGCTATGCGCATGCGTGTGCACGCCGCCGCCGCTCGCTTATCTCCTGCACCAGGTAGTCGATGTCCGCCCGGCCAACTCGGTCCGCTCTCCTCGCGGCGAGTTAATCGTCCGAGAAACGCAAAGAGGCTCGATATTTTACGTCCCCCCAGTCTTGATGCCTAAATAAATACTTGTATGCCTTTGTAGCCATCGGGGGCCTCTCTTTTGTCTCCCGCAGTGGGACACTCCCGATTGCGTCACAGTCCCTCCGGGTTAACTCGCCCTGGCGTAATCGACCCCAATGACTTCCTGTTATTTTGCCACCTGGAC
Source organism: Nautilus pompilius (assembly GCA_018389105.1). NCBI lineage: Eukaryota > Metazoa > Mollusca > Cephalopoda > Nautilida > Nautilidae > Nautilus > Nautilus pompilius. The sequence goes on from JACATO010000113.1 coordinate 583,742, forward strand.
AATACTCGATATTGTTTATACTACTGTTTCCTTCTTTTCTGGAAACACGCCGCCTACCGGCACCGGTACACGTACCACTCTTTGAGTAGCACTGCTCTAAACTCTCTGGAGTTGTCACTATAAAAACTTAACCGTTAGACGGTGCACAAGTGCGTCCAGATAAGTCTAACTTCGAGATTATTCAATCTATATAAAATGGCTCATGCAACTAGTTTCGTTAAAAGAATTACATGTCTACCATGATGCGTAAGTAGTGTCGGATGGGAAAATGCTACTAGATAAATTTCCGTCACTGTTTACAACATATTTAACTTTTTAATTCTAAGCTTCTGGCCAGTCAAAGGAATTGTGAGGTGTTTTCACCGATGCTGCTTTGAAATATACTTCCATCACGAGAGAATCTGTTCGTGAAAATCTGTCAATATTCACTATGAATTATCAGTTTTATGTATAAACGCACTACATGAGATTTCCAGCTAATGAAAATGCTGGTAACGTCACGCACCGCTCTTCGCATAAGGAATCTTCGCCTGTCATTATCTCAAAATTTGCAATCAAAGTATGCACTACACCTGTATTCACTGACAATGACGATCTGATAACAAAAAATTTATTTACCTGCGCAACGTTAGATGATATAGTAGGGTAATAAAAGGATCACTGTTTATCAAGAGAATTTCTGTCAAATTTATATCACAATAAAGCGTTACACCTATTGATGAAAAAGGATATCCTTTTCTTTAAAGACTGCCACAAAAAATAAAAGATCGTCTTTATGTAGCATATGAAGGAGGAGTAAATGCTGTGTAATCGCTAAGTGAATATGGTTAATGATTGCCTTTATGTAAATAACAGAGGTATTCTTGGAGGCAGAATAGAATTTTACGTGCGATTAATATAAATTCTAGTATGACTGAATATTTAAAACGTGTTGACTAATGATTAAAAATAAAACGTACAATATTTTTTTTATTATCATCATAAGATATAATTCTTTTGGCGCACATCTGAAAAATCAGAAAAATTTCCTGTTTCTTTAATAGTCAATTAAAATGAAAGACACGTTAAGCTACAAGGTAGAAGCACTATAAAATGGTGTAATTTAATTATTGTGGCTTGGTTATGTTTTCTAAAGAAACAGTGTACACGTTTGTGTGTGCAATAGAGCGATAGAAAAGCATAAATATATTACTATTTTAAATTCAAATCCAAATAAGTCTACGGTTTAATATACATTAATTATACAAGACTTTGTGTCATCTCATTGACATGTTGTGGTGGAAATTCTCCTTTTTATATTAGTTTTCTGCGTGGCTATTTTCACTTATATCAGTGAATCATTTCCTCACTACCTTGAAGTTGCAATATGTTACTCTGGCAGAGAAATCCAAATGCACTTGATTAAAGCGTCTAATAGCAGGAACAATGTGTATTAAAAGGCGCCATTAAAATCACATTTTAAGAAGTGACTCTCTTGAGATACACATTATTTTAAGTAACCTGCAAAGAACGAGAGGCGTTTTGACAAATTAATACTAATCGTTAAACGCGTAAAAATTTAAAACTGCTGAAGATTTGTCTTCTCTCAGACTAAAATTAAGAAATTACTAAACATCTACTTCTAAATCACTAGAAACAAACTCTTTCCAAGTAATATATCAAAACACAGGCAGTTATATATAAAAACTAAAAATTAACTAGTTATATTAAAATACTTACACATTTCTTACAATTTATTTAAATCTTGTTTTATAAAAATTTTCTTAAAATAAGTAAGCATTTTCTAACTTTAAAAACAACCTTCGAGTGTTTTTTGGATCATACTTTATATATCTTTTTATATCAAATGCTGTTATTTTCAATAAAGTGTACATTTATTACATGCAAAACGTTTTGACAGTGAATTTCATTCGCACATATTTCTAACCTATTCATTTTTATTGCAGATTTTTATTAGTAGTTTGATAAATAGATTTTATTTGCTCCCCATATTTTAATTAAAATCTCTAAACCTGAAATCTCAATGATATTGTATTTACTGAAAAAAACAAAGACCATTATAAAATTATTTTTTCATTAAAAATACATATTACCATTTGGTAAAATACATAAAAATAATTTGACGCACAGCACATAGAAAAATAAAGTAATCAGATACAAAATTTTTTAAGACAATCTTAATAATATATTTTTTTATTTAATTCTATTAATTTAGTCATGCGTAGTAATAATCTAAACTACAGATGAGCTAAATTCACATTTTGTGTATAAATAATGCAGAGCAAATTCTTTTTTTTTCAAACAATTTACATCAACTTAACATTTTATAAAGTTCGTCATTTTTTAAAAAAAATATATTTGTTTGAATAGAATTTCTTCTCCTTGATTTTTGGCTTGTACATCCACATTTTTCAAGAAAGCCAAATCTTTAGATTGCGTTTAAATTTCTCAAATGCATTAATCATGGTGATATAAATCTATGATTCAATCTATATTAATGATGCCGAAATAATTTCCACATACACAGTATTCCATTAAAATTCAGTAATTTAATAAAATAAACTTCTATGTTAATAAATCTTATTTCACGATTTCGCTTTTCGATGCCAAAACCTTGAAAATGCAAAATATTGGAAATATAAAACTTGTTTTATGCTTCGATATGTTGAAGATTGTGGATAAAAATTCATTTCAACTGCAAGTACAGTATTTTTTCTTAATACTTAAGCAAGAAATATGCAGTTGATATCTCTCTCTCTCTCACACACACACACACACACTCACACATATTTACACACATATGTAATAACAATCATGTATAAATACATTTTTGCAGTAAACAGGAAGTAAAAGAAAATGACGGAAGTGTCTATATTTTGAACAAATATTTCGTCATTGTGATCTAAAATATCTCTAAACGAAATTTGTGTCTAACATTAAAATTTCTTCTTGAAAGATTAAAAATACAAGAATTTGGTGTCCAGCACACTAATTTTAAAATATTGCAATTCTAACATCAAAGTCTATCAATGCGTTATTTCTTTTTGAAACAACATGTCCATGTTATTTGCATTTGTATTTTACTAGTGTGTTACGATTGCCAATGGTTAAAAATGCTGATTTAACTGATTTAATTGTATTCGGCTCGAAAACCTGACAAAGTGGTAAAGATAAGATGCTGAAAAATGATAAATATCTAAGCATGCTGAGATTTGTAGTTCATGTTAGAGGTTCTAGATGAGCGAATTCTTACAACAAAGCTTCTTGGAAATGGCTGAGAACAAAATCATTAATGCAATAACAAATGCTTTTCTTTATTATGTCTGAATTCGGAAAATTAAATATGTACACTGCATAGCACTGTTTAATATCGTTAAAGAATGTCCTTAGGTAAGAAAAATAAAATCCGAATGTGGCAATAACAGTTCCAAAAATACACGGAGATATCTTAAAATCCGAGAGCAAATGTACCATAGATCAGTTTGGAAAGGAATGGCATCTCTTTCGTCATAAAACTTTACATATGATAAAATAAATGGAACATCTCTCACCTTATGTAGCAGTGTGCTAAGAATCGTATATATCGGACTTTCTCATTTTTTATTGATAATACCTGCATTAAAGAAGTAATCTTTAACTAAAATGGCACTTACTAACTTTCAAATAACATGAAGTAAAGATGGTTCTGAAGTCCTATACTGGAGTCGCTAAGGAACAACGTGACTTTGTATTTTTTGTTTTCGGTGAAACCTTATAAAAACATCATTTTTCCGTTCTAACAATGTGTTATAAATTTTCAAGAATATGCTATGAGGCTAACATTTTGAAATTCTAGCTTTTTAAAAAATTCTCATACTCATGCAACAATATCATAAAAATTAGAAAAGAAAATAAGCTTATTCCTACAATTTTTAAACGTTTTTCTTCAAAGTTATCTTAGCGTGCACTTACAGAGGCATGACGATGTCACATTCATTAAATCTGTTAATAAAAATATTAAAAAACTGGACAATAAGTAATTTTATTTGATTTTTAAAATGCTGTTTAAAAATAACCTCACAAGGCTTTATGATATTTAATAGCTTTCCTATTTTATGTCTTGCAAATATCTACAACATAATAATTTGATTTTTATGGTAATCACTATGTGAATGTGTGTGTGTGTGTGTGTAATATAATAGGTGTTTGTTTTATTAATAGTTATTCTCTCTATATTCGCCGAGACAGTGGATGAATTAGTGTGAACAAATCGTTATATTTTTATGACAAAGTTTGTTTAAGGTAAAAGCATGTATAGTAAAACTATATAGGTGGAACAAATATTACTTATTTGGCTTTAATCTTCTATAAATCACTTGTAATACATTTTCACCCGACGAGATTGCATTACAAGTGTGCTGACTAATTATATAGCACTTTCAAAATAAATACTGACTAGTGATTTAGGCTGGGATAGTATAAGTATAGTGAAAGCTGGCATAATGTAATACAGAGGGTTATATCAGCACATTTAGTATACGAAAACCATGCTTTACCTATTGTAGCTAATTTCGTTTGGAATGGCAAACTATGTAGCTCTATATTTTGTAATTTGCTGAGATAATAATTATTACAATATTACTATTAGTAAAAAACTGATAATATTATTACTAATGCATATAAACAGTGGAGAAGAAATTCTGGTGTTATGTTTATAGACAAATGACTTTCCAAAAATATTTAGGATATCTTACAGTTTTTCAGAAAATCTAAATGTTCATTTGCTGAAAATGTTCTTATTCTTCTCACTGACCAGAGATGAATAACAAAGAGAAATAATTTAACATCTGTCCAGAGCAAACTGTTGAGAGATGACAAAGTTACGATACTTCTGAAAAATATCTGCAATATCACCAGGTGTAGATATTAAAAAAACAAAAATAGCATTTATTTTTAAATATCCTTTGTCAGGAATTCAGATACATTTTATATACAACAGTTATATGTTTACACCTTTTTGCTTTTTTTGTTGTATTTTTTCTAGGAACATAAATTGACTTTTATTCCATTTGTAATAGAGACTTTAGTAAAGCTATTTTATAGCAGGTGTATAAGACCGACCTAGGGTATTTAAAGTCGTAAACAGTTCTGCCATACCGAGTGTTTTCAAAGTTACCATTCAGTTAAGAACATTCGTTTTCTAGATGAAGCCGTTGATTCCGAATCTTAGCGACATCTTTATCAGGAGGCGGAGAACCAAGAAGCGATTTCGGGATGTCAATGAATTTCTTAAAATATATATTTTTTTTTTCATTTTTTTCTCCCTTATAAACGTTAAACAAGAAAGAATTTATCCACCAGCTCTAATTTCCCGCCTATTTATTATACATACCATAAATTTAAGTAAGTTCAACCATGCATGGAGTTAATTTGTCTAATAGCTTATGAGCTGCAAAGATAGTTAATCACATGTCATTGAGAGATTTGGGCGACTGATATGGTTTGCTTTTACTAACCGGTTAGATCACTTTACTGTCCACATTTTTCATGTTGTCTAGTTTTTATTCTGAATGTTATTAAAACATATGTGAAGTGTCTGTAGTTTGTACAGGAATGTGAAAGTTCACCTTTTCGAGTCGCTTTCACGAGTATAAATGCCAAGAATTAATACCGCAAATTCATGAATAGTACAACTTAAACTTTTAGTTTTTATCCATTAAATAAAAAAATTAATATTTCGAAGGTATCATAATTGATTATCATTACTGATAATTTGAAACATTTAAAACGCCCCCCTTTACCGGTGTATCTACTTGTATACCTTTATGGTTTATATTTTTAAACTATAAGGTACTGACTCTAACGCATCTTTAAGATATTGTATACAAAAAAGCAGCTATTGTGAATCTCTGCTACTTTTATGGTTAATTGTTTCTGTTGTCCCTATAACACTGGGGTTGCAGATCAGACTAAACGTTTCTGCTTTTTCTACTTTATTATTAATTACATCCTAATATAATTGACCAGTTGAAGTCATACGGATTTGTAATAAACTTTATTACTTTCCACGTTTGTCATGAAAGGAGTCATTCGAGTAATTAAGTTATTTAGGTTCCAGATAAGACTTTCAAAAGCATTTCTGATTTCTAGTCAATGATACATACGCAAGATGTTAATAAAGGTTCATTATGGAAGACAGGCAGTCGTTATAGCCAAACACTGACTGACTTTAAAAATCCATTGTCTGTTGTTGGCATTAAAGTAAAGTTAATGGAGCCGTCATCTTTTGGTGACTGATATCGATTTCAAGATATACTTAAAGAAACAATAATTAGAAATATTTTTTAAAAATCTATGTCAAGCAATTTTTAACAAAAAACAGGTGAAAATTCTGAAATTTTAATTAATTTAATTTAAAATTTGAAAAAAATCAAGTATGCACTAAGAAGGGACTGACAAGTAGGTGAGACGTTATCTTGGAGCCAGGATGAAAAAGAGATCAGTTCCTTTTACTGGAGTTCAGTTCGCCACGCGCAACTTTGGATAACAGATACTTGTTTTAAAATTTAGGAAGATTTAACTGATGAGCGAATATTGGAAATGAAGTACATTCCATTGCTGTATAATGACGTAACTTTGATTATTTAATTTTCCGTGAAGCAGACGATCTATAACCGTATTTAAAACGATATTTAAAAAACAAACGTGTTGTGTTTTAAAATGATATTTTAAACGGTGATCTAAGGCAGATAAAAGGTTTGCTGTTTTAAATAGTTTTCTGCATTTTGTTTTTATGTTTATTTTATTAACAAAGAGTGAGAGGAAACTCATTATAGCATTCTTAACGTTTCCAGTTTACAGCACAGAAATACTTATCACTGTATTATAATAACTGATTAACACCATTCCTATTCACAAATATTGACTTTAATATATCCAACTAATTTGTTCATTATGCTAATATTTTTAGTGTAAACTTACAGAATCGTATAATATATATATTTCCTTTACAGATATTTTACTATGATCTAGTGTGGCTTTATCTTACATAATCACAACTGAAATATTTAAAAGTCAAACAATTGTGAATGTCCTCAGACTGAAAGTAAATGTTATTATTTAAACAGTTTCGAGTCATAAATTCCAGATATTTATGAGGAATTTATTAAGGGTAAGTTAGTTTTCCAGAATTATTTCACTTTTTAGCCGTACTAACTATAATATAAGAATACATGAATACAAATGTTGTTTCTACAATTGCAAGTCATTAGTAGAGCACGTCCAAATCATCTTCGATTATTACACACAATCACGTATGATATTAAAATAGTGCATTGTTTCGTTTTATATATATTTTATTTCGTGTCAGATTGATAAATCATTTTCGGTTAAGATAGTAATTTTCTAACTTAATTACAATTCCACCTTAAAATAAAATATTCAATTGTTTTCATGAAAATACAGCATTTAAAAAACATTTCTTGGTCATTATAATATTCGTGTACAAGTCAGCTTTAAATATTTTCAAATAAATCAAATTCTAGGGGTTGTTAAACGTAATTATTGTGTAATTTTATATAATTACAATTATATTATTTTCAAAAATTGTATCTAGATGACCACAGTAACTACATTTACAATCAAATTGATATCATTTATTTTTATTACTTTGAAATTTGCTGGTAAAATAATTAGTTTTATGGACCGAGGTTTGAAATGTACAGAAACGCAGAGTAAATGCTTTTTATAAACATACTTATAAATAAATACAAGGAAATGAATCTCGGAATGTTTTCACGCGCAATTACGATTTATCGTTGATCATTATATATTTGAGTGCCACATTAAAGGCAACAGCCATTATTGAAAAAAAAACCTGTTATTGCTTAAATTATTGTATTGTATAACCTTTCACAATATATCGCATGCAAAAGCTAGTCGATACAGAAAACAAAAATGTATCCATACCTTAAAATTAATAAGTGAGGGAAAAAATGAAAGGCAATATTCACAAGATATTTAGGCGAAACTGAATGAGAGAATGTAAAAAAGAAAATCTATTAAATTTTTGTTCTCTATAGTAGTCACTAAGGATGAAGCTCACAGCCATGACCAAAAGTTTTGTATCAACCTAGAATTTTCTCTTGATGGAGTCGAATTAGATCTTCTAAATTTGCATAAAAATGTCATGTTACCGCATTGAAATGCATATCGTTTGACAGTTTTCCACTTATAATGGAAAAAAATATATAGAAAAATTGAAGAATGGGAAAATTTGAAATCTAACATGCAAATGCATAATATCTTAAAAACGTGTAAATCATGAAAAAATGTGACGAAATTAAAAGTATTTAAAAGAAGACAGTTATAAATGGTACAGTGTCAAGCTATAGGGCTTGAATAAAAATAAATTTTATTAATGTTATTTCTAGAGTAATACCAACTTTTGGGCTGTATCCATAAACTAAAATTTAAGAAAAAGAAAATTTTACTGTTGGTAATTTTGAAATATAAAGTGTTTATTTTTCAGAAACGTATATCAAGAGGATGAGTGGATTGTAAAACAACACTAAAAATTTATTATACTGCTATATATTAATTATAATTTTATTGATTATAACTATTTTATTTACGAAGTGATGCTCTATTAGGGAATTTCATGAATCATCCTGGGGTCTTTAATATAGGGAAATTAATGTAGTGTCCTGTTTGCATTAAACTAGAAAAACATGTCAGAACTTGATGATACAACACAATACTGAGTACCGAGGTAAAATCTATGTTAAATTGATCACTATTAACAATTAGTACGATGCAGCTATTGTTGTATCGATTTTGTGTTATATACCAAACGTTATTAAGAAATCAAATTGTAATTATTATACTTGTGCATGGTACAGAATAAAACAAAATATTGAGCCATTGTGAAAATAATTTCATTTTGTATGTGATTAATACGTCTCGCGTGTTCAATCAATATTGACGTGTTTACTCTAGAGAAAAATTCTATAGCTAAATAAATTTCGGAGATGTGTCACAAGTTATTTTCCAAACTACGATATATTAATTAGAATCGTTTCAGACAAATGGATAAAGCTTTCAGCGTCGTATTTGTTTGTTGCTCCAGAGTTCATGGTTTATGGTTCATCATATAGCATATAAATCATCTTCACTAATCTTCGATTATATCTGGCATTCCGAATGTCAAATTCAAATGTCATCAGGTGGATTACCCCGCACCAGAAGTTATGGAACAAAACGTTCAACAATATGTCGGACTTATAACAGCTAAATGAGAAATTGGGTAGATGGAAAATCATAAGAAATAATTAATGGACAAAACCGAACAATTAGCGCCATAGGTAACACCACGAAATGCAATAATCATTGAAAATTATTTTCTTTCATACACTAAATCAGACCAGCACAACCTAGCAAATAAGCATTAGCTATATTATGTCATGACTCAGTTTCGCTATCTAGAGACGAATTAATAGAAAATTTAAGACTAGTAATGCATGGGTTTGTGTAGATATGTGCTCTTTGCCAACGCTTCCCATTTTATTAGATGATGGCAGATCCTGCAGTTGGAGTCGACCTTCTTACAAATATGGTTGAAACTGCTTTTAAAGCTAAAACATCGCTTCTTTCTCAGCAGGAATAGGATATCTTTTGTTACATATCTTTTTTCTCAGTAACTTCTGATCCTGATTTTCATTAACTCGCCATTTATCATAAATTCTTGGTGAGTACGTATTTGAATGGGCTTTCTGATAGTGCTCCGAAAAAGAATCTCTTAACTTTTGCATTTTTCTTTATTAGTCCAATTTCTTTTAATTCTGTCAAGAAGTAAAGGTGATCCAGAATTATTATCCTTGGAAAAAAAATTTCACTATTCATTATTAGGTGTCTCTTTTTTCTTTTGAATTCAGTGCTTAGTCCATTGCAGTGCTTGCACTGAGGCTGAAGTTGTTTTGCTATTATTTAATGATTTTTATGTAAGTCAGATAATTTCCATTTTTCAGACAAAAGTGGCGTTCTATTCATACAACCTGGAGTCAGAAGAGGTTACGCAGTAGCCTACTGGAGCAAACCAGATCGCTAAGAATAAAAACACTTTTCACCACTTCGCGTAGTCAGGGGACACTCGCCAGTCATTGCTAATAACCGATTGTTATAGCCGGAAACTACTTCACTAAGATTTATTTTAAGTCGAAGGCCCAAACATCCGGTGATGCTTTTCTCGAGGATTACTGCATTGGCAATTTTTACCAGCTGGACTTATCGGCCCTCAGGTAATCCACCAATACTTGCAGGTACCCGCATGTGCTAATTATTCTTTGGGTCCCACTGAAATTTAAAGAACGTGGTTCCGTCTGCATTTGAAAAACTTCTCATGATACCACATATTTTCGGTACTATTATAAATAATATACTTTATACCTCTGATAGATTTCACATAATTATTGTTTTTGTATGAGTAGTACGCGGTTTTCAAAAGAACTCTTAGTATATATTTGCGTTCTTGCACTAAAAGCTACTTTTCAACAATTATCTTTGCCTGTTCTATATTATGCTGCCTCGAAGGCAGATATTGATATCCATACTTGTTAATATAAATTGAAAAGATAAAATGTTATTAAGTATATTACTTTACGTAGCTACTAAGCGACATTATATAATAAACAGCTTTTAGTAAGCCTTCAAAATGCCTCTGCGTGGTTTTATCTCATCTTCTGGCGAAAAAGGCGATAAAATTAATCAAAATAATGCCAGGTACAAAGAAACAGCACTAAAATGCTTCTCAGGCAATATTCGACAATTTTCTTGCTGAGAATGTAAGTGGTCATTACAAACAACTTACACGGCAGATCAAAAGGAGTCTGATATTTTTGGTCAACTTCTGGAAATATTAGCTATAATTCGGATTAAGACAACTCTTATGAAGTGAACAACTAAGTGCCCGCCTTGAACGTAAATATACTGAGTTCTCGAAAACCCTTGGAGATATCTTTAGAAGACACGGCTCAGGTCAAACCTGAAAACTTGTTAATCACTGATGTTTTCTGTCGCTAGACACAACAACAGGGGATTGTAATTTTAAATGTAAAATGAAGCGTTTTTCAGATTTCATATTTCAGTTTAGAATAATAAATAATGCAAAAGTGTCAAAACCGTATTACCATGGCATTATGAATAATCATTTTTGTTTTTCGTTAAAGCGGAATGATATTCAATTTAAACCTAAAAGCTATATATGAACGAAAATATACATAAGATTATTTTAATAACTGAAAGGGAAACAAAATTTTAATTTTATGTAATGTATTTACTTGTCATTAAAGTTGAAAAGCTAATTCTCAAGTAAATCCTACTGGCCCTTTAATTCTCTGTATGATGTATTAAAGATGGAGTTAAGGTACAATTTTATATCAGTGAATAAGGAATAAATAATTGTATCTAATTCAGATTTTAAATTTGCGTTGACTACAACAAAAATTACTGTAAGGAATAAATAATTGTATCTAATTCAGATTTTAAATTTGCGTTGACTACAACAAAAATTACTGGACAAATATACTTCTTGAATATGACAACACACGAAAAGCCCATCAGTAAATCTTCCTCATATATGAAATTTACTTACATTAGACAATATTTTACTTAGAGCTCAAACTTTGAAAAATGCTACATAATGTATACTTTGTTGCGACATAATTTAGACTTTAAATTTAAAAGTTTACTATTTGCCTATTTTTATTTGTATTTATTTACGCGTCTAAGTAAAGATGGTTGGTAGGAGGTTTAAAAACAATTTTTAGATATTTTAGAAGGAAATAAAGTTTGCTTATGTAGAGTTTTACCAAATATTTAAAAAAAAGAATTTTAAATTCGAAATTAAGGATATTGTCAATTTATTGATTAATTATATTATAATCACATACATATATACATATGTGCAAAGAAAGTGAATGTATATTTACATATCTACAGTGTGTTAGCACTGCTGTGTAATCTGAAATCCTGGGAATTGTGAAGCCAGTAAAATATCTTACCAAATGTAATGGAGAATATCGGAATGAACAAAGTCGCGTTTCAAATTTTGATAATAAAAGTTTTTACTACATATTTAGTTTTTTCTAATAATGATATACTTACATGGATGAAGATGTATGCATTAAAAATAGTTGAATTACAGTCACTACTGCTAGCGAGTGGAAAGAACGTTTGCATACCCCCTTTAATGGAAATAAATCGTATATTTATTACGTAATTATCATGTAATGTTCAGCTTTGTCCATAATTCCTAATAGATGTGATGCACATAGATTTTGTATATCCTGACCGACTCGAGTTTTTTTTCATTGCTAGAGTGTTACATTACAAAGAAGGAAGAGAATGCAACACAAATGATTTTATTTTATGGAAGCTTTACCGGGATATTCCATGGTTTACTCTTTTTCAAGCGAAAGGCTTCCATAAATTGGAGTTTTTGACAATCTTCCAAGTGTTTTCTGTTTAAAGGAAATTTGATTTGGTAATCAGTGCTTCTATCATTCTGTCTCGATAATAAATACTATCTTCGAGCTTTAAAAATATCTGATTTCTATCCGTATTTCATTCTATCTATGCGCCTTTATAACACGTACTCGTTATGCATCTTGAAAATAATTGCACAAACTGAAAGACTAAGTTTATTTTAATATTTATTGTATTCACGCTATAAATACTAACTTCGTCTTTTGTATGGCAAGACCGTAATAAAATAACGAGTTTTGTAGATAAATTAATTTAATTTCAAACATTGCAGGTAAGTATTTTTGTGTTAATTAAATCGTAAAAATATTTAACAGTTTTAGGAGACTCATTAAAGCTGTACGCCTATGAAAACTAACGCACGGACAATTAATGCACGTAAACAATATATGGTAAAATTTGTATTAGTATTTTAGCTCTTTCGTCTATTTTAAATAGATTTTTTCTTGTTTTTGTAGTCCATAATTAATCCTATCGTAACTCTGAACAAGTCGACTTAATGATAACAATAGTCAAACGTTGCTGAAAGTCACGTATTATTACATCCATGTTTATCCGACATCAGTACCTGACAATGGAATAAATTTCGATAACTGACTGCCCAAGGATGGCTCTGCATTAGCAACAGGTAAGCATCCATTTATATTTCCCATTTGTAAAGATTCCTTCAATATTATGTAAATCTTTAAAACGCACTTTTGTTTCCAAAATCTGAACTGATCCACTAAATATTACTGCCAGTTACGAAAATCTCTTGTACTTTTCCTCTTATTTCTATCGTTTTTCTCTCAACGACACTGGTGCCAGTGTAGTTCTCATATTGTCTCATTTATAAAAAAAAAGAACCTTCCGTATACTTTATTTTTGGCTAAAGAAATCCGTCAACCTGACTTCCTGCATATGTAAAATAAATTATCAGAGTCTTCATGCCCTCTTAACTGTTTTTAAACTAGCCAGGAGTTGGCATTAGCACTCCCTGGAAAACGTCATGGATTAATTTGGCAGTTTGACGGCTTCTCCCTAAATGACGGCATTCTTAAACACATCTCAGCACTTTCTGGTTTTACTTCTACGTCCCCTCTGTTTATTTCCGCTGACAGACAGTTCGTTTATTTTATTCTAAGGATGTCTTTAGCAAAATACCACAACAGGAATTCCATGATTGAGTGGATTAGTAAAGTCACTCCCTCCCCAAAGTAGGAAAAAAAAGCTTTGATTTGTTAAGGGTTAGTCTGGGGACAGTATACATGTCTTTTCCCTTAACACTGAGTAAAATTTCGTTTTTACCTTTTGGCAAACTAGACTTTTTATTTTATATATATATATATATATATATATATATATATATTTGTGTGATTATATACGTGATTCTTTTACACGGTATTAATTTTATTGCGCATAAAAATTCGATTATAATAATATGAATGTATCTTGAATTTAAGTCTTAAACTGATCGGTACCCGATCTCCTTGTGCGCAAGCGTGAGCTACTCTGCGTTTCATGCACGATTACAACAACCACCGCTACTGGTCGATTCTATAGTACGCAAAAAACAAGAGTCAGCGGTAAATTCCTGCTCTAGAAAACGTCAAGAACGGTGCTAACTAGTGTACAAAATTAACGAAGAACTCTTTAAATAGTCAGCTAGAGATTTATTTACGACATTTAAAATCAGATGCTTTAATTAAGGGAATCTAAGTTAAATAACTGAATGTGTGGAGTAAAGCGATATTATCTTTGTTAAAACGTCTACCACACAAAGCTGCTGCTGTTTTATTTATTATGTAACGAATAATCAATCGGTCGATTCTGGCTGTCAATTTTCTTGTTTAATTTGATTAATTGGGCAGATTGAAGTCTTGAAAAATAATTCCATTAAGATAAATCGAGAATTTGTTTGCCTTTGGTAGCTTTCGCTGTTTAATCCATTAAGTTTAGATAAAGATCGTTTTTCGATTCTAACCAATAAAAGACAGGTTTATGTAATGCAGCTCAATACTAGATGACGCTCTCCAGAAGGCGCCAGCGTATTGGCCATTTTTTTGCAGGTATGTGAAGGAAAATCCACGCGCGTCTTAAAGGACGTAGGTAACAATTATGACACTAAGCAGTATTCGAACCCCCCCCCGAGCGTCGGCCCGGTGGTGCAGGTGGTAGCGGGTTAGCTCCGTACGGGGACCGTTGCTCCTTTACCGGGTTCAATCCCAGGTTGGGGTCGGAGGAGACTTGTCGCTGTTGATCACCATAGCGTGAAACAGCTGTACGGCAATTCCTTGGTGCCCGACGTGAGAAAGACCTCCCGGGTCCTTGGGGCACCCGGTGTCGGATGGAGCGGGGGCCGCTTGTCGGCTCGACAAATATCTCTCAGTAACGAAGAGGACTCGACAGAGAACAGGCCATTTGTCTTTACGGGATGCAATGCCATTGGCAGAGCCTTGTTCGGAAGTCCAACTCGCTCGCTCGCTCAACAAAAATCCGAACCCCGAAACAGCGGCCACTTTTTTTCGGCAGATTACATGGAACTATAAAATGGTATCACTGTAAAAATAGAACGAAAGTAAATTTAAAATTTGCGAAGTAGCTACAAATTTATGCTAAAATCGATTTCATTTTTAAGTTTACTTGCGTAAATTTTAGATACAAATGGGAAAAAAGAGGGACATTTCTACAATGCTACAAATTAATAGAGATAGTAATTATGTAATTAGCATCTTGTAGCCTCAAGGTTTATTAGCACGCCATCCAGCTTGGTAAAATAGTATCTCTGAAGTAAAGAGGCAGATGATACACTGATGTATCATTATGAAGTGGCTAGCGTTAAGTTCTCATATCACATGCACTGGTGAGCAGATAGAAGTTAATATATGGAGTATCAAAAAGTCAGAAAGTGCCACTGAGCAGGGATTAGTGCGTAACAAATGTGAAACAGTATTTCACTTTATTATATAAACAATTTTTTATTTAGAGTTCAAACATTATGAAAATAAATAAATCGAAAAAATATCGATTTGGTTTTCGAGCGCTCTTTAGCAGCATCAGCTTGTACATTCAAAGTCATTCTTCTTCAGTTTGACGTTCTTGATTCAGATATGGAATTCCTGTCATGCATCCAGTAGGATGGCAACCTAAGTGTCATTTATTTTGATTTTGCATGTCTTTTATTATATTGCGACATCCAAGATTTCACGCACATAACCGTCTCATTAAGAAACGCCAAAAACCATAATTCATTTTATGCTTATAGAAAAAACATTTTTGACATTATACTTATTTCTAGTGCTTTTTCTTTATTTACTCAAAAAATATAGTTTAACAGTCATTCATATATCTCTTATTATACTTAGCAATTAACTATACGTATAGCAATATTTAATATATATTATAAAATTACATATAACTAGTAAAAAACATTAAAAATACGTTTATATATTTGATTTTAGTACGACTTCAAATATATAAATTAGTAAACAATACTTAAAGATATGTTAGTTTATTAAGCTCACAACACCTTTGAGTAAGTAAATAATATTTGTTTTTCATTGTTGTTTTGATACACGTATTAATGTTTGCACTAGTTTAATTTACATCGAAAAAAGAAACAATTCTTACGCAAGATCTTCTGTAATTTTATATTAATGAATTTGAGTATAACGTTTAGAGTGACTATTTTTATTTTGACTGACTTTACTGTCTACCGTGCTAGCAAACCAGAAATTTCAAAACTATTTTAAAAAAGCGTCAAT